>CM061046.1:74711977-75113878 GCA_030762985.1 Adelphocoris suturalis | reverse complement strand
TGTTTAAGTATCTAACGTGTTGTTCCTACAATAAAAATTGGACTACAATTATTCCTAAGTATTTGGTATTCACAACCTGTTCAGTGCGAGGGAAATCAGAGGATTTTAAAAACTTTATTTGAGTTTAATAACATTTTTATACATAGGTGATAATTGGGAGAAAATTAATGAAATCTAACAAAACGCTTTCCTATTCTTGACTAGTCCAACAGGATACACCTGTTATACAGGGTGCCGCAGAGAGGATGGATGGTTTTAAAATAATCATAAAATAGTTAATTTTTACTCAAAAACAAATTATTGATGCAATCAGGTTCGCAAGGAAATATCATTTGAGACAGTGTGAAAAATCACATCAGTCATGTGGTGGCCGAAATTGTTGATGCAGTGCTGGAGCGAACTTCCAAGAAGGCCTCCAGCACTGCATCAACAATTTCGGCCACCACATGCCTGATGTGATTTTTCACACTTGACTGTCTCAAATGCTATTTCTTTACGAACCTGATTGCATCAATAAATTTGTTTTTGAGTAAAAATGAACTATTTTATGAGTTTTTCAAAACCATCCGTCCTCTCTGCCACACCCTGTATAACGTATAAATCCATGAGGATAATTTACTTTCGTAAATGCATGAAGGCTATTCAAGGAGAGAACTTGGAGTCCGAGGTTGTTAACTTATTTAAATAGATCATGGGCTTAAGAGGCAAGTGAGGTATTTTTTTGAACAGTTGCAAGGGTGTAGCGAAGGGCGATGCAACAAGAAGAAAGCGGATGGGACATCCCACGTACCGATAAGACTCGAGGTCTAGACGGTGAGAAAGAGAAACCACATTGGTTAGTATTGCATGCATTACAGGGACGTCCTATGTATGGGTTGCATAAATGTGATTTTCGAGAATGGGAGAGATCGCGATATTACTGGATATGCCCCTCCATTATTAACCCAACATGAATATGCTACAAACAGAACTGCTTTCACAAAGTGGTTGTACAAATCACGAAATATGGGTTTATCCCACCCACCCACTCCAACACTATGATATTTTAAATCACTAAGGGCAGTTTCCCAGAGAATTAAAATTCTTCGAACAACACAGTCAATTAATCGAACAAAAAATTATTCACCAAAATCAGCTGAGAATCGCGTAAATAGTAGTTTTATCCCCCTTCAACCGTCCTCCTAACAAAAATCCGTTATCAAAATAAAATTCCCCAATTTTCAACAGATCCAAACTACACGATTAAGGAAAGTTATTAAGAATCGGATGAGAAAATCGAAAATATCATGATTTATTGGCATTAACCTTTCTATTTACCCTCACCGAAAGTAAATTGGGAACTCCCAAGGTTTGTAACATTACACTGGAATAAAATCTGGATCGGAAAAAAATGTGGGGAGAAAAGTCGAGGGAATTAGATGAGAATAATGTAAACATCAGGATTACTCCCTATTACCACCACCCCCCTCATTCCCCCCTTTCCATAACGAAATTTGAAACCCCTTACATATGTTCTAAAACTAGACCGAATTCTTAATTGAACAAAAGAAGAAACACGAAAATCAGCCGAGAACTGTAGCTTGGGCCGCAGTGCCCCCCCCCCCCCCCCCCCTCACCAACATCCGTCTGCAAATACAAAATTTTCAAGATTTGATGCACAACTAAACTAAATCGGTTGGGAATTGTAGCCCGGGTAGCGGCGACAAAATTTGTTGAAAGAAGAAAGGTCCAGTCATGCAGCATGACCCCATGAGCGAATTTTTGAAGAAATCTTCGACATTTCAGTCGCTATTGATCGTGTAGAGAAATTTTAGTTTATGATTTTGATAGACAAACATGGAATCAAATTATTAAAAATAATTAGGAGGTACTCATACTTTATTATTATTAAACTAATCTTGTAGATTTAAAGGCAATGTCCAATGTGGTCAGTATTGAAGGCAGTTGAAATCTTAACTTAACAGTATCCTATCATAACATTAAAGAGAGCGACCGAGAGAATCGGAGGACGGAATATTTCACAGAGTAAACTCATCAGTTGTGATTACATTTTTCTTTTTTAAACAAGCACCTACTACCTACGTTTTAAACAGCATGGTTCTAGGATTGGTTATACAGGGATACTTCCATAAGAGTAGTTCAATCTGAATTTGGTCAATGTTTCATGCAAATATTACCGATTTTTACAACTAGCGAACGGCATTATTTCGATTTTTGACTGATTTTTCAACTTTGAAATTTTTGAAAACTTGATACATATTCTTATAGGAAATTTTACGCTGATTCCGAATATACCACATGTTAGTATGCTGAAAAAATTATTTCGCACAACAAATCGCAAAAAACAGTCTATTTTGAAATTTTTGACTACATTTTTGAAAATTTCAACCGAAGATGTAATCCGATCATGCTGGCCAACGAACTTGAACTTTCGTTTTGTGTCCTTAACATTTTAAAATTTGTTTGAAGTTTCTAGCACAATTCTACGGACAGTTATCGTCTGGAATGACACATACATATATACATACATACATACATAAAAAAATGCGTTAAACTTCAGAATATGATTCAGAATCAGCCTGAAACGGATTTCTGCATAAAATGTTTTCAAAAATTCACATTCTACAAATTTTGAGGCGAGAGCAATTTTCTTCAAAAATTCGCTAAAAGGAGAAAAAACATGTTTTCCGGCTTTCACTTCCCCTATATGCAGCCTTCCATCATAAAATTCAATATTTCCGAGGGTTTCTTGCACAACTAGATCAAAATTCGGATCGAGCAAAGAAATAATCTCGAAAACTGTTGAGAATCGTGGCCAGGGTAGCGTCGACAAAATTTGTCATACACACTCAATTGTATGGGTTTATTTCAGATTTGGTCACTTTTTTTACTCATGCTTGGGTTGCCCCCCTCCCCGGATCAATTCCAATAGGTCTTACATAAGTAACCTAGCCTAATGTCCTAACTTTAGAAGGACGTCCTAAAAACCAGAAATGTTATTTTATTAGCAATAGTGTTACAGAGAGTGGATGGATAAGCAAGCTGAATAGAACTCAACTAGAGGAGGAGTTAGCTCAAGTTGAATCAATTAAGATTTTACGACAATTACCCTTTTTTGGACAACCAATATGAAGTGTGAGAATATATTTGAAAAATGGAGAGCAAGAAGAGGTTAATCAAATTGCACTAATGTTTATGGAAAATTTCCAAGATAACCAAGATAATTCTTACAAATGACGGCAGATACAAGAAAGTATTGAGGCTTCGCATCATAATATGGAGTTCAATTTGAGTAAAATAGGAATTGTTTTGCAAACATCAAGTTGGATTCTAAATTGAAATGTTCAATCGTGACATTACTCTTGAGGGGTGCGTTTCCTTTTGCTGTTCCTCATCTCAGTTGATACTCGAATGTAAATGAACGTCAAATACGGTGCTCAGTATGCGTCGCTTACATCTTGAACGTAGCGTAGAAATCGAATGATTGAAAAGAAAAAAGATATAGTCAAGGTCTCACACAACTGCAGAACGTCTTAGTAAAGTTTGCGAAAGTCAAGACTTTTTTTTTATCATGGAAACTGCTAAACCATTTCGTCAGTGTTGGTGAGAATTATTACGACCAATAAACATCGGTATGAGTAATAAATTTCCTGAAAACAATCGTTTAATGATGGTATAACGACGGAAAAACTATTGAAAATTGCCGAGGTGGAGTTCTATCGTGAATAGATACACGTCTGGACCAAAGTATTGTGATTCGTGTTGACATGCTTTCAAAATTATACTACGCGTTATAAATATTACAGTTCGCCCCAAATTGACTGCAGGACTCTACCCTTTCAGGAAATGAATTTACTGCATTCTTTAATCCTTTTCTTTCACTCGGTAGGTATACATGCAATTGAATGGGTGTCTAAAAGAAGAGCATCAGTTAAAAACTACGAACGAGAAGGAAGCGGTTTCGGTATCGAAAACTACCGGTAGATTGCAGTAAAATTCAGTCAAAGAGAAGAGTCTTGTGTTGTAAATGAGACGAAAAGGGCAAATGTTATCAACCAACTAACTAAAGAAAATCTGAAAAAGTGAGTTTTGACAATTTTTTGGTACTCCTGAAAAGTGGCAAAAAAATATCATACGTCCTTCTTCTAGACACCCAATCAATTAATATACACTCAGGTGCAAAAAATGTGGCCCACTAAATAAAATGGAAGATTTTATGAAGTTGCGACTAATATCTTCTTGTTTTCGACTGGGTTAATGTCTGAACTCACTCAAAGACATTGTTTGTTGTTTCTTAGCCAGACGGATTAAATTGTTTTGATCTCTCAACGATAGGGAATCGTATCGAAACGTGATCATGTTTTATTGCCCCCTACTTTTACGTTATCTTCCAAACTGTGATTATGTTGTTCATTTCTTCCACAGGTCCTCAGCTGAGGAGCGTGTATTTTTCTGTACATTGAGTTGAGTGCATTCAAACCAAAAAAGATCAATTCAAGAGAAAAAATAACTTTCTCACCGGAAATGGCCACGCAAGCTGTAGCTCTCACTAATGATGGAAGGTCACTGAGACATGCCGCTCATATGCTAGGACGGCCTTATGAAACCGTTCGTGCCACTGTTAGACGTTTTCGAGAAACGGGATCGTACTCTAGAAGGCAGGAAATGAAAAACAACAGCCACTCAAGACAGGTACTTGTACAACTTAGCTTTGAGGAATCGACGATTAACTGCTTTACAAGGTCGCAACTGACTTGAAAATGCAACGGGGGTAGATTTAGGTGTTTGAACAGTTCGGAGACGATGGTGGGATCGACATTTGTCTGCCAGAAGACCCGCCCGCGTTCCAAGTTTAACCTGTTGGCACAGGATGTTGCGCCTTCAGTTTGCTCGAAATCACAGTGCTAGGAAACTTGAAGAGTGGAGGGATGTCATTTTCACCGATGAGTGAAAATTCAAAAAAGTTCAGCCTGCGGGGCTCAGATGGTCGTGAAAGAGATTGGAGAAGGCCTGGAGAAAGGTTTGTTCCTTCCACAATGACTGGAAGAGAGCCCGCTGTTCAAGCATTTGAGCGGCATATCTCAGTGACCTTCCATCATTAATGGGAGCTACAGCTTGAGCGACCATTTCCGGTGGGAAAGACATTTTTTCTCTCTTAAAGTGATTATTTTGGATGGAATGCACTCAATATACAGAAAAACACTCGACCCTTGGCTGAGGACTACCGTACAAGACATGAACAACATAATCGCAGTTTGGAAGATGACGTGAAAGTGGGACATAATGAAACGCGATCTCTTCTCGACACGATTCCCTATAGTTGAGAGATCAAAAAAATTTCACACGCCTGGCTAAAAAACAACAAACAATGCCTCCGAGTGGGTTCAGACAGTAACCCAGTCAAAAACAAGAGAATATTAGTCGCAACTTCATAAAATCTTCCATTTTGGAGAGTGGGCCAAATTGTTTGCACCTGAGTGTATGTACATATAAAATATTTTTCCTTAGTGTTTATACTTCGTAAATCAAGGAAATTGACAAATTTTACTTCAATAGGCAATTTTACGTTTTATTTGAATCCATAAACTGCTAACTGAGGGAGGAGAGCCTCAGGTAGAGATACCGAGCAGTAAGCGGTATCTTACAGGTAAAAGTCCTGGCTGGTAAAAAACCTGAGGCTGGCAATAATTCGACAGGGCTTTATTTGTGATTGATAAACAGCCCTTAAGGTAAACAAATGTCCTCAAAAATCAGATCTCCTGTCTCAATTTTCCCGTTAACTGGACAATTCGGGTTGTGCCTGTCCTTTTGTTCACGACCTCGAACCCCCGAACAGACAAAGCTGTCCGCTTTCGATGAAATCATTAGAGACTATATAGGCACGTGCAAAAACTTTAAATTCCCCTGCACCGAGCAAAATTTGAATTCTAAGTAATTCACAAGTACTGTGAGTGGGTTGGGCACTAGATGGTCCTCAAAGGAGTTCATGAAAGTTCTATATAAAACACGATATTGAATCTACAGTTCACAAAGTTTTCAAGTGCTCTCTATAATAAAAAATTTATAATGCATATTCTAAACCCTCTATGAAAACTTATTCAATTTTGCATCATTCAATAAGTTAGAATTTATAGCCTTGAAGACTTGAAACATTGATGGAGTCAACGGTGAAAGAATGACGAATATGCACCCAAGAATAAGTACGAATTAGTACGTTTCACATCGGAAGAAGAATGTTAAATATGGATAATGGTAGAAAATGGAGTCATCGATTGAGATGAGTGAAGTATATACACAGTAGTGAAGTGTACATCGGGGTGAAATTAAATAATAGATGTAGAGGAACACGAAGTGAGAAACGACGTTGATGGACATTTGCGAATGCTTGGTGACAATCATCCATTTAAGAAAATCACCAATTCGATAAGTTAGTGAGTGTGCATAGAGTTTGAAAAAATTGTGGGGCTTACTCGCACAACCCGTTCCAAAAGCCATCTAAATCGGATTAATTGATAAATTTGGCCAGGATGCACTAAAACGTAGAAACATTGATTTAGCAAGACATTTTTCTCAAATATTCCTTAAGCTTAATAGATTTCGCGCATGAGCACTATTTATTATGCAACCATATAATTTCCTGCAATTGCTTTCCTTCAATAAACAATTATTAATCAATTTTAGTTCAAACTTGTAAAGTTTCTAAGAATTATTAGACATTTAAAACCAGTAGAAGAATGACAATTCATCATAGGAAAGTAAAAATTAAATCTAGCAAGGTAAAAATTGTAATAATAAAATAAAATCAAAACGAATGAATTAAATTAATGCATAGGTACGGTGACCATATTTATCTTAAGCAAAATCGGGACGGATAGAACTATCAAGGGGGTCTGAGGGGTTTAGAATACCCTCCATGGGGAGGAGGGTCCGGGGGTCCACCCCCGTAAAAGTTTGAATTTTTTACCCTTTAAAAGTTTGTTTTTAAGCCTATTTCATCCATTCAAACATTGGTTTATTAAGAGCTTCGTATCAAACTAAAAATATGTAATATTCATTAAAGAATGGTGCACTAAGAATTACATGACAAAATAATTTCAAGAAGTTTATTACATACACAGAAAGAATATGTACCTCTTGCACGAACAAACTGAACTTCACGAACAACAGGTAGGTTTTTATAGTCAAATAAACAAACATTAATTTTCCAAAAAATGAAAAAATAAAAGTTAACAGAGCAGTCTGTTTACATCATTGTTCTTGTTATATTTTTTCACTAGGGCCCCCACTCTTACTCTTTTTACTCCAGACTGCTCCTGTGACTATGATAATAGTTATGTTGTGTGCGGTGTAAAGAAATTCCACGGTACTAATCATTCATTTTATAATCAAGCTAATAACTTTTCATGATGATTTTGTTTGAAAAAATCTTTATTGGTGAAAATCGACGCATTTCTTTCCCAATTCGGGACCCCGGGACACAGGCTTTAAAATCGGGACTGTGGACGTATGGTCACCGTACGCATAGGGTACACTAAAGTATGCCATAGCCCCTTGTGAATCATTAATTTTATCCATGAAATATTTAGCTGCGTGATGGTATGCTACTGCACATCAATTATTGGAGTTACAGGCATTTTTTTACAAGAACAAAGCAATATAAAAATTAATTTCCAAACAGCGAAATTGAACAATAGAATATTCAAGCGTAGCGCCAATAAAATATTGAAGACTGAACATAAAATGACCGTTTTCATGGAAAAAGCAATTCAATCAGCCATAGATTTGCCAGTTACCTTTAAAAGCCTTGTTATATATAAGGAAGAAGAATGAGATCAAATTATTCAAGCGTCAATACCTTCTACAAAGCTTACAAACTATATTATATAGCCCTTGAGTCATATTGAGTCTCAAGCGATGTCATCAATCAAAGCCTTGTAGATGACAATGTTGAAGCGTGAAGACGCAGATTGCAACGAAAAATACGAAACTGATTTCCAAACACTGCCATAAGGAACACTTGAAGAAATCACAGCACGAGTAAAGACTAAGGGAAGAAGGGATCTTTCGCAAAATAACGATCACTCACTCAGGTGGCATTCAAAGAACGAGGGGGGAACCACCTGTTGGAGACAGGGGCAGGCGACTACGTGCAGAGTCGGCCGAGTCAGGTGTGTTCCTGGAGTGGGGAGTTGGAACCCCTCTCACTCGTCCTCAAGCTGCCCTCAAGGCGAAATCATCCAAAGGAAACAAAAGTTGACAAGAGTCACGAAGGGTGACCGAAACCAGGGGCGGTGTAAGAGTTCCTATTATAGGTTTAGAGCTACACCAATACGTTCCCACTCAGGTGAACAAGCTACAAGGACACTCTCAACTAGGTTCAACAGAGGTTTCCAAAAAAGTCCTCAAAGTTGACAACGAAATATCCTACTCGGATCCATAACGCGATTGATAAATCTAATAAATGTACCAATAGGGAGGATTCATCGAGAATGCATTGAATTCGGATCTGCAATATGCAGTACAGTTAGAATGTTTTCCAATGTGATACGAATTGAATATTATTTATTGTATTATTATCTTGAAAATAGAAGCAGAATGTTTAGAGGATTTCATTTTATTCTTTCACATACGCTAAGCCAAACCAATCCAGGGACAACTGTTTTCATATGGCAACAGGTAGAATTCATGAAAATTTCATCGAAATTCGACTGGATGTCATCATAGTTTTGCACGTGACGTGGAATAGAAGAAACAGACTTGGGAAAGAACAAGCTCAAAATAGCTCAAATACATATAAAACGTAAAATGCGAAATTAAATTTTGCATTTGGATGATTTTAGCGAATTTTTGAAGAAAATTAAGCTATTGCTCTCGCCTCAAAATTTGTAGAATGTGAATTTTTGAAAAAATTTTATGCAGAAATCCGTTTCAGACTATTCTGAATCATATTCTGAAGTTTAACGCATTTTTTAACGTATGTATGTATGTATATATGTATGTGTCATTCCAGACGATAACTGTCCGTAGAATTGTGCTAGAAACTTCAAACAAATTTTAAAATGTTAAGAACACAAAACGAAAGTTCAAGTTCGTTGGCCAGCATGATCGGATTACATCTTCGGGTTGAAATTTTCAAAAATGTAGTCAACAATTTCAAAATAGCCTGTTTTTTGCGATTTGTTGTGCGAAATAATTTTTTCAGCATACTAACATGTGGTATAATCGGAATCACCGTAAAATTTCCTATAAGAATATGTATCAAGTTTTCAAAAATTTCAAAGTTGAAAAATCAGTCAAAAATCGAAATAATGCCGTTCGCTAGTTGTAAAAATCGGTAATATTTGCATGAAACATTGTCCAAATTCAGATTGAACTACTCTTATGGAAGTAAGAGTACCTCCTAATTATTTATAATAATTTGATTCCATGTTTGTCTATCAAAATCATAAACTAAAATTGCTCTACACGATCAATAGCGACTGATGGGGTCCTGCTGCATGACTGGACTTTTTTCTACATTTTACCGCGCAAAAGTGATCATGGTGCTTCCGCCACCTAAGTACAATGAATGGACAATAAGTTCAGTATTATTTATATCCAGGAGGTGGAATTGTTGAATATTTAACGTAAAACGGTAGTCGGTTGTAGACTTACAGTTACAAGAAATACAATAATATGATATTTGATATTTTAAACAACAGGTGAAAAATAACTACCGATCGAACATTATGTAACACACTGAAGAGCTCTCGTAATTAGGATATAGAATGTATGGACGTCGACATCGCAATTTAGCGAAATTCACTGAATAGGTTGAAACAAGATCCACAGAAATAGGATACGAATCGTGGCCTAATATTACAATAAAATGAACGTTAAATGTGTAACCTTACACTTATTTGCACATAATCAAATAGATTTTCCGACCGATTGCGTTCGTTACAACACGAAGACAGTCATTTAGTCAAATTTCCAAAGGAGCGTACAAAAAACGACGCCTGTCAATCGAAAGGTATTTAGAAATAGTTACAAAAACCACCGAAATAAAGTTACAAAGTTAGAGGCAAAAATCGCGAACTATGTAAAACAATGGTTCGGAAATTAGTATAAGGCAGCAGATCTTTTATCGTAGATTTGAGTTATTTACACAAATTCATTTAGCTAGTAGAATTAAATACATCACCATCAGTGGGTGAGAAAATATGAAATTCTCTCCCACATTCATCGCAATGTGAGTCACCCATCGTAGGAATGCATACACGGCGAGTAGGAAATTCTTTATCAACCAGAGGATCAATCATAGGAAAATTTTGGAGTGTAAAGCTTTCATGAAATCACACAATGAGTGACGAAAGGCCTACCGTGAGAAATTTTGATCAAAATACAGATTGATCCAGATAAAGGCTGATGTCTACTGATGTACGGAATACAGCAATGCATTTGATTTGATGAGAGCAATAATAATTTTATTAGTTGAATCGATATTAAATACACTCAAAGTTCGGAATACCAAAACCAAGTTAATTAAAAGAAAGGCTATTATAAGAAACATGGAAAACATCAATTGCAGTTGCAATCGATAAACAGGCTGTTACATAATAAACATTGTCTGTACACCTTTATTAAGTAAGCCTGTGATATTTGCTTACTGAGAAATAGCCTCTTTTAGGCATAAGAGCAACTTGTCCATTCCTCCTCGCCCTCAATCCGACGCACTAAAAACTGTTTCAATGTCAACAATAGCGGCGCGGGTCTCGACTGCAAAGGTAGCCGCTTCTCTCTAGGGGGCTATTCTCGTAAGAATTGTCCCTTCAACCTAAAATAAGATTGCGGTTGAACGATGCCAAGAGCCGGATGAAAAAAATCAAGTTCGAGTGTTGGAGTAATCGATACAGAACCGAGGAGTTGAGACATGAATAGCAATTGGCTTGATGTAAACCGCCTACGACACATTTAAGAGATGGAAAATGAAGAGAAAACGTCTACCAAGTAAGGAGGGCACTACAGCTTCCTCGCGTACAACAACTCAAGACTATAATATGTAATAATGGAAAGATAAACCATTTTTTCACTGTAATTTCATGAAAATCGGTGGATTAATTTCGGAGAGCGGCGAATGAAGATGAACAAACACCGAGGAATTCACCCTACACTCTACTGCACTACAAATGTTGAACGGAATCGCGAGAAACATGAATCTTGATATCCACATCAGGGCATGCGCATATGATGGTTCCTGGACGCATTAAAATGTGTAGGGAACTCAAAAGCCTATTCTGCACAATCCTAGGAAATAACTTGAAACGCAGACACTAAGTTGTTAAGCTTCATCTATAAAAGAAAACGATCGCAGAAAGACTTCAGGAAACAAATTAAATGAGGATTCAGCTTTAAAACTCAAGGACTGTCGAAGAACAGTCATATTGCAATGTGCATTGCAAGAATCCGCTTTCAACAAAGATAAACTATTATAGAAAAAGGAATGAAACATAATGAAAGATAACATGATTCAATGCCGACGGTAAGTGTGCGCAGCAACTAATGGATCTGACCTAGAAACCCAGATGATACAACTAGCGACCACAAGGTTTTTCTTCAATCTATACGACTGAGTCACATCGTTCGATGATAATTATGGATTGTAGGTATTGTCACCTGAGCTTCCAGACAAAATTCGAATTCTAAACCAACTGAAGGTGTGGTTTGTGCAAGCAGTGTTGACTTCCAGCGGAACACGAAAAAAATATCAGCATCAGTATAGCTTCCTCATATGTAACATGCAAATACATATAATTAGTTGATGAACAAATTGCGCGTCTTAATGGTAGAATGCAAAATAGAACAGTAAGTACCTAATATATTTGTAAACTTGCTGATATATGAAAAAGAGCTACAATTCATATTTGCGCATGCGTATACCGTACACCAATTCAACGGCATTCACCATCTCAGGTACATATAGAAGGCGAAGGTGATTGGTTAACTATTTTGTAGAGGTTAACCCTCCAAATCCTTGAAAATTTCATCGAAACTGGTCCGTGAGTCTAGGAGTGTCAACCAATATTAGTTTTGCACAATCAAACGCGATAGAATATATAGGACATCGTCCTGGATATTGACCAAACAACCTCTCAAGTTTGAACGGAATCGGACCAATAGATGATGCGGAATCGATGTTATAAGAAATTCGGGATAGCGAATGTGCGCAGGGTACATTTGATCCGATGACAATGCAAGTTATAGGTGATCGTCTAGGAACTAACCCGCACAATCCCTGAAATTTCATATAAAAAAGAAGTATTGAATGTGTCAGACCACTTTGGTTTTGAGCATGCGCAATAGTTAATTCTCAACCAATCGCGATGTAATTCATAAGGCACGTTCCTGGAACATATTTGCACCCACCCCCAAGTTTGAACGTAATCAGACGATTAGAAGATAAGAAATCAACGTTACATGAAATTCACATTACCGCATGGGCCCAGGCTACCTATGTTCCCTTGGCAATGAAAGAGCTAGTCCCCACAATCCCTGAAAATTTCATCAAAATCGGACTAATACTTAGTAGTTTTGAGCGTGACAGGGATTGCCGGACCAAAGCTGATCAGCAAGTTCTAAAACGCAAAAAGCAAGTGAACATATTTATTTTGAAAGTCAAAATTTTTTTCGATTTCTTGCTCGAACACAAAGCTTCTCACCTTCGGTAGTGAGGAACCAAAACGAAAATTATTTATAAGATTAGATACTTCCTGGGTCCCTGGGAGCCCAGAATGATGAAACGTCAATATTTAATTTGATTTTTCAATTTACTTTCCACAATAAGTTAATGGTCAGGTTTGATATATATTTATGTAAGTACTTAGTAACTACGATGTAAAATTGATTTAAATTTCTGCATAGGTAGAAACTTGCTGTACAAATTGCTGTAAACGTGTAATAAAAACTAAACACACTTCAATTTTGTCTTCTTTTAATGTCGATAAAACTTTCCCTCATCCCATCGGAACGTGAAGGAATGGATCGTTACTAATAGGTTTTTGATGGCACTTTTAGATTAGTGAATGACGTTTGACAAAGTTAGTTTGCGAAGCAACTAAATTGATACGATTTCGTTTCAGAACGGGAAAATTTTCAAGGTTGTCAATGACATTGTCAACAAAAACATGCATTTACCATGTTCCAAAAAAATAATGTGCCAGCGGAAAAGAAGTTGCACGAAATAACTTTTAACAAGTATCCTGTTCAAATGTTTTCTAGTACCTCGTTTAAAATTCAGAACACTCGAGACCACACAACTAATGATGGAAAATTTCAAACGATTGCACTTTCACACCACGAAGAAGATAATAAATTTATCGAAAGCTCGGCGAAAGAGGAGGAATCATTTGTTTGGCCCCAATCCTGATAATTTCACGACAGATTGCTGCGTTTGGGTCGATTATCATTTATTCTTCACACCACGCAACTCCATTTTGAATTGACTTCCCCCTTCGTACCACCTTACCGATGCTGCATGCTGAATACTTTGGGAAAATTATAAATGTTTAGCAATCAATTTGAAGTAGCTACTACGGGCTATTTTTAGAGCACTAATTCTATCTTAATGGTGTTGTTTGTGGGCTGAAAATGCCGTATTTTTATCCCCATTAGAGCGCGGCGGCACCTACGTTTTTAAAGGACTCTCGATGTTCTTCAACCAAATATCCCCTGAATAAATAATTCACAAAGACATTTACACTACTTTCCTACATCTACGACATTTACATGGGTGCTAGCAGTACAAGAATTCGTTAACGTTTTTCCTGAAAATGTACATAAGGTATATCTTGAAATAATCCAAAAACCTTATTAGTCAAGTCAATCCTGGTATTTTAACGTTCTTAAGTGATTATTATAGCTCAACTTTAATCGTTACATTTCTGTGGTTGTGATAACTTGTTCAACTCCTTCAATTGTTTGCTATGTTAAATTAGTATAAATATAGGTTTAACGTGAGTTTTCTTATAGGTACTTCAATTTTGTATAAACAAGGTTTCAACTTAGGTTTTAGTGTGTATGTGAACCAGCAAGATTTTACACTATTCACTTGATAAACTAACTGCAAAAACAAAAGCAATGCCTTGGTATTGTTTGAACTACAGTATACATGGATACATCATGGAGTAATGCATCCCCTACCTAGATCCATAAGTTTCATCTTTCACATACCCAGTTATTTATATTTTGGTTTACGAAGTAGTTCCATAGGTAAAAAAAGGAGAAGTGAGTGGATATTTATGAAAAGAGGTAAAAAAGAGGATCCTAAGCAAAAAGGGGTACATTTGTGCGTACCACCAAGGATTTAGTGGTTGGGGGTTTTGGTATCTAAAAGGAGTACATGTACCCCCAAAAAGGGACGTCTGGCAACACTGTGTCATAGCACAACTCTCGCTAGCGTGCTTAGTTTTGAAATGGGGCTATTGCGGTACGGGTTACAATGACATCGTACGGGGGGATGACCCAGCACCAGATTAACCAACGATGCGGAAATCTATCATTGTTTTAACTTATTGTAGCTGCGAGTGAGGCAACAGAAACCGATCTTCGAGACAAGGTGGTTGGTTGTACAAGTCACAAAACGGATATAGTTTATTTTCCTCGGTCTCTTCGAGCCGAAACATCGTTCATTTTTGTTTTAAACAAGTGAAAACAACAGCAGCTACCACCGGCATTCACATAATGGTAAACCAGGGTAACGAGAGGAATTGCGGGTTACAGGACAAACCACGGATAACGAGACAGAACAAAACGATAGTGACATTTCAAACTGAGCCATTGTGGGACTGTTAGGTATAACGTTAACGTACGAGCATCCCTTATCAAATATATGAACCCCTCACCTATTTTATTGCCCATAACCTGGACAACGCCTGGTAAACCAGCTAGTAAGCGATACTACTTTTGGATCTTAATAACGGCGACAACGAACTTTTATATTGCTAAAGTAATGTAGGTTCTCTACCATGAGAATTGATTATCTCTCTCACTCTGAGTTTGGTGCATATTGATCTCATAGCATTTTACTCCCGGCATCGGTAGCACCGCAGATCAAACCGAAAATCAAAAAATGAGGACGACCAACCCTAGGAAAGTGCAGTTTGTTGCAAGAACCTAGAATGGAATCTGTTAATTTAAAAACATAAACTCAAATATGGGTAACGTTCATTCAAACCTACTAAATTGTTTACAAAAACGGTAATTTTGATGTTGCATTTTTGATGTTACATTCTACTCGTTTTGGAGTTAAAATAAAAATTATCTATTTTAATAAAATCAGGAAGCACACTAGAGAATAATTATTGTTCGCAATTCGCATTGCTGATAAGTACTTCATTAGTGAACCTCATTTTACCTGCTTCGGGATAAAGGACGTGCCTTAATGCCTAGGGAACGAAAACAAGATACTAATAATTCTAGCAAGGAAGATTGGATTTCTCTGTCAGCGTAACATTTCATGGTGATCGATTGGCGTGCAGCGGAAGTCTAGCGGAGCCAGGGCCAGCATCGCGGGTTTGTGTTGGGGAAGGAGAGAAGATCCAGGACGAGCGGCTGTGCGCCAAGGACATCCCCGAGCCAGTTTCGTCCTTATGAGGAAACTGGGCTGCCCATATATGAGCTATATCCAAGACATTACCCACCACGGGGGACCCTGCACTGACTCACGCCTCGGAGACATCTGTTTACCACAGGGTGAACTCGACCTTGCCCCACGAATCTCGCTTTAAAAAAAGAAAAAAAAAAAGTCCAGTCATATAGCATGACCCCATGAGCGAATTTTTGAAGAAATCTTCGAAATTTCAGTAACTATTGATCGTGTAGAGAAATTTTAGTTTATGATTTTTAGTTTGATACCGTTTATTAGTTCAAACGATATCAATCTCTGTTCTTGAATAATCTATAAAAAGTGTCGTCGGATCGTCAAAGTTAAAAATTTCTTTTGGCCTGGTTGTTTATAGAGCTTTTACTTCAAATCGGAGGGGTTAACTCCCAATGCAAGTGACACAGCATTGGCAGCAGAAAAGACACCACACGCGTCGTTGTCTGGTTGTTGCTGACATTTTTCGAAAACTATGTCGCTCTCTCTGAGATTTGGATATTTTCTATTAATAAGTACCTTCTCCTCATCTGGCAAATACTTTGACAACGAATCATATATTCTTAATTTTTCCCCATCATAGTTAATGCAATGAAAATGATTTATGGTGGCAAGCCCCCCCAAGATTAGAATTTCACAATTAGTTGTAGTGGGTTCTACTAGTTCGATTTTTGACTGATTTTCAACTTTGAAATTTTTGAAAACTTGATACATATTCTTATAGGAAATTTTACGCTGATTCCGAATATACCACACATGTTAGTATGCTGAAAAAATTATTTCGCACAACAAATCGCAAAAAACAGGCTATTTTGAAATTTTTGACATTTTGAAAATTTCAACCCGAAGATGTAATCTGATCATGCTGGCCAACGAACTTGAACTTTCGTTTTGTGTCCTTAACATTTTAAAATTTGTTTGAAGTTTCTAGCACAATTCTACGGACAGTTATCGTCTGGAATGACACATACATATACACACACATACATACATACATAAAAAAATGCGTTAAACTTCAGAATATGATTCAGAATAGCCTGAAACGGATTTATGCATAACTTTTTTTTCAAAAATTCACATTCTACAAATTTTGAGGCGAGAGCAATAGCTTAATTTTCTTCAAAAATTCGCTAAAAAAGTCTGCCAAGTAGGATGGACAGTATAGGACATGCGCACACCAATCGCTCCGTTCGCAAGCGGCAGTTGGGCGAAACAGAGAGGTTACCATTTGCTGCACAATTTATATGGTTATTTATGTGATCCCAATATTGGGCTGTGCCAAAGCATCCTCACAGGTCTTCAGAAATTCAATTTATCCACGAGATAAATGAATGCTATTTCTATACAAAACCACTGTGTGTGGATAGAGAAACTAGAGCAACAATGAAACAAATGAATTTGGTGTACCTACTCTTATGATGTGAACAAATACACTTTTACTTTGCTTCTTTTGGCTGGTGAGTCGATCGCGTGTTTATTGAATAAAAAGTAGTGACATTTTACATTTTTTCCGAACAAGTCCTACGAAAGATCGAAGTCAGAAATAGGTTGTTGCTGTTATTGTAAAAAAAGTAAGACTACACAAATTTGAATTCTTTCGAATTAACAACGAAGCTATTTGTAATAACGAACTAGGCGAAATGGTCTTTCATTTTTAAAAGTAATACGTTTCCTTTTAATTGATATGCAGGAGCGTAACGAGAGGAAAATCCAAAAACCTGATTTAATTACACAATATTATTTTATTGACCTACCATGAACACAACCACATCGATCATAGATGGGCTTAACAGGACAATATTGATAAAACAATCAATGCTGATTTGGTCGTTTATGGGATGGAGGAAAAAAGGGAAGGTGGGACTAGTGATAAATATTGCTTATTTCACGTTTGCGCAAGCGCTAGAGGCTACATTTAATTCGAAACTGTGGAATTCAGAAGTGGAGATGACTAATTCCATTAAAACTGGACGTTTATGGTGGGAGGTAAGATTATTGCAAGGATTTCAAGATCGATTGTTGTTGTTATGAAATTCATAATCGACTGTCTAGGATAAGACCGCCTGGGAACTAACCGTCATAAAACCGTGGCTAACGAAGGTTAGCTGAAACCAAGATAACGAAAACAAACTTATAAGGTCTATAATGTGAAAAGCAAGTGAGACTTCTGATTGAGGAGGACTTATTTACCCCGCAAAGTGTTTTCAGTGCTCCCTCACTGCTGATGTAGAAACAAAATTTGAAGACCATGAAATGACTAAATCACGGAAGCAATATTGTAGGAGTAATAGGTCTACTAAATAGGATTAACTGGACCGTAAAACAGCGTTACTCACCCCAAGTTCATACAAACAATAATGGAACACAAAGAAAAATTCATCAAGAGTAGTAAACAATTCAACGACAACGGGAAGTTCACACACTTGCTGCTCATCACCAGACTCGAGACCAAACCGACGAAATCCCTCACAATATCAGACATAATGGATCTTCTGGAGGGAGCTCGGAGCAATTAAGTATTCTCCATAAGTGGCTCCATGAACAGCTGGCTAGGGGGGAAGCGGCGTCAAATAAAACGAGAAGACTGCCGATCAGACGTCAATTTATTCAACTCGCCAGTATCGCGGGACGATCACATTTTGGTACAGTGCAAGGGATCACGTGGG
This sequence comes from Adelphocoris suturalis, assembly GCA_030762985.1. Lineage (NCBI taxonomy): Eukaryota > Metazoa > Arthropoda > Insecta > Hemiptera > Miridae > Adelphocoris > Adelphocoris suturalis. The sequence goes on along the minus strand of CM061046.1, from coordinate 75,095,578 downwards.
GGTGATTGCGATATCGACGGAACGCAAAACACGGGAACGGAGTCGATCGAGTAAATATAGCTCTCGGATCACTCATAATGTACCTACCACATCTGCCAATTACATGCAATCCCATTTTGGTTCATTATTTTCAATAGTTAACCTTTGTGATCGACCAAAAAATTTGTGAATTAACGTACGTTCTAAGATACGAAAATTCCACCTACCCGCCGTCCGAAGCTTTTCTGTACCTACTAGACCAGTTAACGAATTGACTAAAAACGTTTGCCAAGTTGGGTGGGCAGTATAGCATCCTCACATATTGAACGTACATAATTAATTGAAGAAAAAAGTTCGTAAGTAAGTAAAAAGATTAATGATATTGATTGGTCGTTGGTTTGATTCGGTTTTTTGGTGATTCGATGATGATTGGTCGGCGTTATAAGAAATTGAATGTTTGCGCATGCGCACAGACTACTACTAATCCCAAGGCAATGAAATTTATAGGGGACCGTCTAACAGCTAAACTGTACAATCCTTGAAAATTTCATAAAAATCTGTCCTATATTCTCGGAGTTTCGTCTGTCTCGATCAATTTTAAGTTTTGCACACGCGCTATATAAGTACTTAGTATTACTTCACCAATCGAGATATAATTCACAGGGAATTTTTCTGAAACATGCCCATCTGCTCCCCGAGTTTGAACGAAATCGGACCAATAGATGATGAGAAATCGACGTTATAATGAATTAACGTTTTCGCATGCGCACATACTACTTTATGTGACGATGAAAGTTATAGGGGACCCGTCTAGGCGCTAACCCACACAATCCCTGAAAATTTCATCGGACTGAAACTTGGTATAGTTTTGGGCGTGACAAGGATTTACCACAGACAGACAGACACAGAACCAAAATGGATCAGCAAGCTCTGAAATGCAAAAAGCAAACGGAAATTTCGATTTTGGAGGACAACAATTTTTTTGACTTCAATCACGAACACAAAGCTTCCCTACCTTCGGTAGTGAGGAAGCAAAATGACACATCAAAAGGGGAAGGGTAAAACTTATGGGTTGAATTTTTTTAAAATTGGTATATGAAAAACTTTCTACATAAAAGCATAGTTTCTTCGTTTTAGCGAATTTTCTTAGAAAATAAAGCTATTGCAATGGCTCCAAAAATTTTAAAATAAAAATTTTCAAAAATTTTCTTCATCGAAATCTGTTTTGAGGCATTCTGAAATGATTCCTGGATTTTAACGCTTTTTTATATGTATATATATGTGTCATTCCAGACGATAACTCTCGATAGAATTGAGATAAAAACTTCGTTCTTTCTCCAAAAAATCAAGCATTTCAAAAGAAAGGATGAGTTCGTTGGACAACACTTTTTGAGCACATTAAATTGGTCAAATTTCAAAAAATGTACTAAAAAAAATCACAAAAAATTACAAAAAAAAAAAAAAAAAAAAAAAAAAAAAAAAAAAAAAAAAAAAAAAAAAAAAAAAGGCTAAACATCGGTGTTTTTATTTTTATTTTTTTAGCAGAATATTACTCAAATAAAGTTTATCAACAATGAAGTTGGTAATTTCAAAATTAAAGCTCAAACTATGCTCAAAATTGTAATTAAATTTCATTAAAATCAATAAAAATGTAAAAATGGTAAAAATCCAAAATCTCTTTTTGAATCACAGAATATTATTTAGAACGAGTTTTTTGCCATAAAATTGGTAGTTAACAATTTCTTTCCCCTCAGTGACCTTAAATCTCAATACAATGTAACATAATATAGTACGATAATTTACGAAAATTCGCTCATACGATCATGCTGCATGACTGGAACTTTTAAATAGAACTTGGATTAATGAACCGATTGAAACGCAACCGTTCGCGCTCCAGAGCTTGAAAGAAAACGAAAATTGTTTGGCATGTAGATATAGGCTGAATTTTGGTGATTCGGCTGTCAAATTTCGTAATTTGAAAGTTAAAATGAATGGCAATGGTTTCAAAATGTTCACTTCAAAAGATTCATTGAAAATCATGCTACACGGCTGGGACAATTGTTTTTCTATTTCCAGATGCAGAAAGTAAGGACAGAGTGCGCGTGCAGTGTGAGCGCGTATCTAATGACAGGGAAACCCAATACTTGTATTCAGAAGACAATAGGGATTTCTTGCAACAGGAGTGGGAGGAACTACGAATAGAAAAATGCTATTTGGAGTTCAAAGGAAACCGAATACAGCTCCGAATACGCATGTAACCTTCCATGACGATAACCTATAATGCTATAATCAATTTTGCTTCCGAGACTGCAAGGCAGCGGAAGCTTTGTTTTCACTTTCGAAATGAAAACAAATTTTTTGCTCCAAAATCAAAATTTCCACTCGCATTTTGCGTTTCAGAGCCTCCTGAACAAATTTGGTTCCGTGTATGTCTGTCTGTCTGTCTGTATGTCCGTCCACATTTCCTTGTAACAGCCATAACTTCCACAATTTTGATCCCATTTTGACCAAATTTTCAGGGATCGTGCGGGTTAAACTCTAGTTGGTCCCCTATCAACTTCATCATGATCGAATCAACGGTAGCTTCTGCGCAGGCACTAACGGTCATAACTCGGTCAATGTTGAACGGATTTCGGTCAGATTTTCAGGGATGATGTGGGTAAGGTCCCTTGAGGTCCCATAAGACAATCATCATAATTGCATTAGTGGTACGCTCTGCGCATGCGTGAACGAAATATTCTTGTTACGGTCCTTGCAACAGCCGTAATTTCAGGGAACATGCGGACTACATCCTGGATGGTCCCATATTAAAATCAAAATTTTCCTTATTAATTTCATTTATTATATGTACCATTCAGCTTCCAATTTCCCACCATATTAATTCCCTGATGAACCGGTCGTTTCTAGTTTTCTGGAATTTAATGGTGACGTACTGTGAAGGTCACGAGGAAGCTCATGAGCCATTTCCTTGGATGTGTATTTTTAGTTGTATGTATTTATTTGTAGTAATCCATTGGATTGTTACAATCGCAGTGTTTTTTTAGTTCCTATTTCAAGGTGACATGACATGAGCATTGTAATATTTGTGATTTTCAAAAAAGTGGTTGGTTTATAGGATTCATCCTAAATTAAATTATGCTGACACCTTATAATGGATTCTAAAACTTCACGATCTACCATCAGTCCGATTTCGTTTGAGGGTGTTCGGGTACAAGTCTCAGGATGTCATCCTACTAATTTTGTTGAATTAGGTAACCATTGCACCTGCCAAACCTGAAATCGGTTGTTATAGACGAAGCTCCTTTACAGATAGATCGAATTTGATGAAATGGGTAGGAATTGTGCCAGATTACACAGAAAATAGACACAGAAAGAAACGGCTGTCTTTGCCCTCTGTCGTGTATTGCAAGGTATCCACATCTTCAATAATGAAACGTAATTGGCCAAGGGAAAAAAGTGTAAAATATCGTACATATGTAGGTAATGGGTACAGGTAGGTAGGTACATGTTTATAATATAGGTATGTACATCTTGTCGTTGATCATGTTAAAGTTCCCGAAAGAGATTCTCCTAACCCAAGGCGAATTTCGATGATGCCTTAACAACTAACTACCCTTCCAAGTTCCCTTCCTTCTTCTACTACATGTATTTCTAGTGAAAAAATTAAACCACAGATAAAGATGCTACTAATTTGATATTTCTTACATTATGAAAGAATTCAATACACGTTAGGTAATCTTTGACCCAGGCTTAATTATGAAGATTTGGAGTAGTGTAGTCACGTTAGTGTGACTTTTGAATCGTTTCATTCAATCGTACGATTCCCTATTCGTACAGTACGACTCAGTGGTTAGCTTCTGGTTTGCTTGCGCTAGAAAAACCTCTTTTTGTACAACGACTGAGCTGAACGACTCACATGGGAAACTGCGAAAACTCCAATAAAGTTCTACACGAACCGAGTGGCCTAAATGACGGATGGAACTGATACTTACACAGGTATCTACCAACATTTCAACACCCTACATCCATTCCCCCTATATCATCAGATAAATTCTCGTTGGAACAATAAAAAAGGCACTTTAGCGGTACTTGACAATTACCCCTTCACTCTATCAATATCACCTGGTATTTACCTTTTCACACTTTCATTCAAGGTGACGATATTCATGCACCTTCATCCACTCATGGAATAACAGGACAGATGAAATCGTAATTTTATATAGTACGAAATATACGGTACTAACAGTTTTCGGTGGCTTCACAGGGGGTGATGTTCTGCTTTTAGATGTGCTCACAGTCGGTTGTGGGGCACGATGCGCTCTTGGCAACGAAAGAGTCGAAGGATTCGTCGAATTTGATTTTACGTTCACCTTCGAAATGCGCTCGCTCTCCCCGCCACCCAGAGTTCGCTTGCTCTCGTCTGGGTCCATCAGGCTGGATGTGGCATTCTACAGGTCTTTCCAAGCAGAGCCGTACATCATGATAAACGTACGTAGAGAACTTTTCGGAATCCGACTACAGGGTAACGATCTGATAAGCGGGAAACTGGAGTAGTAATAAAGACCCGGAGGAATTGTGTGGGTGTTGATATTAAAATGGTGGGTTTACGTTAAGTCATTGTGATGAGTACTAAAATATTCATTGCCAGAACTAACCAAATACATATAGTTGGTATGGAAACTATCCAGTAGATACTAGACTAGAGACAACCACACGACAACTGTACAACTTAGATATGAAAACAAAGGTATTCCACGAGAATAACGCTGTAAATTATTACACAAGGTTCATTATTTTGCATTAGATAGCATCTACTGTCTAGCTATGTGTAAGACCTCTCTGCTTTTCAGTAAATTCACGCCCACTCAACTGAAGGATAGTTCATAATATGCTACAACGATTCAACAATTAATATAGCATTCGCACTTTGAATTAAACCTTTCGCGAATTGAATTAAACTTTCTGCGAATTGAATTAGACTTTCCGCAAAATGAATTGAACTTTTCCCAAAATGAATTAAACTTTTCGCAAATTGAATTAAACTTTTCGCAAATTGAATTAACTTTCTGCAATATATATATATATATATATATATATATATATATATATATATATATATATATATATATATATATATATATATATATATATATATATATATATGTCTTTAGGTCACATAGGTTAGAAAAGATGGTCACGAGTAGCAATGGTCACGAGAAGAGTATTGAGTGCTTCGTACGAGCCTCTTCGTACCTATTGGCTGTAAGTAAATTTGAGTGAGGTAAATTCTCTCCTTTTCTGTAGGATTTTCCGTCTCTCCTCGTTAAGGTTAACCACCATGCACCATTCTATAACACCGCATGCCACGAGAAGCTTAAGCTTTTATATAAGCCACTAAGTTTGACTTTTTGCTGAACCTTGTCAAGCCTCAAACCACAGTTTTTAACTTACTTTAGACTATACTTCTTTTTTGTATACTTTTTTTAAAAATTGATGTACATGTTTTTTTTTTTCTATTTCAATTATTCTTAATCATTACTATTTAACTACGTTAACAATTCGGTTTTTTTGTGTTTTTGTAAATTGGCTTTTGCCGTACAATCAAATAAATGAATAGGACGTTGAAATTTGACAAGGACCTCCACTAAGACATCAATAGATGAATGAAATAAAGGGCTTTTCCCTGATCAGCTAAGTGAGCTAAATTCTCTCTTTTTCACTGTGGGACGTTGAAATTTGACATGGAGCCTCCCTGGGACATCAAGAGAAGAATGAAATGATGGGATATTTTGTGATCAGCTGACTGAAGTGAATTTTCTCATTTTCGCAGCAGGATGTTGAAATTCGATAAGGAGCCTCTCTGGGACATCAAGAGATGAATTAAATGATAGGCTCTTTCCAGATCAGCTGAGTGAGGTAATTTCTATGCTCACATTTTTTCGTGGCAGTGAACATGTGGAGGAGAGACTAACTATAAAAATAATTACCAAATTTGATATCATTGAAGTTTCTATTGTCATCTGAGTGAGCTCTGGAGCGAATTCTTTACTATTCAACCTATGAAGCTGGAACTTTGAAGGCATAAAACATGATCCGTTCCATTGATCTGAATAACAAATTCTCATCTTATCTACCATCGATGGTTGGCTAATGTTTTATTAAATCAAGCTTAACGGTTATTCACCATGGATATGTGTTGATCCCCAGTTATCGTGAAATTTTCATCATGACATGAAAAGTGTACGCGATACGGAAAATCCAAGTGGTTTAGTTAACAAACTAGGTAACCATTATTTTGTTAACTAAAAATAAACAACTAACGGCAAAAAAGAAAATAAGCAAATAAATGCTGGCGTGGAAGAATATAATTTCGGTAGACCTATGAGAAATCAAGAGACTTTGGCAGTACCTAAACTAGGGAACACATACATCGTACAGCAAATGGTTACCGCCATGTTTTACCAGCTGTCAGCTTACGAGCGCAGCGATCGATGTGCGCTTGATGGCGCAATTATAAAGTAAGACCACTGCAATCAACTGACTGAGCTCTGTGAATAAATGGACTAGCAATGCAACCACAATGTGCCAGAGCGAAGTGTGACAGGGTACAGCTAGTAACCTGTACAAAAAGATTATAAGATAATCATAATCATGAACTCTTAGCCCATTTATTCAAAATGCATCACCTTAAAGTAGTGGTTCTGAACTTTTTTGAATTGGCGGACCCCACTAATATGGACCAAAAGTTTTCACGTACCAGTTGATTTTGTTTGGAAGTAATAATTGATATAGTAATTATTTAATACTAGATTATTTGTTATTCTTGAAGGTTTCAAAGTAGGTATATTTGAAATTTTTTACAACTTTTTTGGATGTGGTTACGCTTCCATGTTTTAGCGGAGAATAAATGAAACAAAGAACAAAAAGTGAAAAATGTCAAAAAATATTGTCACGAAAAAACGAGACTAAAGTAGCGGCGGATTCTTAGCTATCAACCTATGAAGCTGAAATTTTGAAGGGAGAACCCTTGGAACGTCTAGAAACGAATAATGAAATCAAGAGCCCCCAGATCAGCTGATCGAGATCCGGAGCTATGTTCTCTGCTATTCAATACTAAAGTAGCGGCGGGTCTAATTTTTTAACTGTTCAATTTATGAAGCTGAAATTTGAAATGAAGAACCCTTGGGACGTCTGGAAACTAATCATTCAGTCTAGTCTCTCAGATCAGCTGAGTGAGAGTAGACTGTAAGTTATTTTTATAATAACTGTTAGTTATTTGTTAGTAAGTTCTTTGCTATTCGAGAATAAAGTAGCGGCGGATCTAATTTTTTATCTGTTCAAACTATGAAGCTGAAATTTGAAATGAAGAACCCTTGGGACGTCTGGAAACTAATCATTTAGTCTAGAGCTCCTCGGATCAGCAGAGTGAAGCAGGAGCTAAGTTCTTTGCTATTCAACCAATGGAGCTTAAATTGGGAACGGAGAACGCTAGGGACGTCTACAAACGAATCGTGATCTAGAGCCCCACAGATCAGCTGATTGAGATCCGGAGCTATGTTCTTTGCTATTCGAGACTAGTAGCGAAGGATCCAATTTCTTCGCCGTTCAACATAAATATGGAGCTGAAATTTGAAATGGAGAACTCTTGGAGCGTCTGGAAACTAATCATTCAGTCTAGAGCCCCTCAGATCAGCTGAGTGAAGCAGGAGCTAAGTTCTTTACTATTCAACCAATGGAGCTTAAATTGGGGACGGAGAACCCTTGGGACGTCTACAAACGAATCGTGATCTAGAGCCTCTCAGATCAGCTGATTGGGATCCGGAGCTATGTTCTTTGCTATTCGAGACTAGTAGCGACGGATATGATTTCTTTGCTGTTCAACATATGGAGCTGAAATTTCAAACGGAGAACTCTTGGGGCGTCTGGAAACCTATCATGAAGTCTAGAACCCCTCAGATCAGCTGAGTGAGATCAGGAGCCAAGTTCTTTGCAATTCGACCTATGAGGCTGAAATGTGCAATGGAGGCACTAGAATGGAGGGGCGTCTATAAACGAATCATCGATTCAAGCACGCTAAAATCATCCATCAAGATACATCAATAATTATTAGTGATGTAACTTTTTTATTTTTTAATCAATCTTTAATCAACGGGTATTCCACTCGTCGGTATCCATTCCTTGTTCTTAATTTTGATAGTTGATGGATTATTTCTCTTAAATTTCCTTCTTATTCCTAAATTAATGAGACGAGTACGATTTCCCAGATAAAAAACTCGTTTACACGAATAGCGATCTATTTTTACGGATAAAGCCAAAACTGAAGGAAGATTCAGCGAAATATCGAAATAGTAGGCGGGAAAGAGGCAGGAATTAGTTAAAAATAGTCGTTCCATGCGTCTCACTAACAGCTCAATTACATTTCTATTTATTAATGTCAAATACGGAGTTCCAATGAACGCAGCAAGAATCGCCGCATAATGAAGCGTCATAAACGCAAACACGAGATGAATAATAAATTATTACGATGGTATTACTATTAGAATACTTTGTATTTCATGGAAATTCAATTCCGTTTAACCACATTTAACTACTTACTTATGATTCTCTAACGAAAACTAATATCACCATACAATAGCAATCTTTTTGTGTATACAGTTTATAGAAGGTTTATACAATTGGAAGAAGGTTTAAAACATCTGTTTGTTTACCACGAGCTATTCGAAGCTTTTTTCTCAAACTACTGAACTTTAGCAGTTTTTTTCCCCCACATAATATTTATTGCACCAAGTAATATAACTTATTAGCAACATTTCTTTGGCAACGAATATTCGATGACTGAAACAAGACTGTGATACAAAACACATCCCATATATCATTTCAGCTAGGTTTTTAGTGTCTTCAATGAACACGATTTGCAGGAGTGCACAGCACTACACTCACGGAACAAACTTTCATGAACACATCACTCCCTATTACCACAGGTGGTGAGGTTTTCGTCTTTTCAGTCGTCTGAGCAGATCATCAACGTCCTGCAGCTTCACAACCTCTTCGTTGATATGACCTTGGAGCCTATGATGATGGGCTATCGCTCGAGTTTTTATTACTTCATTTATTGTGGGAATTTTGAGGTCGTTATGGATATCATTATTGTTCGAGTAGCGGTACGCATTGAAGCATGACCGCAGTACTTGGTTCTGGAATCGCTGTATAATATCACGATTACTTTGAGAAGTGCAGCCCCAGACCTCTGCACCATATGTCCAGACTGGCTTAAGGATCTGATTGTATAAAGTTAATTTATTTTGGATAGACAATTGTGATCGTCTACCACTTTGGCTGTTAACGGGAAAAAATAACAAATTGACAGGGCATGTGCCTGAAATCTCGTAAACACTTCTGAATCGTCTGTGTCACTCTCAACCGATTCCAAGGGGTAAAATTTATGGGGTGAAATGGCACAGGCACTCCAAATAAAGATACCATCTAGCAGCATGCTGGAGTGAACAATTTTTGTAATTATCGATATTTATACTCAATTGTTTTGAACGTTGAGCACTTGGTGCAAAGAAATTGTTGATGGGAAAAAGCAAAACTTCTGTAAATATAGTATTCCGTTTCACAAACAAGTTTTTGGATTTCTGCCAGTTTAGCAAATTTTTATGGAAAAAGAAGCATTATCTATTGTAAAAATTTTAAAACCAAAATTTTCTTCATTAAAATCCGTTTTGAGGCATTCAGATACGAATCTTCGAGTTTGTTGTTTGTTTCCTCTGTTTTCCTGCTGAATCCTTGAGTTTAACTCTTTTTCTTTTTCCTTTCTTCCTTCGTGCGTATACACCACACAATGTAAATTATATACAGGATGTCTACAGAAATTTTGGGACAAACTCAATGAGTCGATTCTAAAGCTAATTACAACAAAAATTGCTTCTTTTTTTTAAGGCTTTTGTTTCCGATTAATTTACTTTCAAGATTTTTCAATTGTTTTCTATCTTGTCTCGATATAAAGGCCATAACGCCCTCAAATTACTATTGAAAATAAAAGTTAGTATACTGTTGGAAAGAGTGTTAATTTCCTATCTTTCTAATATTAAAAAAAATCCAATTTTTTAGGCAGTTCTAATTGGTGAAAAAAATGGCCAGATTACAAAATTTGAAGATTTACTAAAAATCACCGTGTTTTCATTGGTTTTTTGCACTATTAGTGCGAGGGACTCCTAGGGGAAAACTTGCCCAGAATCTCACCTTTCCAACGGTATAATCGAGTTTTATTTTACTTTGTTGATTGGGGGAGAAAAGTATGTTTGAATGTTGAAAAACATGGTTTCTCCTATGAAATCGAGGGTTTTTGTGAAAAATTACCCTCTTAGAAAATACAAGTTTGGGGTCGGTTTCTACGTATTTTTCAACTCACGCTGAATTCAATGGTAACACTCGCAGATCTCTCCAACTCCGTTTCAACCTAGTTTTACATTTGAACAAACCAATTTTTAGTTTATTTGTTACGCTCAATTTCGTGTTTTTTGAAGGGTAAAACTTGTTAGTTAAACTTATATATTTTAGTTAGTTAAAGTTAGTTAGTTAGTTTAGTTAGTTAAACTTGTTATATATATATAGCGTTTTATTCGTTGTTTGCACATGAAGAAACTCCGAACTACGGGAATCGTTTCAGAACACCTCTAAACGGATTTCCATGACGAAAATTTCGGAAATTTTCAATTTTAAACATTTTGGAGCCATTGCAATGGCTTTTTCTGCAAATATTCGTAAAAATGAAAAGCGATGAGATTTAAGATAACACATAGTTAAAATATGGAAATGTCTTATATTTCAAACCTAATATAGGCAATAATTTACTAAACCTTATATATTCTCGAAATTAAGTTTTTTGTTTAGAACATAAAGGTCAAAATGCTGACATAAAACCCCTACCCTCACTTGCACCTCTTTGTCTCACGTTTGAAAAAGCCTATTGAATGTTGAGAGTAATCCAAATATATTCCACTAATCAGGGTATATACATTACTCATTTCATTAAACAGAAAAGTAGTGGAATGCCTTGACCATCTGTTGGACTGCTCTATTCTTACCTTCGAAGAGGCATGAGGGGGGCTTCGAGCCCCAGTGTTGCCCGTTAACTTTCAATTTGGCGATCTTGATCAGTTGCTGATCTTAATATCCTTCGGGAGCCTCATAGAAGCGGAATCGCTCGAATAGTTGCCACTTGAAGCTTGGTTCGCACGAATCTTGTGACGTCTGAGCGAGGCTTTTCCCATTTGTCCGATAAAGCTGAGACCAATCTTCGAGTGAAAGCCTGGAACTCCGAAAGAAGTACACCCTCACACGAAGCCACCAGTATATATACAAAAGAAAGTCGTGTTAGTTACGCGATTTACTACTCAAGAACGGCTGAACCGATTTTCATGAGGGTGGGCGGAAATTGACGAGCAAGTTCCGGAATAGAACATATGTAGTAGAATCGTCTAACTTCCTCCTTCATAGAGAACACGGTCTTCCTTTCGAACATTGTTTATGGTTTCCAAGGCATATCATATGTTCGGTTCCATCAAATTAAAGTGATCTATGATCTTTTTCGCATTTCACAGAAAATGAAGGCAGTTTGTAACTAACCAGGGAATTAGTTTACTTCAACATGGCAAGTACCTCTGCTCTTATGACACTTGTCCTCTTATGCCTTAGATTTTAAAAGAGATTACCTTATCTCTTACATTATCTCTCTGGTGAGAGATAGCCTTTAAAATACAAGAATGAAATCCACCCATTCCAGAATTATAACCCAATTAGGTACCAAAACAGTAAAATACTCGGTTGGCATACATTTCTACTACGTAGTTTGTTATGTCAATAACTGTCAGTAACTGATATAAGTAAACAAGTATAGCAGTGCTCACGAAGAGACGAAATGGCTTTGGAGCTCACTTAGCCGATCGATGACCTCTCATGCGTCTTCAGCATTCTCCCTTGAGCATTCCTCTCAAATTTCAGCTTCCTGCGTTGAATAGTAGACAAAATGGTTTCGGAGCTCACTCAGCTGATCAATGACCTCTCAGTCGTCTTCAGTATTCTCCCTTGAGCATACCTCTCAAATTTCAGCTTCCTGCGTCGAATAGAAGTCAAAATAGTTGGGGTTCACTCCGCTGATCCCCTCTCAGCGGCTTCAGGTACATCTTTATCCTCGCCATGTTACAGATTACATCCATACCGAGTTTCACCATAATCTGACGTCGGGAAGTGCCATTTAAAACGATTTTAAGAGGACATACATGAACACAATAGCTAATTTTTCCTCTTCTAAAAGAAAAAGCTCTAAAAAGTAGTGCAGTATTAATAAATTGATTTATGAATCTATTATATAGTGGTATCAAATTTAATTTAAAACTGTGCACCATAGGCATATTTATCAGGGTTTACTGACGACTTCAATTTGGATGTGCACATAAATGTGTGATATTCCTAAAATTACACTCACCTAAAATAATTAATGGGAGAAGGCTAGTCGACTCCTTTCAGAAAGATAAGATTGAAATAACTAACATAACCATGCAGCAAATAAAAATAAATAAACGAAAATAAACTAAAACGAAGCATCTTAAGACTGAAGCTCCAATAGAAAATAGGGAAACCATTTTGAAATATTGTGGTGTCTTTAAATTGTACATGATAATATCATATCACGTTTGAGTTAAGAAAGGAAGTATCAAGCCAAAAATACACTCAATATAAAAATGTATGACATTAAATCAACAAAATTTACCAGTAAGGCACTTCTCCACAATCTGGACCCCACCCGTTCCACGCTTGTTTGTTGTTGCTGATAGGAAGTAGGTGTTGCTGTTCCGCAATTGAACTGTTGATAAAGCACATGAACATGGAATAGGAATGATAGGAATGAAATGTACACTATCTCTTCCACATGCCACTTCCGTGCGACCATTTAAAGATTCTGTAATTGGAGTCTGGGGTCGGGTCTTTTTGTATGATTGGCAACGCAACTCACACAAATCGAGCCAAACCCAACAAGAGCATTGAGATTATAACGATTTGAAACATCTTGGGAAAGGTGATGACTTCTTGTATCTCACCAACCAAATGCAGTATGGGAAAAACGAACTGTACAGTAAGCCTTAATGATACTGGCACGTTAAACAGATCACGCAAATCCCATTCACCACATAAATTTCGCGAAGTGGGCGCTAAATTTAATAATATCCTTGATAAATTTCAAACACTCCATATCAACAACAACAAGCAAGGAATGCAAAGACGAATGGCGGTCCTAAATATGTATTAATGTACGAGCAAGTGTACGTTGCAACAAATTGAACGACAAAAACAAGAAAACAAATGGAAATGTCGGACATTTTGAAAGGGATGTCACAAAGATGTCCTAAGCAAATAGAAGGAAGTGGATGAGAAAGATAAAGTAAATAAATTCTAACGATAAAGTATACGTCCCACCTACTATTATTATGAGTAGAATTAGTTCGCCAAGGATTGTTTTAGATTGCCGAGGCATTAGTTAACCTAGGGAGGCGTAGGCTTTTCTTAACGAGTTAACTATATTTTTCTCTGTGCTTTTATGTCCTCAGCCTAACCACTGAGACCAAGAAAAAAAAAACATTTCACTCACGACGTTTGTTGGTTTATTTTTTCTATCGCTCCAATACATCACTCAAATTGAAATGAATAAATAAATGATTCGTGGTGGTATACACACACGACGTCAAAATCTAGGATTGTGTTCTTTTATGAAACAGATTTATAGCCCCCCCCCCCCCCCCCCCCCCCCCCATTGACTTTGAAGCCTTCAAAATTTGTTCATTTTTCTTTAAAAATTCGCTAAAACATAATAAAAACGAGAAAGAAATATTAAAATAGGACTTAAATTTAAATTCGTTACAATAAATTATAACCACATGTATTTCAATGGGGAATCCTGAATTTCAGTCAATTTATCGATAAAATATCTGTGCTCAACTTTGAATGACACAAGTATAAAATCATCAACTCATTGAGAGTAGCTTCTGACCTTCTGTGATCCTTATTGATCCAGGGTTTATAATATATAGGAAACTTTTAGATTATCACTGTACGTGGGGTAGTAGGCTCCAAGGAATACATCCTAGGGTTGTTTGAGGGTGAGAAATGAATGGGGTTAGCTTCTCGTATTTATTTTGCTTAGCGCTTCGCCTTAATGGCCTCGTCAGAGCTTATTATATATATGAGGGTCGTTTAGTTGGTACAATTTCTATTGAGCAATGTGAATGTAGCTTCTAATATTGTAGTCTCCACATAGGTATTTTTTATTTATTTCAATCATTAGGGGGACCCATCCTCTTGTTGCTGCTGTACCTTTTAGCATGTTGTTGAGGGGAGAGGGGAGGGTTAATTATACTTTTAAAATTAATGAAATATGCAAATTATGGGAGCTATCACTTAACATTAGTTAAAAAATAAATAAATAAAATAAAAATAAGTGATAGCTCCCATAATTTGCATATTTTATGAATTTTAAAAGTAAGATTTAACCCCCCTCCCCTCAACAACATGCTAAAAGATACAGCAGCAACCAGTATAAAGCAGCAACAAGAGGATGGGTCCCCCTAATGATTGAAATAAATGAAAAAGACCTATAAATATAGAGAATACAACATTAGAAGATACATTCAAACTGCCCAATGGAAATTGTATCAACGTTACGACCCTCATAAAATAAGCTCTGACGAGGCCATTAAGGCGAAATGCTAACAGAGGTCCTTGTAAATAGTAGTCAAATTGTACAAAATTCAAACTGCCGTCAGAAATACCAATACGCTCACTCAACAACCGAATGTGTTCAAACATCAGACACTGTGGATTGTCAAGAGAATAAATGCAACGAACTGAATAGCTTGGTACATGTAAGAATTTAGTGAATTCTGACTGCAGTAAACCCCTAACGTAGATTTAGAATCCAAACATACCTGTAGGAATGTTTATAGTATGGGCTGTCATAGGAGTCTCTATATTTCTTCTTCACAGACCGCGGAGTCCGCGACCGGGATCTCGACCATGATATCGACCTGGGCCTGGACCTCGAGGAACTGCTTCGGTGTCGCCTTCCGCGGGGCATCTATAACAGACCGCCAACATCAATAAAGTGGTTTCAAAATTCAATGCGAACTTTGAAGAAATTTTGCAATAACGGAAGTAACTATAGAAACACCTAGATAGGTAAGTAAGATACCAGATTGAAGCCACAACAAATCCAACCTCTTACCTATGAAGGATAAGTTAATAGAGTTTTTGTTCTTCCCGTAATTTCCTACCCGTGTACGCAAAAAGACTGAACACCAACTGCGCATGCGCGAATCTTCACGTCAACGTGTAGAACTACGCGTGTACGGGAAAAAGGCCTATCTACACGTGCGCTGGAAAATGCATTCGTTGGAATCTCGGCCTACGCCTACGGGTAGTCACCATAGCCTGACGCAAAGGTAACAACAGTTGCCGATAACCACCGTGTGACCAAGGTAACCGCAGTTACCAGCAAAGGTAACCACAGTGTGGTTGCCAACAACACGTTGGTTGGTCAACAAGTCGAGAGGTTATAGTGAAGTGCTCCGCTACAAAATTCAGCCATTTAAGGTACCTAAGCAATAAATGTATTTATAAATAATTATAAAGCAATTAATTATTTAAATAAGAATAGGTTGTACGAAAAGAATACGAAACAGCTTCTGAAACACTTATAGAGACGTTAACGTGACGTTAGCGTTTGGTTTTTCACGTATACGTGTAGAAATACGCGTAAAAATCACGTGAAGAGCTAGCATCTCCAGCTGCTTGCTCTACGCGTCAACGGGAGAAAATCTTACAGGAAGAACAAAAACTCTCTTATGATACAGTGAGGAATACCTCTACGTTTATTTTATATTGTTTGATGAAAGCCGTAAAATGCCAAAAGTACAGGCACCAACCGCTTTGTTCAGCGAGAAATAGTTTTCTTCCTGAGTCTTCCAAGTTTCGGCTACTAACTCCGTCATCCCACCCCACCCGCCTGGGCAGGACCTACCTATCGTGACGTTACTTTTTGCCGGAACTATGAAAAAGCAAACCACTCGTATGAAAGTGCGAATTGTATCAAAATTGTTAGGATAAATATTTCTTTCATTTTAAAATAGTTCACGCAAAATGTTTAGACAAATGGGTAGGCAATCTTCATTATTTCCATATTTTCAAAATAAAATTGGCTTTCAAGGATTTCGTAAACAAGGAAATTGGATTGTCATAAAATAGGTAACTATGTATCAATTGGCCATACATTATAGGTTCAGCTGTGTACATCCCCGATACGGAGGAAGAAGGAACAGTTGCTGAACAGGTAGCACCAAGATCCTACTCAGTTGCTACTAAGGAAGGAGAAGTGAAGAGGAATCAATGCTTTGTTGGCTACCTAGACATCAAGAAGAGGATGCCAGACCTCAGCCATCAGATCAGGATCTTCCATCAAGATTACAAACTTCTTCAGGGCGGTTTACCAATTCACCTGTCCGCCTGAATTTGTGATCCCTCAAATCAATATTATTCTCAATACTCCCATCAATATTCGAGCCAACCCGTTTCAATATTACCGAACCGCACACGATCAATATAATTGACAATAATTCGGTGAATACATTTGCTCAGTTCCTTTCTGTCTGACGGACGAGCAGGGTGATTTCAGAGTAGTTATCCCCAGTTTTTATCCGTTTTTCTGTGTCACTATTTTCTACTTGATGGACAACCGTTTTAAAACAGCGAGCATTGCCATAATTATGACTTTGGGGGGCCAACCGTCGAATTGAAAGAAAACTTGGATGAGGGAGCTGTTCAAGAAGCGAGAATACACTCATCTTGTTTTACTGAAACGAATTAGCGATGTAGACGACTACAAAAATTACTTTCGGATGGACGAAGCCTGTTTCCAAAAGTTGCAGGGGTTAGTTCTACCATCCGTAACGAATTAGCCATTATCTCACATCACCTTTACCGCACGGTGACTAGAGACGGACTGACGACTGATGAAAATATTGACGTGCGTCCGCACACAGTCAATATTATTGACAATATCCCCTCCACTTTCCAGTGTTGAAGACCGAATAACAAAAAATCCGGATATCGTCAACGATCTCATCAATACCGACCTTCTATCCACATTTCCACCCGCACACGGTCAATATTATTGACAACGTGTTGATGTTCGTTACTAGAGAAGTGTTGTGCAATAATCAAAGAGGCGGCTATTATTCATTAATTGGCTGGACCTCTATTATATCTTCATAGATGGTTTCTAACATTATATTCCATTCTAGCATTCTTATCTAATGTGTTGTTTATCCAATCATATACATTACAATGCTACAGTATTTACAGCAAATTTATCATGAGTGAAACAAATCAATAATGATAATAATACAATTAACAGGATTAATAACTGGACAAACTAATAGGAATACGAAAATCAACACTAGTTTCCAGTAGCCTGAATAAAAAATTCTCCAATTAAAATGCTATTTGTATAACAAATCTTCAAAGAACTTGTATGAGTTTAGCGCACCGAAATAGCTTTTATATGTAATCAGATGTATGCTAATCCACATTTTTGTAGACAGACCTACCCTCCCTGTTCTCTTATTCAAGAATTTTCATCGGGGCTTTTTTTCAGAGGGTTCAATAGAAATTCATGTGCTCCCTCGCATTCAACTTGATACCTTCGGATCAGGGTGATTTTCGTGGCAAGCAAACTTTTTTTCCACAAACTAGCAGATAAGAGTTCTCCAATCTCCTTTGCTCCTCTCAACATAAATGCACCAGCCTGTAGAACTCGCCACACACCCCTGTTTCAAGTGTCTTTTGCAGCCCACAATTTCTTTTTGTATCGGTCATTATATAGTTTGCCTGGTGAGGTGAATGTGCTACTACTGGAAGCGAGTGGTTGCGACATTTTCAATGTCAACCTACAGCCTGAAGCGTCGGCTGGTGGACGTTTTTCATCAGTGATTTGTCATTTTTACTTTCTTGCTCTTCTCATTACTTATCAATTTATTGCTTTGGAATCTTACTATGCCGAGTTCGTGTGGAGGCAACAATTTGAGGAAACAGGAATATTTAACCAAATGTTGGCCTTCAAGTCCTCTTTTTTCCACGTTAAAAGTTCTGTTAAAACTACTTTTTTCTGACAAATACAAACTTGAAAAAAAAAATTCCAGAGCTCCGCTCGAGTTCGGACATGTGGGCCTCAAAGGATAAGTATTTTAGACTAAAAATTCTATACTAGGAAATACAACTTTTAAAAACAAATTCGCTACCTATGTTAAATCAGTCTTCATTGTTACCAATTAATGTGCTACATAATTTCCTATAGGTATGACTGTGAAGGGAACGAACTTCTATGGTACTGAGGGTGAATGTGGTAGCACATAATTTATCAGGCGCTGCATGGATCACGTCGTTTTGCGACAGAGGCTTCCACCAAAGAGCTGAAACCAGTTTTTTTTTACCATTCCGAACAACTTAATTTAGGGAAAATGAACCAACTAATTACAGCTCCGTTCTCAGACATTCCTAGTAACTTCATAGAAATAGAATGACCCATTGTGGACACACGGAGAAGACACCACGTCTATAGGTTTGTTCGGGCAGACAGACCTGGACCGTTCAACTCAAGCTACGCCCCGCCCCTATTTGTGCGTTTGGACAACGTTGGAACTGGTCCAGGACAAGTCCTATAGCTGGTTTCACACTTGGAGTGGAACGAGCGGAAAGCGGAAGGACGGAACGCAATCTGATTGGCTGTTAGGACAACAGTTGAGGATGGTGGCTGCCATGTTGTCGGAATGGGCGGTCTGCGGATGGCGGTAGAAATTTGTATACCGTTGCCGCATTCGTAGCTGTGTTCTGTCGAGCGGAGCGCAAGCTCATTGAACAGGAATGTCGATAACCGCAAGTAGAGGTTTCAGATCAGAGGGTTTCAGTGGGAAGGTTATGATTCCGTTCACCAAGGTGACCGCTTCATGTGAACAATCTTTCCGACTCCGCCACCCCTCCACTGGTTTTCCGTCCTTCCATCGTTCCGCTCCATGTGACACCGGCTCAACAGTTCTGGTCCCACACATGCGCACTCGATGTGACCGGACCCCTCTTCCTTCTTCTCCATTATCTTTTCTTATCTGTTCTTTCACGCTTCCGACCATGTTTTCTCTTGCATTTGCATCAATTGACTCCTAAGTTGTGGAGATACCAGTAATAGGTAACTTTTTTGGCGTTTTATTTGCATACATCTTAGTATAAACTAGGATTTGTTCCAGTGGAATGCTGGAGACTAGAGGGTTCAATCAAGGCCACATGGTCAATGTCATTGGTCATGGCCAAGGCCATGTTTACATAAACGTTACAGAAAATGCAACAAAATAAACGTCACAAAATCGAGTTCATTATAACTTTTGTTGCCTACCTAAAACAAAACAAAAAATGTTTAACCTCAATAATTTTCATTTGGCAGCTAAGCTTTCGGTAAATACAAAAGGGCTAATGTTAATTTAACTTTAAAAAGGGGTAATTAATAATTTAATTAACTTCACTTACGTTCGGATTTACGCCTGTTAAGCCTACTTTAGTAGTATTCTATGATGCCTTGTGTCGTGTTCTGCGAAGAAGTATTACCCAATACTGAGATAATAAACCTTGGTGTAATAATTTGCTGCGTTTTCACACCGAAAAGTTCAAGTACCTCACTTTTCATAAACAACAACTTGGTCACTAGGGAATTGTAACTCCGTTTTAATCCCACGAAAATCGTTCACCACTCGTTGGAAAGCACTCGATTTATCTGAAAAAACCACGGTGCCAATAAAACGCGTAACTAGCAATCATGACGAGAATACATCAACGGGATTGAGAAGCGTTTTCTCTTTCCTCGGACTCTGATGTAGTTCATTAGGTACGTACCTACTAAATTCATAGGTAATCGGGAGGACGTATTTGGTTTTTGTCCTTTTTTGTAATACGAGCTTTCCTATTTTATCGTTAGTACCTACGATTGTAGTACATCAACCATTATAAATCCACTTGCATACAGGTCCTCCACGGTAGGAAATGCCGTTCAGGAATGAAAATAGTTGCCCCTATCAGCAAGCCTTCGTATCTTGTACCCGTTCATGCTTCAGGCAAGGGGGATGGCGTTTCGGATGCCTAATAGGTAGATAACAAAGCACTAACAAAACAACAAAAAAGTTTTGACATCTCAGCAAAGGCTTTTCAGCGATGTATATGGAGTAAATTTGCGGCGTGAAATGCGCTGATGTTTCAGATAAATCAAGAGCTTTCTAACGACTGGCGAACGATTTTTGTACGATGAAAAATTGCAGATACAGTTCCGTAGCAACTGTTTGGTTGAGATAATTATCGGAAAATTCGGCATCCGTAAAAAGTGTCGCTCCTTAAACGCAAGACAAGCAAAAGACTCTCGATTCTTGTTCTAAGCAAAGACATAAAAATGTTTATAAAACAAAATTTTCCTAAAAGTGGATAGTGTTCTCGTTTGATAGATTACCTACTTCTCAGATATTTTGAGAAAATAAGAAATGAGGAAGGTTTACTTCAGGCTTTGGTTCAGGTTATCCCATCAGAATCTTCCGAGCGCGCTCAACTGACACAGTCCAGGACTCGATTTTGAACGGTTCTATCCTGGACTGTCTGTCTGAACAAACCATAATATAAAAGAGGAAGAAGAAGAAAATGAATCGATTGTAAAAGAAACCCAGGATGTAAGATCTACAAGAAATGATCAATGAAAACATATGCCTGACATGATCAATCGAAAGCAGTTTTTGTAGGAATTGCGCGCGCGCGCACACACACACCAGGATGTAGATTATTAAACATTGCTGCCTCCTCAAATGGCATAATGAATTTTCCCGCCAATAGTTCTTGAGGCTACTCAACTTGAGGTACTGGACCTGGACTCGTTTGATTCGCTTTCACTTACGTCCCCATTCCTATGTACATCATCAAATCCATTCTTTTGCATCCGTCAAAATAGAAACAAATGATTGAAAATTGGGCACAAGTAATGAATGCATAATAAGCTACCTACCTACACACGCACAAAAAAAAAAAGTATAGTCAACCATGGCATACGTATTGCTGGTTTTTCTATAATGTAGGTGAAGAAGCATTCAGGTAGGTAGGGCACCCACATTTAACTACATTCTATTACATACCAAATAGGCTTTATTGTTCACAGCTGCATCCAACAAAACCGAGTAAATTCTACCACCTGACGAAACCCACCCTCAACGCAACAATATAGATGATCGATATAATTAATAGGAAAACAGTTACAATGATCAGACGATGCATGATCAACCAAGTGAACTGGCTCTTTCAGCTAGTGCCTCGGCAGTGGTCGGTCATTCACGCAGCTTAGCAAGGTAGTAATTTTATTTTATGAGGATATGAAGTACCTATCTACCTATAGGTCATACACAAAACTACACAAGAAGAAATTAAAATGCACCAACTTTACAATGTTTAACAAACTATATTCCAATCAGTACTCAGATATTCAACCATGTAATGTAGATACCAACCCACCTTGATCATTATCGACTTTTTATGAGGTGGCGGACATTGAAAAGGCAAGGTAGGTCAAGAGGACGCAACAGAACCGGTGACGATTTCGAACAATAATTCTAAATCCAAATTTTTAGTACTTATTCCAAGATTTATAATCTATCACAAAGGACTATTATTTTTATGACGAAGACTCCAATAACCACGGTTTAGTCATAGATTCAATCAACCAAGCGTTGTCAGCCATCTTGTTGATACTCAAAACTCCACTGTACAATCTACAACGGAACATTGAAAAAAATACTTGGAATACTCACATTTTTCGTCCGAAATGAATTGAGATAACTCTCTAGAATCTCCAGAATAATGATTTCCAGAAGAATAGAGATTAGGAGAACTTGACAGTATGTATAAGAAGTGCTATACACAAATTAATCTTCAAGCTAAGCTAAGAAACGACGTAGCCAAGAGATGATGGCTGCACCAGTTGCGCATTCGCCGCTAGAATGCGCCTTGTATCATACGCGAGAAATCAATGCTTGCATAATATGAAAAGTAGTTGTGAAAATGAGATAATTTGCCAAGGCAAATTAAATTATGAATAGATAAGAACAAAATTGGATTCAGTTAAATTTATTCTAGCTTGTTTATGAGGTAGTAAGGTATATTTTAGCAAGGAGCTTCAATTTTTCTACGGCATGGATCTATATGAGTAGAGACATGGATCAAGTCTCTCATTGCCAACATAACCCTGCAACTACACGTTCAGGGCAACTTTTGAGTACAAATTATTTAATAAATATTACTTATACCTACTCAAAGGTGCAAACTATGAGGATAAATAATATTAATTAAAGAGTGAATAAATAATATCATTTATACCGAGAGTGCAAAGGACCTCTTTCACCTACTGGAATGAGTTCTGAAAGGTAGGTATATCGTTGGTAAAATAAGGAAGATTGTTGACTTCACAGAAGAACGCGAACTTCGCGGCGACAAAATGAAACTCTCAAAAACTGTCTCCTTTGAGTTTGTATATCCATGATTTGCAATTTAAATTGCCAATAAGAACTTTCCAAAGACCAGCTGAAAGTTGTATGAATTAAAAACTAACGAAGCTACAATTCGAATATAGATGTGGAATGGTTTACGAAAATCCTGTTTTAACTGTTAACCTTCAACAGATAGGTATTATGCATCCTAGAGCATGCATTCAGATGTGGAACACCTCAGAGTCCGCTCATCTGATTTTTGTGGTTATTTTCCTAAATGGACATTGAAAATTGATCTCTTTGTTTTGGTTGTAAAATAGATAAGTATGTGCATAGTGAAAGAACTAGACAAAAAAATTTTTTTAAAAAATATATAAAACCAACAAATTTTATTTGCAAACCGTAAACCAAAGAATTATTGATCCATTCACTGAAATACCAAATACTTATGTATTTCTGTAAAGAACACTAGGTAGGTACTTATAGGAAGTAGGTAACTAGAGAAATAAAAATCATTAGGTCGCTGAATTTGTTGTAGGTAGGTACCTACCTACTTATGCAATCAAATGCAGTTTTTAGTCAGTCAAAATGAACTATGCACGTGCCTAGCTACTTACGAAATGTAAAAGTCCCTAATGAACCACTTCTATTAAAACTAAATATAGGTAGGTATGTACCTATGTGGTAAGAAGGTAATAAGTGGTAAGCAAGTATTTTGAAACGGTTTGTAGGTTACTACAATTTTTATAGGTTACGTCAAGAGAGAATTACATTATTGAACCGACTGCGTCTTTTTTGAAAAGATTCAATTCTGTCTTGGGGAAATAAAAATATTACCCCCTCCCCCACAAAAAAAGCCAAGCCCCCTGGACCGCCGGTTACCTGTATTTACATAACTACTATAAATGAAATTATTGAAAGAAAAAAAAAAAGGGTTTCAGCTCAAGCGTTTCATATAAACCCGCATATAAGAATGACTCCGATGTTGAGGTGTATCTTATCACTACTAGGTATGTCAAGTTGTTCAATTTATTTATCCCCAGCAAAACGACTCACCACCAGCACCAGAAATTAACAAGCGGTTGCTTGTTGTATGTTCACAATACAAATTATTGAGAATGATCAGCTGTGTGTAAACAATTATTCAAATAACCATGCTCATAACAGCTTGTTGGCCACACACTTCGCAGTAGTTAACATAATATGGTTGGATAAATCGGGAGCTTTCAAACGAATTTTGTGGGATGAAAAATGACGAAGAACTATTTTCCTATCAACACTCGGTTGTAAGCGGAAATCATCAGAAATTGTTGTAAAAGAGCTGATTTTTACAATGAGTATAAAACCCAAATGTCGTCAGAACTTTAATTTTTTATGTTGAATTTGAAGGTCGCAATACTGTGTACGAGATATGTATGGATCCATCTTTCAATGCACACAATTTTTTTATTTTATAAAAACGCTACCGTTAAAAATAGAGAGGTAACACCATAAAAACAAACGAAAGAAAATGAACAAAACAGTAGAAGGATGCTCAGAATTGCCTGAAGGCGGCCCTAGGAATGAAGGAGTTGAGAAGCTGGAGATATGGATGAAAGAAAATGCCTGTATAAAATTACCATCAGGTAATGTAAAAGCCCCGAAGGGCACAGGTTGTGATACTTGAGAGCACTCCTGCCAAAATGCGCTCAACTACAGGGCACTTTTCCCAAACTACACCCTGTGCCATGATGCATGGTCATGGAAATGACCTTGGTAGCCACTTCCCTTAACCCAGACACTGCAAGATATTTCTACTGTACTTAATTGCGTTAGCCCAGCTCTGTTCCATGTCTTTAATGCTACTGACAGTATGAACACCATGGATTAATGTCGACTTATCTGGCTTGAGATATCTAGCTTTTCAATACTTTACATAAGATATAGTATCTCCTTTTTACCATATCCCAGAGCAGGTGCTATCGTCAATAAAATTCAACCACTGAGAGCCATGGTCACTACAGTTCTCGACGATACCTAATCCCAATTTTCCCCAACATGCAAGGAAAAGGGTATGCTCTGTCCCACAACACCCCACCAAGATGGCTGAAGAGGCCCCTTGGAGGGCATGACAGACCATTCCACCTATTGGGGAAAAAAATGAAGGATTCAGAGTGAGTTCTTTACTACTGACTGATCCCAGCAGTACAACAGCAACCTCAGCAGATTAGCTGGGCTTTGGAGTGATTGGCATTGCTTGGCCTTATGACACCAACTGCAGCCTGATAAAGTCATAGCACACACAGCCAAAGGGGGGTTAGGTAAAGAAGGGATGCTGGCTGAAGATACAATCCCCCCCCCCCCCCCCCCCCCAACAAAAAACGACTAGGGCATGGATGAAGGCACTTGGGGACAACAGATAGGAAGCCCAGTCAAGAGAGCACAGCCAACAGCACAGCTAAATTTGCGTTCAAACTCAAGCAGCCTCCCAACAATAAAGCTTCCAACGACTAGCCCATAAGAGGTAGTAAGAACATGCCAAGGAAGGGCAGCTTCTGATGTAGCTTCAATGGAGCCTTGGTAATATGATCTAGTGATCGATCAAGATTTACATGGCTCGTGGCAATGGTGACTGCCCCCATGAAGTCAACTCTAATGTACAGCCAAACCTCCTCGATTCACCTTCACGTTGAACTGGGAACCTTATAGAATCAAGGTTAACCACTAGGGCAATCTGCAAGCCCTCACGGATTTTTGCAAGCAGGATGATATCATGGGCAGATACCAATGAATCTACACTCACTCCAGGGGTGTCATCAAACCAAATTTTAACTTGGAGCTTACCGAATGCTTATCTACCACCAGCTTAAAGGGGAGAGGCGATTGAGGATCCCTTTGCATATCTCTCACTACCCTGACATATTCATTCCTCAACATTCAGTAATTGTGGTATAACAGATAAAATACTCAATTAAGCAAGCAGGAGTTTTGGCACCATGAAAACAATCGGTCAGTGCAGCTTGGCTTACAGTTCAAAAGGCCTAGCCATGTCCCGAGCAGCAAGATGTAGCCGTCAATCCTTGATATAGGCCTGTGAAATAACAGTAAGAAGAAGATATCACCTGAAACACCAGCCACTTTGAAGCAGAATATGGATCTTTTGGAACTAGCAGAATACCACCAACAAAATTAAAATTGGCTAGTAATACCATGCTCATTTGTCCCTAATATTTGTCCAGGCACAAGGCATCACTTTTTTCTTTTTCGAACAAGAAAAAATAGGTGTTGAATGAGCAGCCTCATATCGCTTGGAGATTTGTTCCTGAGTCGGGTGTACATAAGTCGTTGGGTACAGCCAAAGAGGAGTTTGCACATAACGATGTGTAAGAACACCATTAGCTCTCCAGAGGACACCACCACAAACCAGAAATTCTTGAAAAGGAGGTCAATCTTATACTCCCCAGCGACCTCAAACCTACACAATCCAGAAGCTTCCTCGACAACTTCTGGACCTGCTGGTAGGTACTCTTCCTTCTTGCTTGTTTAGCTGCTCCATGACACAGGTACACCACAGTTGAAGTAACCCCTACCTGGTTAACCTATGCAAGATCTTCAGTACATTTTGATAGGTTTTAGACATCTGTAATGCCAAATTTAAAATCGCTTTTCCCATGAGAAATTTTAAAATTGTTCTTTTTTCAACCCACATCACACCCCACCCCCACCATCACTTTTTTCACGGTATCTCATGAGCAAATTTCCTCTCAACCTTTCTCAGATATGGCCTCAGAACTAGTGAAGATCATAAACACACACCTCCTCCGTGTAACTGAATGGCTCCAAATCGAAACTTTAGAGGACGCCAACGAAATTGGTTTTATATTAATTTTTCAGTTCTTTCACTTCTTTTAGATTGGTTTTTCCTTTCATGGTTGTTTATTTCAATAATGTTTTTTCCCTTTTTATGCAATCAAAATTGGGAGAGGATGAGGTAGCTATGATATTTTCGAGTCACATTCACCACGACAGTGTGAGTAGCGAACATAATGAAACGAAACACTCAACCCAATCAATTTCGCAAAAAAACTCTATAATACAACATAGAAGATTATACCCTACCTACCTTGGTAGCTATTTGATAGTTTTTTAAAAATAATTTCTAACTGACAATTTGAAAATAAAATTATGCTAATGAGTATAAGTACTTCAAAGAGAGAACCTATATATAAAATAAAGTTAAATATGTTCCTAGCTATAAAACTAGTTTTACTTAACTTTAATAATAAACCAGAAAACTTCAAATTACGAACGGATAACGTCCTGATTTGGCTGCACTAAACTAAATGGAGATGAAATTGAAATTGTCAAAAACAACAGTTTTGAGGTAAAGGAACATCGTACTTTTAATAGAAAATTGTACATAAATCGACAGTACAAATTTTATGGTATAGATTTGTTACTAAACTATTAATTTAATAAGTTCGTAGCGTAAAATGATCAAACAATTTTATCTAAAAATACTTTTCGCCTCGTATTTCTTCGAGGCTGCTTGTCACGTGTAATTAGCAAATCGACGGTGGCCTCGTTCCAACCCGCCATACCACGGATAACCAGAAGTTGATTGATGGTCAAGTCAGGTTTGTCAGGGTCCTGGAGAGCGACCTGATGACGAAGCTCCTTGGTTAAGGGATTTTCTTCAACTACCCCATAGAATTTAACATTCACAGGCTTCATTTGATCGTAAGAGTTCCTAACGTGATCTTTAAACTCTTCCACTGCGTTCTCACACCACTGACCATCGAATGGTGAGACACCAACCAACTCACACTCAATAGCAAAATAGGGGAGGCCTTCGATGAATTCGCTGGGTAAACAATACAAACGGTGAACATCCACATCAGGTTGCACATCGCCATAATCTACACATAAAATTGACACAAGAGTACTAGAACCACTATCATTCACAATTGAAGTTCCTTTTTTTTCTACAATCAGAGCTCTGTTCCACAATCCTTCAACTTGTATAGCACAAAATTCGCCTTCCTTCACAATCACCAATTTTTTCCGGAATGTATTTAATGTTGCAGTGAGGTGTTTCTCAAGTTCTTTCAACTGCTGTTTCTCAGCATCTAGTTGAATATAAAATAGACCAGGATCATCAAACGCGGTTACCAATCCACTGTTAAAACCAGTTGGAAGTCTCCTCCTGTAACCAAATTCTTCTTCATTTATGTCGATGAAAGGATGTGTCCCACAATTTACTGTCAATTTAGATAAATCATTAAAATGTTCAGGATTGGATTTTGCATATTGGCTGTACAAAATAAGCTTTTTTGTGGAACTAGCGACTACGTGCATATTGCTATCTTCCATACTGCACCAGTGCATAGAGTTGACTAAAATACTACGCCCGATGACTGCTTCAATGTCCCCGGCAATAAGTTGCATATGGGTTCCATTGGCATTATAGTTGGCTAACAGTTCATCAAAGTTGTTCAAAACACACTTCGTCTCAAATACCCAGTTTGACTTGGGGTCGGTGGGGGCCAACTTGGTGATAAAAATGTCCACAATATCCCGGGGGAATGAAACAATCTTGGGAGGGAGAGGGAATAAATTTTCTGGCTGAACAACTTGGGATGGTTCATCAAAGTCCATCGGTAAAACTCTATATTCAACTGTTTCACTATCGTCCATTCTTTCATTAATACTTAAAATTTGTACACGTCTTAGAATATTTTCAGTTTCTTCTTTGAAGCAAGCCCCTACTACATCATCCACCTTCATGTCCACTCTGAGTTTTGAAGATTTCCTAACATGCGTTTTAAACGCACGTTGAAGACCTGCTTCGATTTCTGATAGCTTGGTCGAAAACGAATGAATAGTGGTAACAGATATTTCTTGGTTTGAAATTACATCTTCAACCCTAACTGTCGAGTGGAACGCACTGTGAAACTTCACCAATGTTACTTTCAGGAAAACGCTGTTTCGAACATGGATCAAATCTTGTGGAACAAACATATGTCTGTAGGGGCATAATGGTGTTAAATCGCATTTGCCAAACATTAACACGGAAGAACAGTGCTTTCCCTTCTTTTGGTTTTCTCTCTCTTTGAATGCAGACTCAATAGCATTTTCAAGATCCAGTCCAAGAAATCCAGGACTCTGTACATTCTCCAGGACTTGTTTGATGAATTGGAGCTCTTCCAAGTTATCATGGCTGCAAAAAATATACACAGGCACTTTACTCCTTTCACGAGGAGCATGGGCCCTAATGCTCATCATTCGTTGGATTAGAGTCAAACGACTGCAAGTATTCTGCTTCCAAGAAATGAGAAGGTTGGCACTCTTAATGAAGTCAAGCTCATTAAAGAGAAGGTCAGAACACACGAGAAATGTTTTGTCATTAGACTTCCACCTGTTAATGCTCTCAAGAGCTGATTGCCTGCCTTCATTTTCATCAGCATACAAAACACTACCAAGATGATTTGTCCGCAACTTTATTGTCGCAACTTCAAGATAGTCACGACAGAGCAACAAACGCAAAGTAGTGAGATCATTGAGGATGATGGACGTAAGTAATTCGTCCCACTCGTCAGATACGATAGCTACAGTTGGCACAAGCCTATAGCAGAAACAAGCTTGCAATAAATCTATAACGCAACGAGTAGTATTTTCGATAGATTTTACAAAATCCACCAGGAATGAGCCCCAGACGTTGGATAGAACAATGGTTTGTACTTTATTCATTGACATTAAGTCATGAGAAATAGCTTCAATGTCTGCTGGATAATCTTTATGTAGCTTCTCCAAAGAGTCAAAAATGACATAACTAAGGCGAGAACAGTCAAAACATTTCAGGTCTCGAGTAAAAATCAACCAGTTACTAGGAGTTGATATGAGTACATCGCAACCGTTTTGCGCCTCTTGCTTTTGAGTTTCACTTATTTGAGAATACGTAGAAGTAATCACCTTGAGCTTAGATATTCTTTGGCATATTCTAGCTGCTTGATTGGCTCGTTTGCAGTCATGGACAAACAACACCAGTGAGGGGCTTTGATTCAGACTAGTTTCCTGAGTTCTACTCGATGAAGCCCTCATCAGTGATAATGTGCTCACAATCGATGAAGTCATTTTTCTATTAGATTCAGGACCAATGATCAATGCATTCTTCTTGGAAACCATAGAAGGTAAACATACATATTGCCAAGCTTCTAATGAATTAGCACCTAAATTATGAAATGAGTCCTGTACTAAGCCTAGTGCTATATTACACTCGTCTGTAACGGTCAATAGCGAACAATAATTTTCTATTAAACCTCCCTGATCTTTGAATTTACTAAGCGCTTCTTCGAAATCATATCCAAAAAGATTCGAGCTTTCATCGTCACTGTGAGAAGAATCTTCTTCTTCGTCAGATGAAGGAGGCATCAAAGAATTGCCATTCATTTCGAAGAGCAAGTGATTAATACGATCAGGATTCGAGTTATATAACTGTCGCTGAAAATATTTTTTCAATATATCTTCTTCAGGCTCGTCAATTCCACAGTGTACCCATTCAGCAACATTTGGACTGCACACTGTACCTAAAACTATTTTCCCATCTGAAGCAACATACCTAATACCATTTTTTGTTACTCTATTAAGTTTACAGAGCCCAGTAAATAAAACATTGAAAGAGGTAGGTGTCCACAGACTCTCATGTAAAGGTAAATCTTCTTCTAGCACACGAAATTCCGAAAGATCGTAATAATTATTGTCTGTACTATCAACA
Source organism: Adelphocoris suturalis (assembly GCA_030762985.1). Lineage (NCBI taxonomy): Eukaryota > Metazoa > Arthropoda > Insecta > Hemiptera > Miridae > Adelphocoris > Adelphocoris suturalis. The sequence continues at coordinate 75,065,239 of CM061046.1, read as the reverse complement.
TTTTCGTGGCAAGTGTTAGAAACAACCTCACGATCACGAACACAATACGGATTATAAACAGGTTCGAGGTTCAAACACTTATACAAAGCGCGGGACATTAATGATTGTACTACAGCTTCAAAACGAAAAGTTACTCTGACAGCGATATTTTGGGAGGCTAAAAAGTCCTTTATATTAATGTAACCAGCAGTTTCAAAGAAAGATATCTTGCCATAAAAAGAACCATTGATTATTGACAGCTGCTGATATCGGAAATTTCTATGGTTTTTAATCAAGTCTTCCACGATGCTATTTAAGTCATCCCAATTCTGTACACTGTCCTCAAACGATTGACATGACTCGCTTTTATCGGATTCACTGCACAATGTGAAATCAGGAGGTGGAAATCGGGGAAGAACGTTAAGCAGTGATACGAAATGAGCACTCTCACAGGCTACACTCGCTTGATCAAAGGTAGGATATATGTGACATCTGTCGAATTCCTTAACTTGGAAGGTGTGAGTGAGTTGGACGGCATACTTGCGAGCTTGCATGCTAGCGAAAATAGGAAGAGACCCCCTGCCGCAAACTGTACCATGATAAAAGAAACCATCTTCGTCATGGACGAAAACCTTCGTTCCGTTCGACGGGTAAAAATCTCCGGAGAATTTTTTTCTTCTAATCGATTCAGGAATTCGAGAAGTTCCTCGACAGTTCGCACATTTTATCCAATATGACCCTGGTGTCACAACTTTCAGAACATCGACGCGACCTTCAATTACAGGATGCGCCATCTTCTACAGGTCAAACTTTAATTCTGAAACAAATAATAGGGAGACAAACAATATTAGTAAACAAAATTAATAAAATAAAAAGGTAGTAGGTATATATAACAAAAATAATATAAAATTTTAAAAATATTAACTCTTAGAACTTTTAGAAACGTTTACTGTTTAACATAATGTTCTCCTAGACCAAAGTATATGACACCATAAGGTTCCTATTTCATTAAATTGATTTCCGACTTTACTTGAAGTTTCCAATTCGTGTTGCACATTTCGAACATGAACTGGTAGGTACGACGCATCATAATTATAAAAAAAATATATTTCCTAAAGTAACTGAAACCTCAAGAATAGGACCACGGCAAAATCGACGTTTCACGAAAAATCCCTCCAAGAAACGATTTTGTGATTTCATTCAAACAAGATTTATGGCCAGGATACCAAATCTCTCAGTAACTAATTCGAGAATCTGCATAAGAGAGTTTAGTAGAGGGAAAACAGAGCTACCACCAGAACAATGATAAATTCTCCCATTTCACTAATCTACCTATTCCTTTACTTTTCACATTACAACCTACTATTCATAATATATAACCATTTTGCAAGTGGAAGAGTCTCACAACACAACGCCCACAATATTCCACATCTTACGAATAATATTTTAACAGCCCTCATCTGGAAATGACAACAGATATTGTTGTGGTTGAATAAAAAGAAAAACAATGAAAGTAATTATGATAGGGAGCTACCTACATACTGAGAGTACCAGAGAAGGGGGCTTTAGTTTTAGTATAAACAAAACTCCGCTGGGGAGACCCCAGACCCCCTTTTGTTTTGACATTGAGCCTTGGCTACATATTGATGTGGTACACGCTCCATTTCAAATGTCAGCTTCGTAGGTGGAATAGAAAAGAAATTAGATCTGCCACCAATTCAGTCTCGTTTTTTCGTGACATTTTTCACTTGTTAGGTCCCTGTACAAGCATGTTCTACACTAAAATAATCCCCTAACTTACCTACATGACTATTTGTATATGTATGTATTACGATTCAATAGCCAACCGTTGCTAAAAGTGTTATAGGTGTACTACCTATTTACAATCAAACCATTATGTGAAGTAATGAAAACCAGCTGGTGGAGTTTAGTGGGTTGCTCATGGTGTAAACAACAGTATAACTTGATCCACAATGCACATACACACACACTCACTTACCACTGCTCCAATTTAAATTTACCAAAGAATTAAAAATAACCTAGTAAAACGTGTGCATTTGTGTTTTGTAGTCTGCCACAGACTACGTAGGCGTTTGACTAGAGAGTTTGTAGAGATAACTAACTGGATATTGAAAAAATTAGCAGAAAAACAAAAGTGGCTGTGTAGTAACCTATTGCAGTTTCCATAATATGGCAACACATAGCAGTATCTACAGGGTAATTCCAAATACAAGAGCAAATGGCTGATTGATATCGACCTCCAAGTTAGTGAGAGGTTGTTGGTTGATTCGCCATTAACATACAGTCTGGATAGGTTGTCTAGCACTCTCCGGCGGATAGTGAGGTCCGTGGGACCACCTCCCACATATTTTTCGTAGATTTTAATATTTTCATGCTAACTTAAGGAATCTTGTTAAAAAATATCATATCAAAGAAGAGCTATTCACTAAAAAGCAAAACCAAGACTTTAGATTAAAAAAGAAAAAAATACACACATAAATATACATATAAGTATATTCAATCTAAATTAGAATTTTTTAGGTCTATTGGTGTTATGCGTTTATAATACTTTTATTTCATTATTTTAAACTTGTAAGATCGGTATTTTATAATAAGCGCTGTTTTCACTTATAACACATAAAAAGGAAACACTAGTAGGAAACCTTAGCAAAATAAACTAAGTAAAAACCTATATTTCAAACACACATACTTACTAGCAGTGAGAGTGACAATTGTAGGAACACTCTTTGTAAATCATAATATTAAAACACGGAATAAATGTTTGAACAAAATATCTAATAACAGTTTGAATAAAAATATGAATTTATCGTTAAAATATAAAATAAAAAGTCCATGAATATTCTAATTAAATTTGAAAAATTATTTCCACACTGTTTAATACTTCTCTAAAGGTTCGAACATTCAAATAGAAAGAAATACACACTGAACTCTATTTGAGTAACTCGTAATAGTTGTATTGTAAGACAAGAATCAAGAATAATGTAAAAAACACGACATCACATCAAAACAAACTGTTCAAAGAAAAAACAAAAGAACGAGAAGCACAGGTGACGAGGTGACGCGTCAGCTGCCATGGGTTTGAAAGCAGGAGCTCCACTAGTGTTTCGGTGAAGACCGAACACATACAATGTTTTGAACCATATTAATATCATATTTGCAAGTCGGACAACATTTATGTTGGTTGGACACGTTTTGGGGTCATAAGATATAAGCTGGGGGGGATAGAAAGGTTCAGGAGACACTTGTGAAGGCAAGGACAGAGAAGGCCATTGGAAAATGCCAGGAACTTACTTGCTCCTAGAAGAGAAATATGATGCGGCTCCAAAAAAAAAAAAAAAAAAAAAAAAACACGCATTATTTTTTCAATTGAGTTTGATCGTAGTTTTAGTTGGCTTGTGTACGTCATAAGGCCCGTCCAGACTCCTCGGCGTGTCCTATTTCGAGTTGCCACAACCTATACTTCTATAATTATATACGCATGTTTATATTTCTCGATTTGAGCTCCTATCTATTCAAATAGTTATTGCCTTAATAATATCATTATCTAAGTACGTACAAAAAGTCGAGAGGATATGTTATTAAATATGCGTAGGAAAAGCATTGGTATTAACACACAAATATGACCTAGAAAAAACATATATTCATGCCTCGAAGGAACGCTGTACCCACCTCATGGTACCGCGGTGTATTATGTGGGTATAACACGTAAAAGTAATAAATATCCATTCTCCTACACCCCACTGCCACGCCCCTGGCCACTCCAGCCACCACAAGGTGCTGCGGCACCTCCTCTCACTCCACCCCCCCCCCCCCCCCCTCACCACCCACCGTGACCCCCTGCCAAGCGTGCCAGGCGTGCGTCTAACACGTCTAACAATCAAAGCCTCGAAAAAGACACTTTTTCGCCCGTTTTTGGCCCATAGCATCTATGCGAGTAAAGCGATCGGGATGGTTAAACGTTAGGACCAACTAGACCCCAAATGGAGTCTATGTGCGAAAGAACGGGTTTTTAAGTAAATTCTTAGGCCTTTTATGGCCCGGACAGCGGACGGCGAACGACATTTCAAATTTGGATTCTACGCACCTTGAAACGTAAAGTGACAAAGTTTGAGGGGGGGGGGGGGGTTATAAAATTGTTTTGCTACACTATCACATAGGCTTACTATTAGAAATAATAAACCAAAAAAAAAAAAAAAAAAAAAAAAAAAAAAAAAAAAAAAAAAAAAAAAAAAAATTACATCATTTTGTTTTTGACATTTTCATGTCTTTTATATGGCACATAACAAAAAAATCGTCACGAAAAAAATTGTCCCAAGTGGCCACAACGATGATTATGACCATCAGAAATGACGTTGACCATTCATAGGTAAACACATGAAAATGTCCCAATGCGTTGCAGACTCGTATGCAAGTTTACCAAAAATGTGGAGGGTTCTGAGCGGTGCAGAATTTTGGGTCTTCTCATTATTCCCTTAAAACCCCTACCAAAGTTTTACTCAAGGTCCTTGGGACCTCTATCCAGACTGAATGTTAATGAGTATTGATAAACAGAACCTCTCATGCCAATCAGCCATCATCGATAGGTACAGAAGAGATTGTTTACTCACAGCAGTGTTGCCACTTGCAAATTTCGTTACTGTTTTGAGGAAAAATAACGTTATTAGAAGAAAAACAACGGTTTTTCGAGCTATTACGTTGGCCACTCAGAGGGTAATCCTCGTTATCACTCAATCCCTCATCTTCTCCATTCGTAATAATTGTTTTTATGGTTTAAAAATGTTGGGTTTAGTGATGCCCACTGACGATCGGTGGAATTGATCTTACGAGCCGTCAATTCGATCCGATCAGTGTCCGCCTCTCAATGGGTTCGGTTACTGTTTCTTCTGAACATGGGAAACGACAATGCAAATGCTCTGATCAATTGAAAAGGTTTAAAAAACCCAAAAAGGATTCTTCTAAGCCGGATAGTACAATGAGTAATGCTTAAGTGACTGTTTCGAATTCGAGGTGTCGACCTGTTTTATCCGATTTTGTTCTGGTTGTTAGTCCGGTGGCAAGAGACAACAAGGATGATAGAAATCAACCAATCGCAGATGTTAAATCTGACAATGAATGATAACACTACACTACACTACAAAAAAAAAAAAAAAAAAAAAAAAAATCGGTGTGCGTCGGACCACACGGTGGAAGTTATACTTCTGTGGCCATAATTTATAATTAATAAATAAATTATGAATAATAATTTATAAATTATAAATTTATAATTTATAATAATTATAAATTTATAAATTTATAATAATTTATAATAAATTTATAATTATAATATTTATAAATTTATAATAATAATCTATAAATTTATTATAATTTATTAATTATAATTTATATATTATGAATCGATAGTTCTTAAAAATTTGTTCTTAAAAATTTGTTCTTAAAAATTATAAATTTATAATTTATAATAATTATAAATTTATAAATTTATAATAATTTATAATAAATTTATAATTATAATATTTATAAATTTATAATAATAATCTATAAATTTATTATAATTTATATATTATGAATCGATAGTTCTTAAAAATTTGTTCTTACTTTTCTTACTTTTTGGTTTATTATTTCCAATAATAAGCCTATGTGATCGTATAGCAAAAAATTTTTATAACCCCCCCCTCAAACTTTGTCACTTTACGTTTCAAGGTGCGTAGAATCCAAATTTGAAATGTCCGTCCGCCGTCCCCCGTCCGCCGTTCGCCGTCCGGGCCATAAAAGGCCTAAGAATTTACTTAAAAAACCCGTTCTTTCGCACATAGACTCCATTTGGGGTCTAGTTGGTCCTAACGTTTAACCATCCCGATCGCTTTACTCGCATAGATGTTATGGGCCAAAAACGGGCGAAAAAGTGTCAGTGTTAGACTGACGAACGCGCGCACGCCTTGTGGGTGGGCGGGAGAGAGTGAGAGGGAGGGCGAGGCGGTGGGAGTGAGAGGGAAGGGAGGGCGAGGGAGTGAGGGGGAGGCGGAGGGAAGAGATGGAAGGGAGTGGAGGGGAGAGGGAAGGGATAAAGCGTAAAATTATGGGGTCCTGGAGCTGTAATGCAGTGAACGAGTGAACCAATTATTAAAAGCGCGAAGCCCCGAGTTTCGATAGTAAATATACTATAAGTGAGGCTAAATAATTACTGTCAGTTTTCTACGTACAAGGTCTGTATGATACATAAATAATAAACCTTTGTGAAATAATTTGCAGCGTTTTCTTACTTTTCAGCGTGACGCGGTTTCTCGACCAACATCCCATCCCAAAGGGTCTAACTCCTCCTCCTCCTCCTCCCTCACTCCTCCTCCTCCGCCTCCCTCCTCCTCCTCCCTCCTCCTCCTCCCTCCTCCTCCTCCTCCTCCTCGATTAATCGATAGTTCTTAAAAATTTGTTCTTACTTTTCAGCGTGACATCCCATCCGATAGTTCTTAAAATTCAGCGTGACGCGGTTTCTCGACCAACATCCCATCCCAAAGTGTCTAACGGGCGCAAAGAAGTATAACTTCAAAAAAAAAAAAAAAAAAAAGTCGTGCCCTCACAAAATTGGTACTGGTCCTGGGGGTTTTTAAGGGTGCTGAATCCGAATCCTATTTTTCACGTAGACGTCTAGTTTTTGAGGTACGGCACCTCCATTTTTGAACAAATCTCTTAAATTCCAAGATAATTTATGTTAATTTGAAAGGTGATACTCTTGTTGGAAATTTAATGCTGAACAAGCCTATACCGCATATGATGGGCCTAAAAACTCCCTCCTTATCGTGTCCTTTGCATAAAATATGCCAAAAAACGTGGTGTTTCACAGATTTTTATAGTTTTTTTTAAAATAGTTTTCGTACAAACTACAACACTTGGCGACCTGAAAACAGTTGTGCTATTAGTTGGACTATTTCTGCGTCGAATGAGACCACCAGCAGCTCTGGAGGTGTAGTACTTAATTTTTCAACTACCAAAAAACTTGTTTTTTTTTTTTTTAAATATACTGAGAAAAAATAAGTTGTCAAAAACCTGACAAGAAACATGTTTTTCGGTAGTTGAGTAATCGCGAAAAATCCATTATCACATCTCCAGAGCTGCTGGTGGTCTCATTCGACGCAGAAATAGTCCAAGTAATAGCACAAGTTTTTCAGGTCGCCAAGTGGGGTAGTTTGTACAAAAACTATTTTTTTTAAACTGTAGAAAAATCGTCAAAAATCGGTGAAAAACCACGGTTTTATGGCAGTTTTAAGGCAAAAGACACGTTAAGGAAGCATTTCAGACCCATACCGAAAAATAATATCGAGAAAAAAAATGAAATAAACCAGAATAAACATTTTACCCCCCTCAAAAAACCTACTTGTATCTTTAACATGAATTGATCACTGAAATGAGTTAAGGGATATATTAATGTATAAATTGGTGGCTGAAGCCCTATATCACAGAATTTTTAGTTTTTGTACGAGGCTTACTTTGATCTTGAAATTCAGAGCGAATCAGCCAATACCTGAAAAGTATACTTCTAAAAATTACATCGGAAAAGAATAAAACTGTGCACTCGCTTATCTTTGATAAAATAACCAATTCTACGTAAATCAGAAACTCGTAAACGAGTTCCACTATCCGCTTTACAAGCAGATACCATGTTACATGGATATGTCTATGATTGGGGATTTCATAACGGTTGTCCTCGACTGTTGTCAAGAGGATGAAAATGTTTCCTATGGAGTGGAGTAAATGATTCTATTGCTTTACGTTAAGAATATTGTAACCGGCTTATTAAAATTGTTTATAGTCCAATCAACTTAGTTTTGGAATGTATCCAGGTACGTAAGGAGGGGGAAATTGGTAGCTTGAGATGTGAACATTTATCACATAAATCAAGCGCTTTCCAACGAGCGGATTTGTGCGATGAAAACTGCGGAAGTTCCATTCCCCTAGCAACGGCTGGGTTGTACGTAAAAAACACTGAAATTGTGACACAATTTTTTTTTTTTTTTTTTTTTTTTTTTTTTTTTTTTAATAAATGATAACTTTATTATTCATAGAATACTACAGTTTTGCTCAAAGTATATAGTAGGCTTTGCCTAATTAACATGGAACGTGAAGGAAGGTACAACCCAGCGGCTGCCCTTAACCAGAGTAGTCTATTCGTTGTCTGAAGCTAAGAGAAAATCTTGGGGGCGTTTTCTTTTTAGGCGGCGTTGTCTTGGTAGCAAGGGGGGATTTAAGGGAATAGCCGCTACCAGCGAGTTGGTATGGTCTGACATGGTATGGTGGATCTTGGCATATTTTTCCTTGATCAGTACTTCAACTGTTGGGATGTCCAAGTCTTGGTGCAGAGTACTGTTTCGCACAAACCATTCAGCTCCAGTTATCAAACGAAGTACTCTATTTTGGGTAACTTGTATCTTATTTAAGTGCGTTTTGGCAGCAGATCCCCATATTTCACACGAATAAAGCCAAATTGGTCGAATCAATGTGAGGTATAGTAGCCTTTTAGTGATTAGAGGGAGTGAAGAACGGTTGTCTAACAAATGTTTTAGTTGTCGTATTCTGCATCTTATTTTGTGTACAAGGTGTTTGATGTGGACTTCCCATGTTAATTTTGGATCTAAATAGACTCCCAAGTATTTGGTGGACGATTTGATTGGAATTTGGGCTCCGTTGAAGGTCAATCCATCTATCAATCGTTCATGACGAAGAGTGAAAAGGATAGATACTGACTTTTGAGGGTTGATATGCGCCAATCGTTGCACCAACGTAATATTCCATTATAAATTTGTGTCAACATCACAATCCCTTTACGTGGAAGAGCTTTCAGAAGGTTTTGTGTAATGAGGTCGGGTCCAGGTGCTTTCCTTCCGGGAGATCTTCTTATGACATTCATAACTTGGCCAGGAGTGAAGAAGAGAGAAAAGGGTTGAAGTTGTAATGGTTCATCCATTATTTCGGCAATTTTAGCTGAGTGTTCGGGTCGAATTTCTGGATTGGGTACAAATTGTTCATAAAGCAGTTCACAGAATATATCTGCTTTTTCTTGAGGTGTTGAGAACCAACGCCCATCTTGTTTCAATGGTGAGGACCTTAGTTTTTCTCCATAAGGACCCATCTGTATTGTTTAGAGATGCAATTTCGGTGTGAGCTGCTGACTGCTGTTCGTTCTCCAAGGCTTTTTTCAATAATCTTGTGGCTCTATTGTATTCAACTTTGTCCTGTGAATATTTAGTTGATTCCCACCTTCTTCTAGCTAATCTTTTGCATGATAATAGGTTTGAAATATTAGGTGATAAAGTGGTAGAATGTCTATGATCCTTTGGTGAAGGCGATGCTGAAGAAATACCGGCTGTCATATGAACTGCATTGGTGAAACATGCTATTGCCACTTCTATATCTTTTCTGGTTTTCAGAGGAAGGGAAAGGTCTATCATTTCAGCTACTACCGTTTTATATTTGACCCAGTCAAATGGATACTTTACTAGTAAATCTGGGGGAGTAAAATTTTCTGGTTGAATTACAACACTTCCGATTTATAACAACACAGGAAGATGATCTGAACTCAATTCGTGAAGTACTGAAACAGTAGAGTGTAAACATCCCACGCTCTTTCTAATGAAAAAATCTAGTGCATCTGGCATGTTACCGTCAGATGGATAATGAGTAGGTTCATTTGGTGAGAAAACGTCCAAAGCATGTTGTATCACTGCATCGCGAAGGATTTGACCCCGTGGGTTAGGAACATGGGAAGAGAATCTAGGATGCTTCGCATTAAAATCGCCTCCCAATACAAAATTTCTTTGTAGTTCATGAATAATAGCCCAGAAATCTGACATCAATACATGGCATTGTGGAGACGAGTAGAATGATCCGATTCGTAAACGTGGCAGAAGCGAATGATTCAACTCAACCTGAGCTATTTGGAAGTTAGACTCTATTATCTGAGGAAGTTCGTTGTGATTTATACAAGTTTTAATAAGAAGAGCTGATCCACCTTTCCTACTGCCTGAAGGGTGGTCTGCTCTGTAGCATCTGTAGCCAGGTACAAAAAAATATATATTATATAGGAGCTAGTTTTGTCTCAGTGATTAACATTATATCAATTTTATTAATATTAAGGAAGAGGCTCAGCTCATGATACTTGTTATTCACCCCTCTAGCATTCCATGTGCTCTCATACTGAATTCCTCTTGTGAGGAATCGATCATCGTTAGTTGATAAGTATTGGGATGATTAGTGATAACATTTCCATCATTGGTGTAATGATAGAGATTAATTTGTCTAATTTTTTGTTTACTGAATCTGATTGATCACATTGAAGGACTGAATCATAGGAGATTGGAGTCACTCCCCGATCGATGATTTTATTGGTGGCTGTTGCGGAGTTTGTTTGACTAGAGTTTGTTTGAGGGTTGGCTAAACTCTTTTTTACAGGTACAGTACTTCTCAAAGGGAATGTGATGCTTTGTAAGGTTTTGTGTGTCGGACAGCCTCTATAACTGGCCGTGTGACTACCCTTGCAGTTTACACATTTCGGAGGTGTATCTCGTGATTTGTTGCATTCTGCGGATGCATGTTCATCATCACATTTAACACAACGCGGTTTCTTGTAACAATAATTTTTCGAATGCCCGAACTCCTGGCAATTCATACACTGAATAACAGTTCTTCTAGGTTTTGGAGGTTCAACCCTGATTTTACAGTAATACAAACTTGTTAAAGAATATATTTGCTCATTATTGGAATTTTGTTTCAAGTCAAGGAAGAAAAGGGGAAGAGGAACCTTGGTAATTGGGTGGTGAACTGGGAGCATCTGGATTGGTTCATGTCCCAACTCTCTCAATTCGTTCATCATGGTAGGAATGTCACATGAGGGGTGTAGCCCACGTAAAACTACACGGAAATTGCGTTCAGATTTCATCTGAAATGTGTGGTACTGTGCTCCATTTTTCTATAAATAGTCAACACATTTTCTGTAATCGTCAACCTCCTCAAAATTCAGTTTTAATTTACTGTCAATGGTTATATGTTTAAAAGCCCCTCTGCATTCAGTTTTTAGATGATTGAGAACAACATGGATGTTAGAGAGATTGTTTATGAAGATTGGGGGTGGTTTTATGGTTCGCTTTTCTGATGTTTGATTGGTATGAGTGGATTGAATTTCCATTTGTTCCAATACAGCAAATCTATTGCTAGTTGTGATAAAAGGGGGATTCGTATTTTTGACAATGTTACACGGAGGGATAGTAAAATTCTGCCTTGGTGATAGAGCAGGGAAATCAAAATGTAAATTGTCCAAACTCGCTGAACTGCACAGTTTTGGACGTTTTGTTTTAAAAGAAAAATTTTGTTTCTTTGAAGTACTGGAATCACTTACTGTTGGCTGATCCAGTCGAGCACTAACTCCATCAGCAACTTTGGGTCGCATGGTAACAGTTGTAGTTCGGTTGCTATGCTTGAAATTGTTGATCATTTTTTCACTAAAAAAATCGTTCGTTTCACAACGACGAAAACCTTGAACTCGCGAAAAACTCACGGAATTGGTGAATTATACACAAATTTTGCGTCACGGAAATTTTTGGTTGACCCCCCAGAGCAAAGACATATCCATGTCAAAATAATAATAATATTAAAATAAATAAATATAGGATGTTTAGATGAGATATTAAAATAGTTTTCCTAACGCTTGCATACGAGTCTGCAACGCATTGGGAAATTTTCATGTGTTTACCTATGAATGGTCAACGTCATTTCTGATGGTCATAATCATCGTTGTGGCCACTTGGGACAATTTTTTTCGTGACGATTTTTTTGTTATGTGCCATATGAAAGACATGAAAATGTCAAAATATACACATACAACGTAAGTAATGATAAAGATGTCTTAGGGGAGCTTGGACTGGGCCTTTTCAGGCCATGACTGAAGTCACTGGTCCTCCCGACTTACTGGGGCTCGCACTGATGAATTGAATTGAATCCCTTTTACCTCCCAAACAAGACGAGGTTTATTGAATATATAGTGAAAACTGTGACTATGAAGGCTTCTATCGCTACTACTCAGAGCTTCTTTCAAAAGCTCTGGTATTGTCGTCATAGGCGATGTTTTCCTCGCATAAAATGAATATTTCAGCTATCCAGAAGTGAGAGACAAAATGTTTGGGATACATCTTCCCTGAAGTGGGGAGGGTTATACTGGGTCACGATGCCAATAAAATCAAAAGTTAATACCCCCTTCAAAGGAGCTCATATATGTTAAGGCCGCCATTCACGACAGAGCCAGATGGCCTGAGGCCGCTCGCTCGAGTCCATTTGGCCCCGGTCCAAATTAGGGGGGTCACACACGGACGAGCTACAGGGAGCCAGTAGCGTTTCCTCATTCTTCGGTCCTGGTGCTGTGCGCTTGAGCATCTGACCTCACCAATTCACTTCATCATCACTATATCAATTGAACCTCTTCAATTTTACTTCACAATGAACAACGAGGAACTTGTTAACTTAGCTGCCGCTGCAGTTTGCATTTATATGAAGAAGAAAGAGAAACCAAAAAGGCAGTGGCAGAAAGAATGGTTTTCTGCTCGAGTCGCTCCCGGTATTTCTCAATAACCTCCAGGACGAAGTCACAGCCACTCACACAATCCATCGTACACGTACTATCTCCTTGATGTCTAGAAGTACACTGAAAGGATTTTGGCCCGGGGGATGACCCACACATGGAAGAGCCAGTCAGTGGAGCCGGTCCATCTGGCGTGCCGATCCCCACACACGGCAAGTCCACTCGACGGCTCCGTGGCTCGGCTCCATGGATTTTGGCCCGTCCGAAAATCCAGCAAGGCCGCTAGGTGGCGCGGGGCCACTAGAAATTTCCCCTCACACGGTGGAATATGGATCAGCCCGAGGCCGTTTGGCTCGTTGGCTCCGTCGTGAATGGCGGCCTTTAGATGACAAAGGTGGGTTTGGTGAACCGAGGATGTTTTGAAGGCTGCTCAAATGGTGTATAACCCATGACAAATTTCCCAAGCAGGGCGTTTTGATTCTCTTTCTTTGGCACAAGCCAGTACTTCTAACGGTTACAAAATGAAAACCAAAGTCCGGGAAACGCCCAACAGCCTGCAACCAACAACACCCAGAAGAAGACGTCATTCAAGGGTCACTAACAGGGGAGAAAATGCGATTACTTCAACAACTATCGTCACCATCGCAGAAATGAATTTAGGTAAGACAAATAGGTCGTTTGTTGTTCTTTGCAGACCAATGGATATCCACACAAGCCTCACAGCAAGTGCTGGACTGCAGGGGGTTGGGACAAAGAATAAAAAATTCCTTTGTTTGTCCATTCCGTCTCTTTTTGAGGATGCTATGCTCTAACCCACAACCAAGTTCAAGATATTGCAGCAATGGATACGAAAATCCACGAACTGATGAGGCTGGGGTGCAGTTTCTGAAATTTACCCATACTAGATTTTTATATCAAAAAATTTCCTTGTCCCTAAACCAAATGGGCTGTCAAGATTCATTTTAATTTTACTTGACGAGTATAGGTCAGTAGTCCGCCTACTGACCACCCAATATGTTTAGTGCTTCGGTGTATACAATGGACACTTATTATTTAATCCCTATTGTGCATGAAGATCCAACGTTTTTGTCATTCAAATTTAGTGACACATTTTGTTTTGGACAAATGCACTACCAATGGGTCTTGCATCAGCTCCTTTTAGTTTCCATAAGGAATTACGACCCCTTACCTATGGCCACGTTAAGACAGCAAAGTGTGACTAACATTCGTATTTGGACATGTCTGTTAAAATCTTCCTCGTGAAAAATATTTACAAGATCTCTATAGTACCACTAGCTTGCTGATTGATTTAGGGTTTGTATGAACGAAGGTTAAAGTACTCTTGGACCTTCTCAGTCATTCGTATTCCTGGGGTTCCTCTATGATTAAAATAAAATGACTTTGGTCTTTCAGTTGAAAGAAAACAAAGTAAAATCCACAATTATGTCAATTTTGCAAAAATCCGAAGGTTCAATATGATGATTAGAGTTGTTAATAGGAATGCTGGTTGCATGAATACCTGCTTTTCCGTCAAGCCGTTGGAAAGGGACATGTATCTTGGGTTATTGGAGAACATTGAAGATCACAATAGGTCCTGGTCCTAATCCATATCACCCTGGCTCTAGAAGGTCCCCATCTAGAAGTCGCATAGAAGGCCACGATCAAGTTATTTTCTTAGATGCTTCAGATACGGGATGGAGAGCAGCTTGGGGTTCACAACGCACCTGTTGCTGGTGAAGAGAAAAAGAAAAACGCTGAAATAATTACACAAAGGTTTACTATTTCTATATTAGATAGCTCTTCTACGCAGAACACCTATCTATAGTTATTAAACCAAGAATATTATACAGGGTGTCCCATCTAAACGGGTCCATCGGGAAATTACAGCCTTACGGTGCGAGCTATCGAAAAACTGAACTGGACCTTTTTTATAGTATTTCAACTCAGTTTCACGATGCGGAAGTCCGATTTTTATTTTTCTATGTTTTAGGGTCTCAAATCATTGATTGAAACTTACGGTTTCCTCTTGACCCCCCTTTTTTATTGCTTTTTTCGATTCTAGGTTTAATTTGGAACAGAAAATGCCTCGTCGAAATTTTCTTTTTGGGGCTTCGTTTCTGAGTTATTCCACTTTTTGCGAAATACAGAAAATCGCCGATTCCTTTTAGACATTACCGACACTTTCTTACTATTTTTATCTTCAAGTTTTGAGATGTTCACCACACTTTTGAAATCAGCATTAAACTATCTATCATCAGACCCCAGCGTCCATAATCAACAATTCAACAATCACCATCAGGGGGATGACATTACACTTGAACCGCTTACAATTTAAAAAAAGTTTTCCAAATCGTCGTTAAAAAAAAAAAAAAACCTCAAACTGTTTAGTACCATTACCTACTCATTTATTAGAAGAACGTATGGAGACGCCGTCTTCTGGACTAATGTAAGGTTCTTTAAATAATAAAGATCATAGTGCTGACTGAACAATAAGTATGTATCAAGAAGCTGTTGTTTTCTTGACCATTGAATACAGTTTGCAGGAGAAGGAGCAGGTGGCATTTTCGATTTATCACAACACAACCGACTGGAAGTCTCCTCGTGGTACATTTTTTAAACTGTATTCTGAACAGTGATTCTGTGTGTACTGAACAGTTTGAGGTTTTTTTTTTTTTTTTTTCAAAGGAATCGGCGATTTTCTGTATTTCGCAAAAAGTGGAATAACTCAGAAACGAAGCCCCAAAAAGAAAATTTCAACGAGGCATTTTCTGTTCCAAATTCAACCTAGAATCGAAAAAAGCAATAAAAAAGGGGGTTTGAGAGGAAACCGTAAGTTTCAATCAATGATTTGAGACCCTAAAACATGGAAAAATAAAAATCGGACTTCCGCAAAAAGTGGAATAACTCAGAAACGAAGCCCCAAAAAGAAAATTTCGACGAGGCATTTTCTTTTCCAAATTCAACCTAGAATCGAAAAAAGCAATAAGAAAGGGGGGTCAAGAAGTAACCGTAAATTTCAATAAATGATTTGTGACCCTAAAACATGGAAAAATAAAAATCGGACTTCTGCATCGTGAAGCTGAGTTGAAATACTATAAAAAAGGTCCAGTTCAAATTTTCGACAGCTCGCACCGTAAGGCTGTAATTTCCCAATGGGCCCGTTTAGATGGGACACCCTGTACATTAGATATCTAAATAAACTGAATAGATGCAGACAGCTACCGAAGAGAAATTAATTAAATAACACACGGTCTCCGGCACCTTACACGCAACTGATAACCTTAGTAAATTTACTCTGATAAGAGCTTCCAAAGCTGGGATACTCGTCCAACGTGAAACAACCCTTTAAGTAAACATCGAATAGTTGGACCAAGAGATCGAAGTCTAAAAAGAAAAGAATCAAAATACGTTATTTCGATTTTTGACAACCTTGGAGAAGTCTAATGGTAAAACAAAAAATTATGGAACATTTCTTCGTCCAAAAAATAATCAAGTCATCAGACAAAAGCTATAAAAGAGAAATTTCGTAGAAAACATCCAACAACAACAACCATCCACCCACAACAAACCCCACACCATCCACCCACACCCACCCACCCCACACCCACATCCATCTCAATGTCGGGTTTGAGGTAACTTGATGCAACTGTTACGAACGATTCATAGACCCTGGAAAGTAATATAGTTAGAACCAATTTATGCATGACCATGTTTTATACAAAGGCACTGGTCAATTATGTAGTTGATTCCTACTTAAACATCTAGGTTCAGTGTACCTTATTATGATTCTCAATCTAATGTCAATCTAACCCCAACCCAATATCAATGAAATCAATGTAACCCAACAAAATGTAACTTTATAAATGAGTACAATCGAGGTTCTAGTAGAACTCTAGGAACTCCTGCCATCATAATTGAGATAGAGGAGCACCATTTGGCTAGTTCTTATTTATGCTGAGACGCTGTGGAGATAGGTCTCGTGACTGTGGAGTTTAGTGTCCAGGTTAGCATCCATCTGGTGCTCTCCCTAGGTTTACGGTCACGAGCGGGGCTGCGCAGGGGATCCTATGGAAAGCGAAAACTCCCTATTGACACACGGAACCATCACACAGAATACGGTCGAGGAGTGTCTGTAGACCGACTGCCAGTGGTGCCGCCAGCGCGTTCTGTCGAGAGTTTTGCAACTACCTCTTACAGAGTACCTACCTACTATCTCCGTCCGACCGAACTCCCTTCAATTAACGCCCGGCAATGACGGTACTTTAGTTAGGAAGCATTGGCGAAGGTCCTCCGTAGCCAAGTGGCTAATGCTTCCGACTACAGACCAGAAGGTCTTGGATTCGATTGCAAACTGGAGCCAATAAACTTTTTTTTTATTTCAACCTGCGAAATATATACTTTTAACACTTTCAATGCGAGTCTGAAATGGGTGAACACACCCCACACGGGTGTTTCATCTCAAAATAATGTGTCATATGACACGTCCCGCATTGAAAGCAACTTCAAATTAAAGTAAGTAAAGTAATTTCAAACTTCATTAAAAGTAACTTAACTCTGATCTCTTTATCCAACTAATCTATATTTTACTAGAAGGATTGATTTCGAATACCCACTGTTTTCAGTTTACTTTTTTTTCTGTGTCTTATATCGGTACCCATACTGAATCACTGATATCCTTTAAAAATACAATGAATAAGACAAATTTTATAACATAAAATTCCTGTCATGCAGCATGATCGTATGAGCAAATTTTCGTATAATTACGATGAATTGTTTAGAAATTTTTAGCACTGTGATTGTAATGAAATTGCAAACTACCAATTCAATGGCAAAGAAAACTTATTCTAAATAATAATGTGCTCATTAAAAGGAGATTTTGGATCAGAACTGATTTAGGATATATTTTAGGATAAATTGATCTGAATGATGTGTATTCTTTGGAGGTCTGGATGCTAGCAAGCTCGCATCTCAAAAATAGAGTAATATCCTAAATTAATCGATTTGGTAAAATATCGGTTAGTTACATAAATAGATCACTGGTGGGGGGGAGGGTGGTTCCCAGAATCGCTTGAAATCGGACGGGAAGGAGTCCAACCATAGGTACCTACTCAAGTTTCTGATTCTCAACCCCTTAACTCTCGATAGTGAATATCTGCTTCATCAGACCCTGCGAGTGCAAGATGATAACGAAACGGAGTTATTGGTAGAGATAAGAGTAAGTTGCATAAACTCTCGACAGAACGCGCTGGCGGCGCCACTGGCAGTCGGTCTCCAGACACTCCTCACGAAAGCTTTCTGATAATTTTCACATACGACACCGTTGTTACACTTTTAACTTTTTCCCTTTTTAACCCACAAAAATCGTTCACCACTCGTTGGAAAGCACTTGATTCAACTAACTGTTCACCATAACTCTATGACTGCACAAATAGCAGAGCTATGGGCATGACATTCTCATGTTTTATTTAAAAATTAATAAAGATCGTGAATGTAGATGCATCCAGTATCATATCTATTGAAAATGAACCTATGGAGTGGATTTTTTTAATTCAACCTGTGAAGCTAAAATTTGAAACGGAGAACCCTCAAGACATCTGGAAACGAATTATGAAGTCTCGGGCCTCCCAGATATGCTGAGTGAGCTCCGGAGTTAATTTATTTACCACAATTCAACATATGAAGCTCAAATTTGCAATGGAGGCCTCTTGGGACATCTATTAATTATAAATTCTGAAGCCCCCTAGATCAGCTATGTGAGCTCCGAAGCTAATTTTTCGTCATTCAACCTATGAATAGCACATTTTTATGTAAAAACGTATACGTATACGTATACATTTTTATGTAATAAACGTGGCGCACGGCGCTTAAGGCGCAAGGTGGTTTATAAATATTTAATAATTTTTTTCAATCTTTATAATTGTATGTTACCTTTGTATTAATTAGCTTGCCCTTACAATAAATAAATGAATGAAAGAATCGTGGTGGGTGCTAGCTAGAGTGCTGTCCCACAGCCAAGAGCAATCCATGAACAGTTCAATTAATAGGTTTGTTTGCAGTGCCAGTTGGAAACGGTTGCCAACCGTTAACGATCAGGTTTGTGATTGGTTTAGTGCGCATGCGTGACCACCACCTAATTTCAAACAGTTGGTAGCCAAATCCACACTGCGTACGGGTTTGACTGAAGTATACCGTCGTGTAGCCTCCAACAGCTGTAACCTGCTTGGTGGGCTCGCGCCATCCTTTGAATAGGTAAACATTTCATGTATTAAAAAGAACCTGACCCGTTAATAGATGGCCTCAAGCAAGACAACAAACAGGTTGAAAAATGAAAAATACTCATTGGGAACAAACCTTCCAACAGGAATAAGAAATCCATGCAATATGGATACATGCTCAATCTTTTCTTGCCTCCAGCTGATGATTTTGTGGGAGAATGTGGAGTTTATCTCGCGGGAAGAATTCAACTCGATCTCTAGGTCAACCGTAATTTGTAATTTTAAAAGCTTTACAAACAACTTTTCAGTTGTGATTAAGTAATAACATTTTACTGTATGAGTTTGTATTTTGTTGATATTCAGTCGAAGTTCCCCCCCATTCAACGTTACCAAAAAGATTTTCCATATCACACAACTCAGACTAGGAAACTCTTAATATATAACCGTAGAAGTAAAACGAGGGTAAATACAAAGGCAGAACTTAGTAAACATTGCACAACACACAGATATCCAAAAGCTATCTTATCTCCTTTGGCTGAGTTATCTTATCATCTCTACAGCAAACTCAGCTCACTGGGCTCTCGCTACCCACACATCTCACAGTGGAATGATTGGATTGGCTACTTCGAGTTGCGGTGTGGTGGGAGGCAAACCGTCAGATCGGTCAGCAGAAATTTCTCTGATCGGTCAAACTGGTTTGGTGGTCACTGCGAACGGACCACTATGGATACTATACAGTCAGAGATTTCCCAAAATGGACACTGCGAACGCCCCTAACGCGTTTCTTACCGGTTTGAAGGTCACTGCGAACAAACCTGATTTTAGAACTTCTCCATCAGTCCATTTTTTCATGATCACAGATGAACATGTGCCCATCAAACTACAAAGACGAAATGAGAAGTTCCAGTCACACAGCATGATCGTATGAGCGAATTTTGCAAATATTATCGTACTACATTATGTTGAATTGTTTTGGAAATTCAGGACTTGAGTGAAAAGAAATGATTAACTACCAATCGTATGGTAAAAAAGCGTATTCTAAATTGGATTTTGGATTGTTAGTTTTGCATTTTTATCGATTTTTAAGCAAATTTTAATTAAATTCAAGTACCTATATTTTCAGCATAATTTTGTGCATACATTTTTTAATGTTCTAGTTTATTATTGATAAACTTCTTTTAAATAAAATTCTGGTAATATAATTAAACGATTTTTAGCCGTTTTTAGTGATTTTGTTTGTCAAATTTTTTGAATTGTGACCAATTTGCATTATGTTCTCAAAAAATACTGGCTACGAATACATTTTTCCCTACTGGTATTTTAAAGATTTGAGTGGACTACTTTCCTCTTCTGTTACTGGACTTCTTTTCATACAGCTACCATTTTTGAGCCTACAAACACGTCGACCATTACTGCACCGTCAATTTGTTTTGTTTGCACGAATATTATATACCAAATTGATCTATTTCAAAAGCAATTTTCATTGCTACTACAACCCTGCTCCATGAATCTTCAACAATAGTAAGTTGTGTTCTTATTGTGTACCTACCTATGTATTTGATTATGAAATGAAGCGAATCACCATCTTGATTTATTCCTCTGTCCATTATTCCTTGTGATTAGTTTGATGTTTCAAGCATGTATTTTCGTTTGTTGTGTTGTCTAAAGAGTTCAATACTTCGAAAGAATACATATTATCTTGTTCCATTGACCCATTATATAATTTGATTTGACCATTTGGATTCCTATTATGGAGTAGTAACGATGATTGGAGAAGCGATTCTTGTGGTGGTGGTGTCTTGGCTTTAATCGAACAGGTGGTTTGCGTACTACTTATCATTTTTTTAGGTTCAAGGAGCAGGGTTGTAGTAGCAACGAAAATTGATTTTGTAAGAATAGGCAGAATTTGCCTGGTGGGTCGGTTCAATGCCATCTAGCAGGATTAAGGAGAACTAGAGCCTTCTCCCCAGTATGATCGCTAGTAGTCGTGCCAAACTCTTTCCACCTTGTCTCCTTAAGCTAGTTTCACATGGAGCGAAACGAGCGGAAAGCGGAAGGACAGAACGCAATCTGATTGGCTGTTGGGACAACAGTTCAGGATGGTGACTGCCATGTTGTCAGAATGGCCGGTCAGCGGATGGCGGTAGAAATTTTTATACCACTTCTATGTTCCGTCGAGTAGAGTGAAGCTCATTGGACAGAAATGTTTATAACCGCAAGTAGAGGTTTCAGATCAGAGAGGGTTTCAGTAGGAAGGTTATGATTCCGTTCACCAAGGTGAACAATCATGTGAACAATCCGACTCCGCCGCCCCTCCACTGGTTTTCCGTACTTCCATCTTTCCGGTCGTTCCGCTCCATGTGAAACCGACTTTAGTACTTTAGGAGTTTCTAGAACCTGAATGGGATGTAACGTGGACCAAGCACTCCTGACGGAAACTGGTGCAACAAATCCGCAATCGATGTCCGCTGTTAAAATATAGATTAGTAGGACAATTAGATCAGAATTATTTGTGTAGTTTGGTGGTCTGGATGCTCGCAAGCTCGAATCTCAAAAATACATAACATCAAGAAGTCAACCCCTTAGTAAAAATTCAGATTAGTTGGACAAATAGATCAGAATGTTTTATATAGTTTGGTTGTCATCCCGCATGGAAGCGCTAATGTCGCTTACATTCCATTCAAGGTTTGTATGTACAGTGAGTCCCGAACGGTTCTGAACTGACCACGCCCCTTTTTGGCTGTATGCACAGCGACCGAAGGAATTCGGGATTTTTAGTTCGCTGTTCACAGAGCGAGTGCGAGACTGTCCAGAACACGTTCTATCTGTCCGGGATTTTTTCGGAACTTCTAGTCCCGCTCATGCGCAGTAAACTATTTACGCTCCGCCCCCTACGATTTCCCCTGTGGGCTCGCAAGTAGAGTTTTGTTGATGTTGTTTTCGGCAAAACTGTTTGCGTCATTACAATGATTACATTTATTTTCGGTAACTGATATTGTCACCAAGTTTGATAGCAAACAAAATTCTAGTGCTATATAATCAAATATAACACAAATTGGCCTATGTCAATTTGCTCTTTTCGTCATACTGCACAATTGGAACATCTAGTGAATTTGCGAGGAAAATGAAACTACCTAATGCAATGTCTAGAATAATTTTACAAATTAAATTTAAATTGGTGAAAATCCGTTTCGAGGTATTTTGAAACGATTCCTGGATTTCAATACATCTGTTCTCTTCTGTGTAAGGCTCAGTTCGGAAATTCGTGAAACTATTTGCTTCCGAGACTTTTCCCAAACTAGAAAGGCTCATCAAGTTCCTACAGTCTCAATCGGAAATTTGTGGAACTCGTTACCGCCCGAAGGTTAGGTACCTACTTCATTACAACATTACTAGCTACTTCACAGAAATTCTTGTGAGCCGAGCCTCTTCTATTTTATTCTTCTTTCAATATTACCCAATTGAATATTCTAAAAAGTTGGGGGAGCAATATGTTCAGTTGACGGGTGCGAAGAAACTATATACTTAGGTACCGCTCACAAACAACTTCTCATTTTTAGCGAATTTTAAAAAATATTTTCGGTTATAATTGCATTTGTTTTAATTTCAATTTATTGAAATACGACTCGTATTTATTACCTTGGCAGTCCGATTTGGAACCAAGGTATATTCGGAATGTCAGTTTGACAGCACAGATTAACAAAATACTAAAAAGTCTGGCTGCCTTTGACTTCAATGGTTCAGCCGTTCAATTTTGAGAAGAATCCTATTGAGAAGAAGGTTACGAGTGAAGGTTATCAGTTCTGAATTGGTTCGAAACGCGTATGGACTGCGAGGAGTAATGAACCAGTTCTCATCCCCTCCCTCGCCGGTCCTCCTTCGAACCTAGTTCGATTCTGAACAGGTCCAGGACTCACTGTACATACAAACCTTCAGGCTCTAGACATTTATTAGTACCTACTTTCTCTTTTCAGGGGTGCCGACGCGGCCTCCGGCTTTCTCGGAGGTCGCCCGACAAGTCCACATAAATATGCGCGGCTTTTGCCGAGCGGCTTAGTGTGGACGCTGCTTAATAGCGCGAAAATCCTAGTTTTTCATCAAAACTAAACTTCATCAGAACTTAGAAAACGTAAAAATACTGTTGCGAGTAAACAATCTCTTCCTACATGAGTTGGGGAGGAACAGCAAACCAAAGGAATCGGTTCGGGACATGGCAACTGAGTATGTATGACTTTATGGCTGGAAGAACTGAATAAATACCTCAAAACAAGAAGATGAGTTTAAACAGGCATTTTCTTGATCCGTTTTTAGATATTCGAAGGTTCGAAGTTGCATGTTCTCGAAGCTAATTTATATTAGCAGTACCCAGTATCCATGATATAACTGAAGCTACTGATGAAATAAATATGTACTCGCAGTACCTTAACATAAAAATCTATCTTTTCAACTGTTATTATTATTATGGAAATCAAATTTCAAATAGCTGAACTTCAACTGAAAACGTAATTATGAACTCTGAGACTGACAGGGACAGCCTTTTTTCTCTTGGTTGGTTGTTTAAATCTATTTAGCTGTCTACAGGTTTGGGTGCCCCTTGTAGACAAGCGTTTGTCCTCCTTCTTCTTCTACTTACCTTTTCTTTCGTCTAGTCATTCTTTTCTTCACCTCCTGACCATTCTCTTCCATCTTCCCCTCTTCGCTATTGCATGCGTGGTTCCCGAGTTCTCCAACATATTTTGCTTATGGGATATTTTGAAGAATGGTGAAGTGAAGAAAAGTGAAGAATGGTGCCAAAATAGTAGTTTTTATTCCCTTTGGGGTCTAGGGTCTGTACCATAGCTTGACTCACTTGAGATGTGTTTGTTTTCTGACACTAAGGGGAACTTAAGGTGCACTGTGACCACAAATTCATGAAATGGAAGAATTAAATGCTACGAATAAATGAATATGTGCAAAATATGGATATATGTGCAACATACCTTGGTACAGTACGTGTGATCAAAGTGCTGCAGAGAATCCAGCGCTCACAGGGTTGACCATGGCTGGCACAGATGTGTGGACTGCCAGAGGTCTGTACTAGTGGGAAAGAAACGTATTCTCAGACTGCCAATCCCCTCTGCTGAGGATTGGGTCGATGGGAAGGCTTGCTCAGGCCAGAGCCGGGTTTTTTGCCCACCCCATTGAGTCAGATAAGGATGGGACACCCACAGCTGCTCAGAACTTGGAGGCCCAGCCACCAGTAATCGAGCGAGTAGCCAGATGAACCCTGCCCCTGGTTGAAATGAATAATGAGCTGATCTGCTGGGATCCACATCGAGTGGCACACAAGGCTGTAAATATGGACAACCAGTGGGGGAAGCATCACAGGTTGTTTTCCATATCAGAAATGGAGAATTTCCATCTAGACTGTTGGCAGGATCTTGAGTCAGTCTTTGAGTCAAAACTGGTCCAGAACACCACAAAGTTTGGAGCCCACTGGAAATGGATCGGATTAATCTACAGCAGCATTAAGTCATGGATGCAGCAACTTGAAGCCAGAAAAACTGTGGTCCCTAGGAGAATGCCCTCTAATCCAGTCTTACAGGTTCCAGATAGCCTGAACTGGGGGGTAATTGGTCAAGTTGCTGCAATCCCTTTAATAATTTTTGTAACTACTAGGTGGGAAGACATGAGGTAGGTACATAGATTGTTAGGGGCGGCCACCGACTTGTGGATTAAAATAGAATGCATAGACAAGCCCACAGATTGATGCAGATGAGCCAGAAACTGGGCCAGATGCTTCGGGAAAGAATTGCAATCTACTGAGCCCATCTTTGCTTGTAGGACATGCTTGTCCTGCATCAGGTCAGGTCACAGACAGCAATTGCTCGTCTCCTTATGACCAATCTCCTATCTGCTTACCCCACCCTGTGTCAACCGAATCTCCAAGGTCATATCCTCTCAAAGAGGAGTGGCCAGTTGGTTGTTAGATCCGTTAAATGTTATGTCAGATTGTGGACTATTAAAGGAGGGTCTATTGTCGTGATTTCAAAACTGCTCTCCAAAATAACTTGTGCCACCATGGAACCGCTAGCAGAATGAGGCCCCATTCAGGTGATGCAGTAGGTACCTGCCTGGGGGATCAAGGGGGGTGGAGGAAAGACCTAAGCTAGCATGAAGGTCCATGGCTGGGAAAAAGCATCAGTGAACAAGTCTTGGGAGTTGTGTCAGTCCCTGGCACATGATGTACTTGTCCACCACTCTCGATTGATCTATTGATAACAGATTTTATGTCTTGGGCGCTCCATCATCAAAACACAATAAGTGTGAACTCTTAGCCAAGATGCCAATTTGGCTGATCCACTCTGCAAGACAATCGGTCTGCTAGCGTGGCAGGACGTGAACCCCAAGGGACGCTGTGATCTGAAACAGTTTTTCAGTCCCTCGCAGGAAGGGTATAGACCAGAGGCCCCCTTGGTGCGGAATGTAAGCTGTTAGGTACTCAGTTGGTGTCCGTCTGTAACACTGCTGTGTGGTTCTGTATTTGAGAAATGCGGGGTGCTATCACCACCCTGATCACATAGAGCTCTTTTCAGTTCATATGCCAAGATTGCTGAGTCGCAGACTCCACTCCCCATGCCTGATCCGACACATGTGTACACATGAAGACTCAGTGCTTGGAGAAGCGATGACCGCCGAATGTTCACTTGCCATCACTGTGATCTTCCAGGACCTGGAGGGAAATCGGTCGACTTTGCCGGGGTTTGAGATGTCTTAGGGCATGACCGGCTAGTTGAACACGCCTCAAATGGAGGCAACCAAGAAGGACCATAAATCCTGCAAAATTAAACACCCCTATGATATGTTGGGCCGACTTCAGCAACCATTACAGGTTTATCCTGAAGGCTCACAGTAGGTTGGAAATGGCCAACCTTCTTGCTGAAGGGTCGGTCATTCGTGATGTTGAGCCATGGTGTTCCAGGATGGTGATCTAGGAATTCTATCTGTTGGCCAGTAGCGACTTTTTGAAATTTACTTGCCACCCCAGGGACCAAAGGAGCTGTACAGTGCGACTGAGGTGCTCTGCCAGTTGTGATGATGAACCAGGAGAAAATCGTACAGGTAGACCCCGGAGGTAGGTGGCTACCCAATTTTTGTTAGTTGAGTGAAAGCTTGGGGGGCCGTAGCAAGACTGAAGGGTAAACAAGTCCCCTGGTACACGCATCAGTTGTATGCAAATGCCAGAAATTGACGATATTGAGGGATTTAGGGACATGACAATATGCACGGAACTGTTTTAAGTAACCAAGGAAATCTTCCTGCAGGAATGCTGGGTATTTTTGGTGATTTATGAGCCTGATTTTTTTTTTTCGGTTGGAGAAAGGCATTGGGCTGTTTCAGATTGAATACTGGTCTCGGTGAGCTGTCACTCTTGTCTACTAAAAACGTAGAAGATGTGAAACCTTACATTTCTGATGCAACCGAAATCACTACCGAAATTAGTAAAGTAAGCAATAGAAAATACTGCTGAGACTTAACTCATCCATTCGGAGCTACTTATATAAATCAGAAGGTTTGAGGGTGAGGTGATCAATCAGCTGAACACGTCTTGATTGGCATCCAGACAAAACCATTATTTCTGCCACACGTCCAACGTTATTTCTACCTCGTCATTCATTCTGAGGGTTGAACTGAAATGGGCTGATGAACACCGATTGCAAGGTTGATAGGCCACTTACTTGGGCTCACCAGTTTGAAAATTTTTATCCCTTGACCAAATGGACTCATTTGGACGACTCTGGACAAAGAATGGCAAGTTAAACATCTTTAGTTCTTTAAATCAGCGTCGCTAGCATAAGCCTGTAACATCATACCTACACACTTTCTCGTTAATATAGGATTGAAAAGGAACTGTGTTGCTTCAGAGATGATTGGTTCCTTGACGCAGTTGGGTACTATAGGCTGACACCATGTTCACCAAAGAACAATGCTTACCTCATAGTGGCGTCGTTATATCAGATCTCAATTTTCGCAGCTTAAGGCATGTTCGATTGTAAGCCTGTGGCTTCCACAACCATTACAAGAGGGGAGTAAAATCCATAAAATGTTCTAAAGGTATTCGGTGGGTAACCAACGCGTTCTGGTAGATTTGAAATTCGTTCCCTCTTCCGACTATCAGGTCTCAGCCCAAGTCTAATGAGAGAAGAAAACCAGAGGACGTGAAATTCCCTAAACCACATTTCATGGATCACACCAGAATAAAAAGAAACACAAGTAGATTCAGAAATACTCAAAACTTTGTATTCAGCTGACAAAAAATCCATGCATAATTTATTTATTCAATCAACCAGTGAGGAAAAAAATAAATAATAATAACAGATTGTGCTCATTTTAACGTAGCAATGCCTTATCCCCTGGGTTATGATTTTACTTGAGAGCAACATAAACAATCAATAGCTTAATATCCAGTTCTGGTACGATGGAAACACCTAACATATTTTTGTGAAAAGATTCAGTTATATCAATATGGGTATAGCATCTAAATGATGAGTATAAATAAATTATTAGTGAATGCACGATTTATTAGGCAAGCATAGGTTCCAGTTTTCCACTTTCATGGAGTGCCTTGACATCAGTTCCTCCTCCAATGCATTTGCCTTTAACAAAAACTCGTGGAACCTGCAACGAAATTTCAAGATCAGTTGGTTGGAAATTGATGATGTTATCGATAATTTTCATTTGCCATTAAAAAATAATAATTGCGTGACACTTATCAGGGATAAAATGGAAACTATAATAGTAGGAGTGTGGAATATTCCGTATGTTTTGGCCAGACTGCTGAGACAGATAAAATGATTCCATTCCAACTGCTGTGCTTTTAATTTCAATTGCTTTTTAATTACGAGATACCTCAGAGAGTGGAAATTATATTTAAGTAATCGCCTCAAGATACTGTTTACTGGCAACAGCAATCCGCTTGCAGAGTTTGGAATTATCTGATTAAGTGTTAACCACAAGGCGTGATTGCCCAAGGACTCCCGAACATGACTTCGATTCTTGGAAGGAGATATTGGATTCTTCTGTCCTTAAAAATCATCCTTTCATATTTGATTTAAATTTGAGAGTTCAACATGAGATTTCCCAAAACAGGTTTCCACAGAAGAGCTTTTCGAAAAAGTAATTAGTAATATTTTCTTATATATTGCAATGTATGTATTAAAACAATGAGGGACACAGGAAATTTTACCAATTGAATAATAGCAAATCCAAGAGGTGTTGATATCAATACCGATAATAAATTTAAAATACTAACAAGTTCATGCATTGCCTCCTAATAAACGGGAACGAGAACAGTAGCAAAATTTGATTATGGTCAATAATTTTCAACAATAAATGATAAAATATTGTGCAATAATTTTCAGTGATGTTCTATACTATTGATAAGCTAGTGGTAGTCACAGTAATTCAACTAAATTAATATTATTTAATCCTTACTGTTCTGGCGCCAGTTATTTCCTGAAGGACCTTCTGGATTTCGTCCGCATCATCGCGCGAATCGAGTTCGATTGCTGTGAATTCTCTCTTGATCATTTTGAACACCTACACAGAAATCCATTAAAAATCAGCATTACAAAAGACAATTGTTAGAGAAAATCGAAATAGCGAGCTCGAAAATTAATGAACCTTTATTGTGTTCAGATAAATTTGTCTTAGTACACATGGAAATTACTTTTCAAGCATTGACTCACTACGTATACAAACTATTTCAATAATTTAAGTAGGTACTAGGCACAACAAATTATAGTTATAAGTGTATTTTACAGCACAATGTTTTAGTTCATAGTTGATTCCCAAGTAACGTTCCACTGAAAAATATAAAAAACGACTTTTAGCAGTGCTTTGCAATTTTTAGTTATCTTAAGCACATTTTTCGACATTTGAGCAATTTATTGTGCCCAAAACGTGTGCTGCCCAAACAAGCTCTTTTGTTGGCAAAGGAACAAATTATGTTCATCTTAAAACGTACCTAAACCAACAAATTTTGAGGAGGGGATAAAATTTGAGTTTTACAAAAGTGTTCCAAACATGGCTAAAAAAAGCATAGATGGTCAAAATGTCTAGTTTTCGCATGATATAAAAAAAATTGGGGGTAGAAATCTCCTTTGAACGTCAGAAATCACGTTTATCATTAATAATACTATCAAATTATTTTTTTAAGCTTATAATAAAACCTGATCTAGAAGTAATTTACAAAACATTACTACAAAAAAGATTTTCACCATCAGGTTATAGTGCTAGGTGTAGGATATAGAACTTTTTATTATGTAAAATTGCTCGTAAATAGGTAATTTACGTAGAAGGTATTTCAACCCATTATAGCCCCCGTGAATAATGACAAACAGAGATGAATTTTAGGGACTATTGTTTTTCGTTAAGAAAATAAATGAATTAAAGAAAAGATGTTTACGACCGTGGAATTGATTTCAGATCTGTAATGGGAAGATCGGGAAAATTCTCGAATTTGACCAATTCGACAAATTGGAAGTGGTTAACTCATTTTTTTAATAATGGTAACACATTCGGTTGACGTCGTTATTTTACAAATTCTACAGATTTACAGGAATATCTACGATGGAACTCGCAAATTTCAAATTGTGCAATACTCTTGAGAGTTGAGTGGAGCCAGGAAAGCTGTGACAGGCTTGAAATAAGGGGTTGAGAATTTGTTAAAATCAAAATTTAATCTTGAAATCGAATTCAAATGTTTCAGGATCTAATCTCAAAACTTCTCCTGAAATTACTAGGTACCTATTTTCGGAATCGTTCCTAGACTAGGGGAAACCGATACACGTTGAAAACATATTAGACATACGGTTTGAAGGTTCGTACAATAAATTAACTTAGAGAAGTTAAATTAAATTCTGAGAGATTCGCAAGCTTTAACTTCAGTAACACGAACTTCATTCTAGCATTTGTAATAGACTTAGGCGCCCCGTGGTGCAATGGGGGCCTAAATCCATACTCAGAGAGAGAGGAGAGTGACAGTACCATAAGAGATACAACTCGTACTAATAGGGTATAAGCTACGTTCGGAGAAGATTGGATTTCCAGTTCTAGGATCACCCATCCATCGCCAAACGCAGGCTATCGAAAACACGGGAAGAAAGCGCCCGACACCCGTTGGGAAACAACGGAGCGACGGCAGCGCATTCCCTTGGATCTCGCGAGAACTGTCACACATTAATAACCAATTAAACCAAGAAGTTTCTGTTTGCCCCCTTTAGAACTGGTTAACCTACATACAGAAACCGATTCCACCATTCACTCTTCGTTCTGTTAACAAATGAAACTCACTTCTTTGGCCATTTTGCAGTAGGGGCAGTACGTCTTTGAGAATATGACTACGTCGGCCTGATTAATGGAATCTTTGACGAATTGTGCAGTTGAGCCACTCATGTCGACTGGAGGTGTGCTGGAGCCTAAACCCATGGAATAGAGGTTAGAAAAAGCTGAAAAGAATCAAAATAAAGCATAAGGACATGCACAAAGCTGAACAAAGATAAATGCCAAGCAATACCAATCACCAAATCCCTCATATACTAGCATTCGGTTAATGATGTTTTAGGGTTAACTAAATATAATTGTAGGACTAGAAATAAGGGTTAAATATCGGTTAATATTTCTCTAATAATAGAATTAAACCGGCAACGACATCCGTTTTTTTTTTTTTTTTGTACTTGAAGAAAAATGTCAAAGCCAGTGATTTGGTAAAAAATGAAGTTGAAGCAAAGAATCGACAATTTTTAGATGCGATTTGTTTGAATAGAGTCAGACCTTCTGCACGGAGCTTTTCCATACAGATTCAGGTAATTTATGACGGTATTTAAACTCACTTTCTCTTTTCCGCATTTATTTGGGCTATTTACTGAAATTCTCAGTAAGACAAATTTGAACACGGTCATCGAGAATGTTTTCATTTTCTTACAGTGCAGAGTTAATGTTTTTTACACGAACAGGAGGAGTACATGAAGTGATTCATAGGTTTGGGCGGGCGATGGGTGACCATCGATCAATACATCTTGGTCTCTCGAGGAAGAAGTATCCTTGGACAGCAGAAATGAATCAAGTAGAGATCATCGCCAGACATGCTATATACAGGGTGTCTCGACTTAAGTAGGTAAGACTTCAGGGATCGATTCTACAAGTAATTTGCAACAAAAAGTGCCTCTTAGAGTTTTGTTTTTTAGAGGCTTCGTTTTCGAGTTATTGACGATCTAAGATTTTTTTCGTGTTTTCGACCTTATCTCCTAAAATGGCTGTGACCCCTTCATTCTTTGAGTATTCTCAAACCTGAGGATACCATTGGAAAGATCGTTAAATTTCCTATCTTTTTGATGCCAAATCATAATTTTTCAGGATAGTTAAGAGACCGAAAAAAGAGGTCAAAGTACAAACTTTGTAAAATTCTAAAAAATTGGGTTTTTTCAATCTGATTTTTTCTTCCATAAAAAAATGAACAGTCGTTTGCAAGTACAGTAAAAACTTCAACATCTCATCAGCTTTCCAACGGTATAGCCAAAAAATTGATAAAAGTAACAACAAGGAGAAAAAACGGCTTTTGAATGCGAAAAAACGTTGTATTTTTAACGAAAATCTATGGATTTCAGGAAAAAACGATCCCCCACAACTTTATGATTTAAATGTCGAATTCTACGTAAGTTTTCACGCTGAATCGAATGGTGACACTTGCAGACCTCTACGACTAACGAATAAGGGCAAAAGTGCCCTTTGACCCTCGAACCTCAGAGAAGGGCCCTTTAAAAACTCAATGCTACTACGCATCCATGTGGGTGGGGGTCACTTTCGCCCTTATTCGTTAGTCGTAGAGGTCTGCAAGTGTCACCATTCGATTCAGCGTAAAAACTTACGTAGAATTCGACATTTAAATCATAAAGTTGTGGGGGATCGTTTTTTCCTGAAATCCATCGATTTTCGTTAAAAATACCACGTTTTTTCGCATTCAAAAGCCGTTTTTTCTCCTTGTTGTTACTTTTATCAAATTTTTTTTGCTATACCGTTATAAAGCTGATGAGATGTTGAAGTTTTTACTGTACTTGCAAACGACAGTTCATTTTTTTTATGTAGGGAGAAATCGATTGAAAAAAACCCAAATTTTTAGAATTTTACAAAGTTTGTACTTTGACCTCTTTTTTCGGTCTCTTAACTATCTTGAAAAATTATGATTTGGCATCAAAAAGATAGGAAATTTAACGTTCTTTCCAATGATATCCTCAGCTTTGAGAATACTCAAAGAATGAAGGGTCACAGCCATTTTTAAGAGATAAGGTCGAAAACACGAAATAAATCTTAGATCGTCAATAACTCGTAAACGAAGCCTTTAAAAAACAAAACTCAATGAGGTTCTTTTTGTTGCAAATTACTTGTAAAATCGATCCTTGAAGTCTTACCTACTTAAGTCGAGACACCCTGTATTTGTACAGCTCACAATGAGCGATACCCATGGGTGTAAAAAAAAGGTGCTCAAACCATTTTTGAATGGAAGAAGATTCCATCCTAAGAATTTTCGCATCAACCTCATTTTCCTACTAAAAGTACCTAATTTAATTTCTATGATTTTTCATAGTTTCGCACTCCGGTGACGTCAAAGCACCCCTCCCGCCTGGGCGGGATCCCCTGCCCAGTGCCCACTTTGAAAATCATAGAAAGAAAACTACTTGTAGGAGAGTGCAGATGGTGTCAAATTTCTTACAATTGAATCTATCATCATTTAAAAATATAAAATTAACTCGTGGGTACCTAACGCTTATTAATTGTAGTAGAATGTATAAAGTAATTAGAAAAGTGGACATTTCATAACCTGATATGAGCATTGGTAGTATTTGTGCATGATACTCGAATAAAAAAATAAAATAAATAAAGCACTTGTTGAGGAAAAAAGAAGTGAATTCTAATAATATTCCCATACGAAAGTGCACTAATTCTAATATCTAATGTTCCTACAATCTAATATCTCATGCATGTTGCACTACTGGGACTTGTAATTGCTAGTGCCATCCACAAAACAATGCAACACAGCGGAATTTTTCAGTGGATCAGAATTTTCACGATAGATTTGATATTCGGTGGGAGAGTGGAATGAGGCACTAGGAGAATGATAATACTATTTAAGGAGTACTTACTAGGAGGAAATATTTTAGGAACGAAACTGCCCACAGACAAAACTCTACGGAACAATCTGGGACATTATCTTATACTAAGCTAAATATAAAAGCGTAATCAGTGATAGTAAAACCACTTGTTTGCTTTTTTGGCCTCAAGTGAGATAGAAGACCACAAGACGTTGAACAAACACATTAAACTCGAACACATTTTGGTTTATTATGGTTGATCGTGTAGCAAACAATTTTTATAACCCCCCCCTCAAACTTTGTCACTTTACGTTTCAAGGTGCGTAGAATCCAAATTTGAAATGTCCGTCCGCCGTCCGGGCCATAAAAGGCCTAAGAATTGACTTAAAAAACCCGTTCTTTCGCACATAGACTCCATTTGGGGTTTAGTTGGTCCTAACGTTTAACCATCCCGATCGCTTTACTCGCATAGATGCTATGGGCAAAAAACGGGCGAAAAAGTGTCTTTTTCAAGGCTTTGAGTGTTAGACTTACCCACGCACGCACGCCTTGCACGCTTGGCAGGGGGTCACAGGGTGTGTGGGGGGGGGGGGGGGTGAGCGGGGGGTGGAGTGAGAGGAGGCGCCACGGCACCTTGTGGTGTCTGGGGTGACCAGGGGCGTAGCAGAGGGGTGTAGGAGAATGGATATTTATTACTTTTACGTGTTATACCCATATAATACACCGCGGCACCATGAGGTGGGTACGGCATTCCTTCGAGGCATGAATATATGTTTTTTTCTAGGTCATATTTGTGTGTTAATACCAATGCTTTTCCTACGCATATTTAATAACATATCCTCTCGACTTTTCGTACGTACTTAGATAATGATATTATTAAGGCAATAACTATTTGAATAGATAGGAGCTCAAATCGAGAAATATAAACATGCGTATATAATTATAGAAGTATAGGTTGTGGCAACTCGAAATAGGACACGCCGAGGAGTCTGGACGGGCCTTATGACGTACGCAAGCTAACTAAAACTACGATCATACTCAATTGAAAAAATAATAAACCTTCGTGAAATAATTTGCAGCGTTTTATTTAGGTATTGCTGGGATTCGGCCCAGAAGAAGAAAAATAGTTACTTTGTAATCATTTATAATATCTTTGTCGTTTTGGTCATCACTGTGCCCATCATCAGAGGCTTGGAATATGCCCTAAATAGAAAGCAAACAACAAAGCAGAAAGCAAAACAAAAGAGGTTGTGCAAACAATCATGCGAAGTCTCACTTTACAAGATGTACGTTGTCATAAAACATAATAATAATAATAATAAATAAATAAATAAAACACGATGTATAAACAATCACTACGAAGAGTGCAACTTTGCATACTTGCAATACTTAGCAACTTTTCAAAAACAATGTCACAATTACTCAATGGCTAATGGCTGACTAATTGTGAAATTATGTATGAGAAGTTGAAATGTATGCCAAGTATTAATTGCAATGTGCAGAGTTGCACTCTTTGCAGCGTCATTGTTTATACATAGTATATTTTTTAATGACAATCTACATCTTGTAAAGTGAGACTTCTCACGGACTTCCCATGATTGCTTGCTCCACTTCTTAATGTTTCGTTTTCTCTCTGACGCTGCCCTCATTGAGGGCATAGCTTCTAAGCCTCTGATGATGGCCACAATAATGACCGAAACGTCAACATTATAAATTATTACAAAGATATCATTTTCCTTCTTCTGGGCCGAGTCCCAATACCTAAGTAAAAATACCTCACGGCCGACATAATACTTCAAACTTTATTTAGTTATGTATATAGCTTATGCTAAGTACTATCTCAACATCTAAAGGTTCCACCTCCCAAAAATTATCACAATTTTGTACCTTGACGGACTTGGAAGCAGTACTTGTTTCGGAAAAGGATACATAAGCAAAGGTTTTGGTACTATTATTCAATGAAGATAAAATCGCAATTTATTCATTTCAACTTAAAGCTTAGCGGGGGGACGGATGAACGTAAAGCGACCAGGGTGGATTTGATTCACTGACGCAATAAAATAAAACGCATCATCTTATTATGTGACTGATTTTTTAAATCAGTTACCTCTTAGAATTGATTGAAAGTGACACCAAGAGTTAAAGGGCACATCCTCGGCAGACGTGCAACTTTAGAGCTAAACGAGCAGCTTCGGACTATTTTTGTTTTTCCCGAGTTTTTACGTTAAGTTGCCTTGAATTCTGAACCAACAAACCTCAAAGTGGATTAAAAAAATGTCTTGGTCGATTACCATTGTAATTGCCATTGCCATTGCACCTAAGCATAATTTTATCTTACACAAAAATCAAAATAATATATTCATTATGGGACACCAATTATGATACCTTATTGTCATGGGTCTTTGGTACTCAGATCAGGCATGGTTCATTTTTGAAAAGCTGAATTACTACTCATTTTAAGCGTCGCAGTACATAACTAATTTGAATTATCTATATTTACCTATTACTGATGGAACAGGAACTCACAGTACCAACACAGTGACTATACTTGGACAAACTGATACAAGGCAGGTACTTATCCAGAAATTTACCTAAAAAATCTTAAATCACCTAACTTTAAATTTCATGACACTAAGAAATTCTGTACCGTGGACGACGGGTCGAAACGAGTTGGCGATTCTCGAGGACACAGGCCCTAACGATCTAGAAAACTGTAGTGTGAGCATTGTGAATGTTGTGTGAGGGGCACCATTAGGTAACCCCTTCTGATGGTGTCGATCACATTCGTGATAGTCTTATTACGTGAAACTGAACAACGCTTCGATTATTTTCAAATAAGAAAATCTCACCTGATGAGTCGAAATAAGAAAATTATATTGGAGGCAACGGATTCGATCAAACACGTTTCGTTCAGAAAATAACAAACAAACGTTAACAGGTAGGTAATTACTGAATAATTTGAAACCTGATATGAGTTACATCTTTTTTTGTCCTGACCACAAGGCATTGAACTAATTGTTGACTGGCAGGTCGGCTAAGTGAAAAATTGACAAAGCCATACAGCCAAGTATTGAGTTAGGTAAGAATGAAAATTCAACTTTCAATCATTCGGACAGTATATTGACGCTAGGGAGGAAGCAGTGCGTAGTTGCGTCCATTGAATTTAAAGGATTGTGCTATGCTCCTGTACCGGCCAACAGCTAAAGCAGAGGTTCTAAACCTTTTTGAAGTGGCAGACTACTAACTAGGGCCAGAAGTCTCCGCGGACCACTTAACCAAAAAATACAAAATAAAATAAAATAAAATAAATAAATTAAAATAAATAAAAAAACTGAAAATTATTTTGTTGTTACTACTTCATTGATGTGTATACATTTTGCCACTACCTGTCTTCACACTAAAGGCGCGTGCAGACGAGGCCAGTAGCAGGGCAAGTAAAAGGACCAAGTAACCTTCTCCGTTACTCAACAACAATTGCTATTTATTGATTGGAAATCGGGCGAGCGGTCGGGCGGGCGGGCTTCGCAGTCGCCTCTCTTGATGGTCCTTCAGTCGTTACTTTCTTTTTTTTCACGCTGTAGGGTGGCCTTGTCAACTAGTGGATTCAGGCCTCCGGCAAAGGAAGGGGTGCCCCATCTTCCAGCCCCAGCCCTTCTGATATTACTGGACCGGACATGTTGTACTGAAGGCGCCGTCTGCCTCCCCTCAGTCGTAGCGAAACTGCCCGAATCACTGCCATCTGGATCTTGACGCGTACGCAACCGGCGATCTGAGATCGAGGCTTTTCCCACTTTTCTGCAAGTGCCTCGGTCAGTTGTTTTTGGAACCTCGAAAATTCCCGGTGGAGTACCCCCTCACATGAACACACGAGGGGAGTGAAGGAGGCCCGGAGATCCTCGGCTGCTTCGTCGTACTTCCTATGTTTTGCCCTTGCGGCCACGCCTGAAACATCAGACCAGGGTCGGGATGAATACGAGGGGGCGTCGGCGTTGATCACTCTGTTATCGAAAAACGCCACCCTCGCTCTCTCCCAAACCCCCACTGCCTTTACATCAGCGATCAGCCCCGGAACCCCCTCTGCTCCCTCCCGCAGCACTGATTCGGTTGCGACTCCCTGCCACGCAAGGCTGGCCATTCTTGCCACCTCGTCACGAACCATGTCGTGGCCATACTTCACTAGTTCGTCGACATATGTCCGCTGCAGCCATCACAGATTGAGGGAAGTCCAATTACCTCTTTTCCATACTGTAACGCAAGAGCATCTCGGAATTGGGTGGCGGACAGGTCCAGATTGTTGCTTGTCAGGGGAATAGCTGAAAGCCACTGTGAAGCATTCCCCTCGACGATCCTCTGCACCGTGTGCTTCACCGTTTCAGGAAGTGACGTAATGATCCGCTGGCTTGTTTCTGCATGCCTTTTCTCCCGCCTGGTCCTTCTCCGTTACTTGTCTCGTGCAAACACTACTTGTATGATTGTTAAAGGCAACTTGGCTTTCCCCACCCCATCAACCAAGTGACCTGCCACCGTACCTGGCCCGTCCAAACACCCACTTGTGTCAGTTGTGCTCATCCAAGTTGTTGATTCCTACCCGTTTTATTTTTTTCCAAATTGTATTCCGAAATGCCACCAAAGTGGAATGAAGATTTGACGTTCAAGTTCGTGGAATTGTACGTGGAGAATGAAGTTCTATGGAACATGCATTCCAATTTATATAAAAATAAAGACGCGCGTCATTCTGCACTAGTGAAGATTGTTGGTGAAATGAATGTAGAAGGGTTTACCGTCAAGGACGCGAAAAATAAAATAAAAAGTCTGAGAGCTACATACAACCAAGAAAGCTACAAATGAATTACTGAATTCCCTTGGGCCAAGTTATAAAACGTCTGAATACTACTTGGTTCGGCACTTGGTCCAAGTTACTTGGATGGCCAACTTGACTTGCCTCCGAACTGGCGTCGTCTGCACGCGCCTGGGATTACCAACTTCAAATTTTGCTTGCTTTTGATCGCGAGAACAGATAAACAACACAAAGTAGTTGTGGAGTCAGTGAAGAGAAATTTAAAATTTTTTACCGCTTACACGGAAAAAAATTATGGCATGGATATGTCTATTTGATTTTCAATAAATGTTTCAAATGACAGATAAAAAATGAACCATGACAGGTGACAACATACAGGGTACAAATGCGAAATGACCCATGAAGGGTGATAAATATCCATGTCAAAATGTCTCAATTGAATTAGCTCAGTCAGCTGATCAGAAAAGACCGGATCAATTCAATCGTCTCTTAAGCCGCGGTCACACTAGGCTGTTTAGCAGCTGATACAAACCAGCCGCTGGCAAATATCGCCATCAGCCAGCGGATCTGAAGGGTTCACATTATGCTACTAACTAGCCGCTAGTACAGTTTTAACAGCAGTTGATGACTTGAAAACATTGTGTGTGTGTGTGTTGTGTGCAATATTTCATCTATTGGTGTGAGTCGTGAACTCCTGAGACGTGTGTTGAATATTGGAGTTGAAGAGTGGTGTGAACAGATGTTGAAACGGAAGAAAAGGCGATGGTGGGTTAGATCCTGGATATTAAGAAGAAACTATCTGGGGGCATCAGCAAGACTTTTTAAGGAACTAGAATTGGAAGATCCATCATCTTACGCAAACATTTTAAGAATGTCAGTTACTAAATTTAAAGAGCTGTTAGAGTTAGTTACTCCGCTTATCCAGAAAAAAGACACCAAATTCCGTCAGGCTATTCCAAGTAAAACAAAATAGAAATAACTCCGTTCTACTTAATAACTCGTCCTTCAAGTTTCTGTAATAACTCCTTATATGCTGAGTCTTTGGCATTTCTGTTAATATAGTGCAGGCAAGGATAATTTCGAAATATATCTAGGAAAGTAATTATGTCTTTACCCGACCACTTGTTACTGTCGGCCATATTCACTGTTAATTATCAGAAAAAATTAATAGAAAATACAGTCAACGAAACCAACACTGCTTGCATAAAACAAACTAGACACGAGGTGTTAATTCACCAGCCGCTTGGTTCACATTGGCTGGCTAGCGCCAGCATACATTGGGACATTTTATGTCTTTAGTTGCAGACTCGTATGCAAGCTCTAAGAGCCACTCAGCTGATCCGGACATAGAAATTAGCTTTAAGCGCCACTCATCTGACCCGGACCGTCGTCAAGTAAATTTCCTAAAGAGGCTACATACGAAATTACAGCTTCCTAGAGTGTAAAGCATAGAAATTACCTATTAAAATTATTTAACCACCGCTTCACGAATCAAACCGTTCTCGCAATACTCGGGTCACCTGCTATGAATCAAATCATCGAAACACCAGCTCAATGAAATCATCAGAAATTATCAAGCGCAATGCAATCATGTTCACAATATCAATTATTGAGAATTATCACCTGAGTGTACACAATTATTAATTGCTATGCAATTCTTAGGCCGATTGTGTCACAATTTCAGTGTTTTTCACGTACAACCCAGCCGTTGTTAGGGGAATGAAACTTCCGCAGTTTTCATCGCACAAAAATCGTTCGCCACTCGTTGGAAAGCGCTTGATTTATGTGATAAATGTTCACATTTCAAGCTACCAATTTCCCTCCCCTTACGTACCTGGCTACATTCCAAAACTAAGTTGATTCAGGCTAAGAATTGCATAGCAAATTATCCTCGTTTTCTACGCAGTAGAAAAGAGAAAAGATCCGCGAGGCGCGAAGCGCCGAGTATGGATTAGGGGGGTCCAGGGGGGGCGAAGCCCCCCGGCGAGGCGCGAAGCGCCGAGTATATTTAAATAACCATGCTCATAAGTCAGCTTGTTGGCCTCGCACTTCGCAGTAGTTAACATAATATGGTTGGATAAATCGAGAGCTTTCGAACGAATGGTCAACGAATTTTGTGGGATGAAAAACGACGAAGTACCATTTCCCTAGCAACGACTCGGTTGTAAGCGGAAATCATCAGAAAACCTACCGTAACGCTTTTTCCGTTTATGTGCCAAAGTAAAGACATAAAAAGTCAAAAGAAAAACTGGTCAAATTTTTATAGATCCCTACCTACTTAACAAAAATTATAACGCAACCGGAGAGTGCTGCTTCATTATTGTTGCTGCATAGTTACCGAATTTGTTTGTCGGTTGTAGCGTTGCATTTTTGTCGGTCGCAAATTTTAGAATGACCCCCAGCCCAAAAACATATCCATATATCCATGTTAAAATCTTTGTTCGTAGGTGTTGGAGAAGGGAGTGGTAATATTATGTAATTAAAAAAAGATATGGGATTTTTAGCTTTTTTCCAGTTTCCATAGATTTTTCAGCACTCATTAGGTAATGCAATTTAAGTGGGTGGGTACATTTTTCAGCCTATTTTTGCGCCGAAATTATTTAGTGCTCAAATTCATCGTTGATTAAAAACAAAACAATTTTTAG
This sequence comes from Adelphocoris suturalis, assembly GCA_030762985.1. NCBI lineage: Eukaryota > Metazoa > Arthropoda > Insecta > Hemiptera > Miridae > Adelphocoris > Adelphocoris suturalis. The sequence continues at coordinate 75,024,893 of CM061046.1, read as the reverse complement.
CCGATTTTTGATGATTTTTTCAATTTTGAGCAATTTACTTAATGCATACGCCAAAACTGCTGGCCAACAAACTCATACTTCTTTTGGAATGGTTGACTTTTTGGCGCAAGAATGGAATTTTTATCTCAATTTGAAGGAGAATTATTGAATAACGCGGTTGTACAGAAGCTACACGAAATCCTGTCTGTGACTCGTGAGTCTCGTACGTGACTCCTGTTTTCACATCAGAAGCGTTCCGGTTGCCTGTGACTGAGCTCACGCATGCTTTCAACTCAACCTCCCCTTAGTGTGAAAGGGGCCTGAGTTAACTGGAATTGAGACAGACACTTGTCAACTCCTAGCTCCTACTGTACAATGTGCTTGTTACCGTTCGGTGTATATGAAGATGAGGTCGCAGCGGATTTAGATTATATGATTGGAGGGGGCGAATGACGGTGAAGGAAATGACGGAGAAAAAGGGAGGGGGGATTTAAATGTGCAAAACCCCTAGGATTTCATTACCATGATGAGGAGGTGTCATGGGGGGATGACCTGTAATTTTTACCTGTACTATTCTCAAACGATTTTTGTGGGGAGGAGCGTACATACCTACCTATTCAATGCCTTTCTATTTTAGATAAGTTAACGTAACTAATTACGCATCCAGTTTAGAGTGAATCTCCCAAGTGAGGATTTACTTAGGGGCGTCCCTGTAAAGCATGCATTACGCCAACATCCCCATCAACCTATGGGCAAGAAGGAACATACCTACTAACAGGTAGGAAAGATCAAGGTCACACGCTGAAGTGTAGGTATAGGATAGGTACATACCTACATACTTTTGCCAATGAATCGTTCCTATTCATTCACAACACAAACCTAATGGCATTATGGTGGAAGGAGTAGAAACTACACCTACTTTTACGAATGTAGTAAGAGTAAGTTACACAATTTGTAGATGAACAACTTTTTCACCTACCAAAGAAAACTATGAGCGGACTCAACATCTTGGTAAAGCATGAAGCACTACGGGTTCTATAAGTGTAAAGATATCATATAACAGATTGGTAACTAGGATGCTAGATTTACAAATTAATGTACCATGTCAACAACTGATCGCTTACCTAAATTTTGCTAAATCTAACTACCGACGAATCTATATTTTTTTCAGTGGAAAAACACGTGGAACCAAGGTGAAACGAAATGGAGAAACGTTACCATGGAAATATATGGTGATGAAACTACAAACTAGATAAATAATCTAACGGACATGAAAAAGACCCACAACAAAGTGGCTCAACCCCGTCTACCTTACATAAATCATCAATAATTCAAGTTACCTCAGAAAACGACGATGAAATTCGGGGATGGTTCAAAGAAGATTGTTAATTACGTAATGCAACTTAGCGTGATGAATCATGAACATGAACTCACAATCTCAAATAAATACATCGTTCAACTCTAATCGCAAAAGGTTGAGATGAGTCATAAGTGTGTATGGTGTGATTCTTAAATTACTGTCTTCAGCTGTTTAGTTAAACCGGAGACAGGTTTTTGAGAAAACACATACACACACACCTGCAAGGTCGGCCTCGGCACTGCCATCAAAGAGCTTATAATAGGATAGAGAGGGCATGTGTCTGTTAAACTGTGGGAGCTCATGAAGCCAGTTTTCTCTAAGGGGCGGGGCCTACAATCATATGGTCGGGAATAACCACACATAGGGTGATATTCCCGAAACTTGGACACTAGCGCATCCTTACATCGAGGCAACGCTTGTTGTCATGGTGACGAGTAAATTACGCGAAAATCCGCCATTTGTAGCCACAGCTGGACAACTGCATAACATAGTCTTACCTAGTTCCTAGTCAATATTTTCATTATTTGTAATATGCAAGGTGATAAATTGTATGGAAATTACATCAAGTTATTATCAGTTGATGACCTCAAACGCTAAGAACGCAAGATTTAATCTGTGGGGTAGAGATCCATATGAAATGTGTGTTGGGGAGTTGACATACAAGTGTTCTAGACATCAGCCACGAAGGTGTTGTGGATTACCTAGGTATCTAGTTTTAGAACTGTTCTTTGAATCAATTGAAACTAAAAATCTTTAGAGTACTGTGAAAGTGATCATGTGAAAGGATGTGCTATGAGAGCTCTGCCAGCCGGGAATAGTAATTATCACATGTGGAAAGGTGAGTTCCTAGAGGGAAGGTATACCAACATACTTTCTGTATATTATTACTTCATTGATAAACACGAAAGTAGGTACCTAATTACCTTTTTTGTCCCTAAAATTTGCGTAACTGCAAACTCCCGCTATAACTGCACTGCCAATGCCGTCTTTATGAAATCTTACATACCTTCAGAAGAATGCATTTCAAGGTTTTTTCCTTGCTGCTGGTTTTTAATTCATGATGTATATTTCCTGATTCGATATTTGACAAACTTACTAATCAGCGGTTGTATTTGTCGGCAAAAGAACGACCCACCTACTTTGTTTAGGCACTTTAAACCAACAGCAAATCTGGTAGGACGTATGTACCTACCTAAGTAGTTTCGTTACTTGGTGTAGCAACAACCAGCCTTGTCTACTTTGACAAACTATCAAATCTCTCCTTTTATTCATTCAATATAACAAGTAAACCTTCCTCAGTTAAGCATAGTACTACGAACTTATAATAAAACGCTTATGAAACTACCTGAGCAATGGCTAGGTACCTACACAGCAGTACAGACACCTGAGGAATTTTCAATAATCTTTTCTTTACTATTTTTCAGGTTAATAGTTATTCTCAAAGCCTAAACGAATGAAGTTCTTTGGTTTTCTAACACTGATTAACTACAATAGTTAGTAGGCTCCTAGTCCAAATAAAAAGTCGTTCACGTTAGATTGATATTGTTGACAGCAATCTACAATCAATTATTGTGGCAGGCACGATTATTATAACATTTAGTCGAATTGAAACTTTGTATTGCTACAATATTATACTTTTTCAAAACAAAACTGTTCAACTGTTGTTTCGTGGCCTTATAACCACGAGTTATGTTGACATGAGACGGCAAACTTCTTGTGAGAAATAGGTTGGTTGTGTAGCGATTCATTGACGTAGGGCAGTCATGGCGGAGTCTCAAGTGGCTTCTTCCCCCTCCACGACCTGTCCTCTCTATCCTATTATAAGCTCTTTGACTGCCATGGGAGAAGAAAAATCTTCTCTTCTCTCTCTTCCATGGCACATAAATATCTATAATAAATAAATATCTATAATAATCTATAAATCTAAATCTATCTAAATATCTATAATAAATAAATATCTGTGCTATCAACGATATAAGAACAAATGATCAGAAGTGTGCAGGTAAAAGGGAAGCATCATTAGTGTAGTAGTGTGAAAGTACATCCCAAGAACCAGGCTAATTTCCAGTTTTCATCAGATTTTGGTTACATTTTCTCGGAATTTGTGAGTTAGGCTGCAGATTGATCCCTACCAATTTCATTTTTCTCAATCATAACTCCATTCTGTGTGTGCGCTAATGTAAATTACTTCAAGCATCATTTTCCGTTTCCTAGATTACCGATTTCGAAGTTTTACGTTTTAATTGACTATATTCCGCTATGGAGTTTTTTTAATAATTATTAAAACCATTTCAATGGTCTACACATTTATGCAAATTTTCAATTGGTAGGTAGGTTATTAAATATCGTTATATACTGAGATCAGGGGGCCTAGTAAAATGAAGATGTTTTAATTAATTGCATTAATTTCCCATCTGCAGGTGCCTATATCTACGCAGGCATATTGATGTCAACCTTCGGATCTGCAAATCGGAATGGACCTCCTTTGTACCTAGAACTTATCAAGAATTCAATATCAGTGCACACTGATCAGCTGTAGGGCCTCTTAGCCTAATTTGTTTTTTAATTGACTTATGATGCTGAAACCTGAAATGTAGGTAGCTCCTTTTGGAGATCTGGAATACATTTACAAAGTTTGGAGGGACTCAGATCAGCTTCGGAACCTCCGAGGCTCGACCTTTTTTTAACCTTCCGGTAGGCGCAATACAAATCCCAACGCGATTAGGCGCAATTAATCTGAGAGATTAATGTTGTAATTTTTGTTTAAGCATACTGAAAAATGCATAAAATCCAAATTTTTACACGTATCTGTATTTGCGGTTTTACACAACTCTTCCATAGTAGGTATCTATATTTCAACATTAAAATTTAGAAATTACATAAAATTTTTCAGAAAAGTCTGACAGGTTATTCGCTCAGGTTCACGATCAGACGCAGTTCATCTCACAGATTATGTACTGCGATAAGGGTCGATACCATTGAACTAGGGGTTGGAACATAGGTATTTTAATATTATATGAGAGATGAAGAGAGTTCTATTAACATTGTATGGCAGATAAACAGAAATAGGTATCGAAAAACATTTTGAAATTATTAAAGTAAAAAATACTCACATGATCGGGCGCAATTCATCTACGGGATTAACCCTTAACGGATGGACCGTGTCTGTCAGACACTTGCCAAATTTCATGTTTGTCAGTTGGCAACATTGGAGTGGCTTCTGAACCACACCGCCCTAGTACCTTCTCTTTGGGGCCTGTTGAACTAGAGGGAGTGGTTATTATCATGACAGATGTCACAAGGTGAGTGTTGTGTCGGTTTTCCCGCTATCTGCAGTGTCCTCTGGACACGGGTCTGCCCATAAGCAACAGTAATGTAAGGCCCAGCGCACACGGTGTGACTGTTTTGAAACTGCCGTTGCAAACCAGTTGCGCGCGCAACTGTTTTGTGACCTTGACAATGTATTGGAGTGGGGAGGCGCACACGACGCGACTGGTTCTTGACGATCTCAAATCAGTCTGAAACCTGTCGCATACAACCGTGGACCCCCAGTTGCAGTTGCGTTGCAGACTTCAGTTGCACGTGACCTCGTGGTGTTTTGGTGGTATTTTGACAGCCATAATAGTGTGGATCTCAAAATGAATGATCAGGAACTCAACATGAAGCTTGTTGGAGAAGTGGAGAAGCATGAAGTTCTGTACAACTACAAACTTCCAGGATATTCAAGGAAAGATGTGACGGAGAAAGCATGGAAAGAGGTGTCTGTTGAAGTGGGTTTGCCAGGTAAACAATGATATTATAATTTAATTTTGCTATAACTGAGGTGTTACCCTTTTTAGGTCCCCAGATGCCACAAACCAGAACAATTAGGTCTTACAAAAGGGGCGAAAGGGTTTAAAATGTTATATCGTTTATTGAATTCCAGGTGTGATGGGATTAAAATTTATAAAAATTAATTACAATAGACTAAAAAAAATTGAAAATTATAATAGAATATTTAATTTTAAATGGCAAATCAATAACTTTTATCACAAATCTATAGTTTTTGAAATCGTAATTTTAAGCCAAGATTATTTTACTGTTGCACTGCTACTTTCCACTGCCATGGTAAACTTGCACTTGAAGAAAGGAAGTGGTTTGCCAGATAATTCCTCAAAGCAGTCGCTGAAGATCCATCATTTATCACAAGGTCACTTGGTTGAATATTGGTGGGATGTTGTGCTAGATTGTTATATTCTGATACGTCTTGAGGACTGTATTCCCTCATAGGTGTGTCCATCTTCTCCAAGGAAGGACCAACAAGTCTTTTAAGTTCCAAAAAAGAGTCTTTTGTCATTCACACATTTAAATTTCCTATCCGACTGTGACAGCTCTCTAGCTGCTACAAATAGCCTAGAATTCACATTCTTGCTCAAATAAGGGTGAACCCAATGCTCTCTTTGTACCCTTCGCCGTCTTCGGTATTGATAATAGTTAACAACGTCTTCTTCGTCTGAGTCTGACATAGTAAGCGCAATACGGCCAATCCAAGGCCTTAAAAACAACACGTAGGCCTACTGCACTAAATTATAACCACTGATTGCAATAGACGCAACTGATTTACAACAAGCCGTTTGCTAGTACACCCGTGTGCGGACAGAAGTTTTGTTTCCGTTGCAAACTGGTTTCAGACGCAACTAGTTTGCAACGGCAGTTTCAAAACAGTCACACCGTGTGCGCTGGGCCTAAGTGTTTTTCAGACACGGTCCGCCCTATACGCCTAGTCGAATCCTTTCAGTCGTATTTTTTAGTCACCGTGATCTCTCTCAATGTCCCAGAAACCAAGTACTGGCGATGGTAGGAGGGGAGGGGACAGGATTTCAACAGCTGATCCCGATTTTGAAGATCGAGTGAGATCCCTCCTATTGCACAATTCTGACTCAGAAGATAGTTTTGCTTCTGATGATGTATCCCAGTCCGAATGTGATGAAAATAAAGAAGTTGTAATTCCACCAGTTCACAATGATGGTGAAACCAACTAGTCCCCTGATTTGGGGTGGGAGGATTTGGATGATATTAAAAATTTGCATCCAATGTCTGAAAAAATATCTAATTTTTCTTACAACAATTTGATTGTTTCAAATTTTCTAAAACTTGTTTCTGATATAAAATAGTTTGTTCATACTTATATTACAGAGAATATATCCATCAATTATTTTACATTTAATCGCGACAATTGGCAATGCCGGTTGATAAATACTACAGCTGCATATTTTATAATATTTTCATTCAAGTTTTATTGTTTGTTTCAAAGTTTCAATGCAAGAAACATTTTAAAATGAATAAATACATTCTACTAAACAGTCTTCTGTTCACACTGTTACCAAATTCAGGGAAACCTCCCACTATATTAGAGATTTTGGTACCAGGTGTCCGACAGACACATGCTCAAACATAGGGTCCGCACACTGGGGGTTAACGCGCCTCTGATGGTGATCAGGGACGTAGTGGAGAAAAAACCGAGGCATCCTTTGGAGGGTGATGAGGAATGGGGAAGCTACTAGGGGTCCCAACCAACTACCCCTCGATTCACCACCAATGGCTCAAAAAAACATGTTGCTTCATCTCACAGATTAACTGCGCCCATCGGAAGGTTAAATATTTTTACTGTGAAGCGTAAAATTGTGGGGTCTTGGAACTGTAAAAGTGTGAACCCTTCTCGGAGGCACGGTGCGCCACATCATCTGGTCATATATTACATAGGGAATTAATAATTATAGACCAATGATCTGTGCAGAAGGGCTATCTAACACAGAAATAAACCATTGTGCATAATTTGCAGCGTTTTGAATGTGAGGTTATATATAACTTTCTAGTTATCCAGTTTCTAAACTGATAATCTATTTTACAGTTTATTAATTTTCATATTCTATGCCCCACCCAAATAGCATAGGAGCATACATGCTCAGATTCGCCACCACACTGCCATAAGAGAGGTGACGCCTTTCATGATGGTGGTGCTTCTTTTCAGGCAACACTGGCAGAGGTGAGTGAATAATTTTCAGGGGTTGTCCAGGCTGGGTTTGAGATAATCGCCAACATGTACATATGAAGGTTTCTACTGTTATGCTCCAGGAAAATAACTCTCATAGTCGAAGAGGTTTGGTCACCCTGGCCTCATCGTTAGAGTGTCGCAACTGCGGGGAAATTTTCCGTAGTTGTGACAACGCGAGTTCGAACTCCTGTCGAGGTATCAAATATTTTTGGGCCGTTACAGTGGCGCAGTCGAAATAGGACCCGAAATTATACGAAACAATAATTAATTAAATCCCTCTCGAGCCAAAAGACTGTAAATATCACATTTCCTCACTCACTTGAGTCAAAACACACTGTGACAATGACCTCGCTCGGCTGCTGACTTGTTCCAGCGAGCATCTGCTGAGCCGCAGTTTCACTTAGCCATTCGTCCGACCCCAAACCAGCCGAGACGGCTGGAATTTGACTCCGGGGAAATGATACGCTCCAGGAAAATAACTCTCACAGTCGAAGAGGTTTGGTCACCCTGGCCTCATAGCTCTGATCGTTAGAGTGTCGCAACTCCGAGGAATTTCCCGTAATTTATCATAGTTGCGACGACGCGAGTTCGAACTCCTGTCGAGGTATCAAATATTTTTGGGCCGTTACACTACTAATAAACGAATACAAGCCAGTCCAGCCAGTGTGAGCAGAAGCAAAACTCCATCAGAGCTACATGGTGCCAACTAAGGATCACGCCATACAGGTAGGGTGCCCCCTCGCGAGTGCACTTTCAGCATAACTATCTCAGTGGGCTGGGCTGGCCACATCATTCTGAAGCCAACTTGATTCTTTCCTACTCACAAACTTAACTTTTCCTCTCTATTTCTACAGCGTTTCGCACTTCGGACCCCACAGCCTTCCAACAAGTGTTCAACTGAATCCTGCAGTCTTGAACTAGTTTTCCTATCTGATTGATTGGGCCTTGGTACCGGATCAGACCGTCATACAAGTTTCAAGGAATTTTGCAGTCCGGTGCACTTTCCTTTCATCCGATGGATCGAAAGTTCTGGGATGTCTCCCTGATTTGTACCCAACGAGATCACGCAGTTCAGGGTGAAACCAGTTCTCATATACTTCCAGTGTCCAAAGTTCAACTAGAGTTTTTATTAGCCAAGATTTAACAGTTAGAACACGTCAAATTTCTCGCTAGACACAGCACAACCACAACAATTATGATTCATTGTTCCTGGATAGTATTTGCCCAAGATTCTTGGTCCTACTTTCTAGTTGATTAGGTAGGTACTAGAAAACTTCCTTTTACAATTACTTCAGGTTATGCTCCTGTATAATATTAATTTTATAAATTAACAAATTCTAAATATCTATACAATTCCTTGGAAACAAGGAAGTTACGTGTCCCAACCAACTTGGCAGACTGTTTATTATGTCTCCTTAAGGTAGCAAAGCTCTTCACCGAGACCCATACATTATATTTGATTTAAAAAGATAATAAGTGAAATAATTTAAAAATAAGTAATAATAAAAATAAAGGTTTCCAGTTTGAGTCCAAAACTATGCGTTAGATGAACCAAAACCTAATTTTCAGGCGGATTCTTATAACTCTTAAGTCTTTTTGGGAGTAGGACAAGTAAAAAGGTAAGGGAAATAACTGACACTGAGGCGAAATCGTGAAAAATCCATTTTTTCATTCCCAAACTAAGAAGATATATAGGTACACTTTTTAACGGTCGATGAGAAACACCAACAAGACAAGTTTGTGATAAAGCAAAGTATAGGACAGATCTGTAGTACAGCTTAGGTACACGACATGATATCTAATATACATAGGTACTAAATGTCAACATTCAAACCACCCAGATCGACATCAACAAAACAATTAGGTAATTTAGCGAAACGAAAAAATAAAGTAACTGGATTCATTGAATTGAAGTTACAATCTTTTCAATAAATTTCAAGGAACATTCATTAAAGCTTAACAACACTGAAAAGAAAATGGGTTAGCAATCTTTCGAAAATTAAGAAAGCCCAAAGCATGGAAATGAAAGAGTGATCATATTCAGACCACTTTACGTGATGAAACACAGAGCATACGTTAGGTATTGGTGTCTAATACTTGGAATACCTTATACACGAATAGGTACAAGTTCTCTAACATTGTTCAGTGACAATAATTTTTACAAATAGATACCTACAGCTAACTTGGTGTTCACAGTCCTTACAATTACGGCATATTCACTCATTTTTTTAAGAAAATATTTACACAGGAGGCTCCTTTAGCTCTTTGAACGAAAGTACAAGTAATATACTTGGGGTACAATGTAACTTAGTTACGTAGGTAACGTACTTATTGTACATACAAGAAGGTAGGGTACAGACCAAGCAAGCTATTAGGAGCAGTTTGTTCGTAAAATTATTTCCGTTTTGCAAAGAAATGACGGCGGCACACAAATCTAAGAAGCCAAGCTATCTAGGCTCAATCGTCACGTAACGATACAAAAAAATATGAAATGTCACAACCAGTAAACGGAATTTAGTCAGAGAAAAATCATGAAGTACCTACCATTGCAGTACAGTGCGATAAATGCAGCACACTTCAGAACACAGTATGCTGTCTCCAAAATTTGCCACGCAATATTGAAGTTTGTTTCATGTTCAAATACACACTGGTTGAAGACAGAGTTGCAACGTAATTAGGTTGGGACTTTCAATTACCATTACATTGAAGAGGCAAAAGTAATGGGTGCTTGGCATTACTCGCCCAATACTTTTGTCTATTCCGCTGGGATTCTATCCTGGGTATTATAGGAGGGGAATTTTAAACTATTTTGAGGGGAAATTTGACTGTTTCGGGAGGTAAATATATGTGAATATCGGGTGATGAAAAGACCTCAATTTACCTGACACACCTCTGCATCTCACATAGCCAACTTCTAAACGCAACACCAACTTCCAACTTCTTCTCTATACACCAATTTAAACATTACACTTTTGGGTGAAAAAAAAATCGCACGGAATTTATACATTGACCCCCAGCCAAAGGCATCAATGTCAAAACCTGGAACAAACTTTTAGTTCGACCTTTTGCGTAAAGTATTGTAGATCCGTTCGCGAATCGAATCTAAAAATAGCAAAAATGTACCGGATTCAGATCCTTGGGGGAAAAAATTGTAGATAGGCATATATTATTTGTTGAATAAGTCTCCATTTTTAAAAATTAAGAATCAGTTCAAACTGCCTCCTAACAATCTCCCTCTGTCTAGGAGAGACAATTTTGTCAGAAATTCAAGATTAGAGCTTATTTTTTCAGGATCATCCTCTGGGCCATCCCCAAATACTGGGTAGGAAAACGACGCATTTCAGAACATGTCAGAAAGACCTTATCTTCGGAATGAACGTGCCCGAACTGAACATGTTGTTAAAATATCCCTGGTCACACGTTCTCGAAAACAGTGGCTCGGTTTCAGGGACAACAAAAGGGAGGAATGACTCCCTCCCATAGTCTCGGTCCTACCGAAAAGTTCAATGACTCAGCGTTCACTTTTTCATAGTATAAGTCATTCATTAACTCACATCTCGTTGTAGTAAGGACGTGTTTGAACGTGTCCGGTCAGATTAAATCAAGGGTTTGTTTCAGAAAATTGTTTTCTAGACCATTGTAGAAGCTTCATTTTCTTAAAAAAAAAAATAATGTGATTCGAAAAAGTGGAGAACACATATCACTGAGCAAGTGAACCTGCTGAACGTGTGAACTGTTCAATTAGCCTAGCCTGAAAGGAGTGAACGTTAGGTTATCCTCCAAGTGATGTTGTCTTCCACATCTCTAATATCTTCTAAGTTGAAACGAGTCTCATAGGAAATGAAGCGTACAGTAGTTTTTATAAAGCAAAACAAAATGAGTCTACGGCGATGTAACCATGTCATACTACCACGATGATTCAATTGACTGGGTTTAACTGAAAACAACACGTCAATAGAAATTGCAAAGAGGTTTGGTACCTACAATCTTTAAGCGGATATATCCAACTATTTGGTTGAGTTATTAAGAGGATAGGAGACGTGAGGTATATAAAGATAACGATGAAAAACTAGGGAACACATGCATTGTAGGCAAGGTTGGATCACATACTGTAATCCGAAAGTGTGCATACTGTAATCCACTATGTAAACTGATAATACGCACAAAGCTATTTTACATGAATATGCATTGCTCAAGTGACCATGAGCACGGTCCTATTTCTCCAACGAGAAATAAAACTCTGTAAACCAAGATATAGAATGCCACCTCCCGCAGGGTCTGGCTCTCACAACCGTTGGAGTACCCACTTCAAAAACATCTGGTTCCTAGAGTCAGCCTATGAAACATTAACGCTTTTGATACAGTTAAATATGGAATATAATTTTTCTCAGCGTTCAAAGGTTTTATATCCGTCATTCCCCAGCGACCTCTGCACTTACAAAGTGGGTACTAGAGTGAAGATTGGTAGGTACAGACATGTAACATTTTCTGATTCCTCGGTTTCTGGTATATCTAGAGCCAATAAGCGTATTGTTTGATAAATTTCAACAGGACACCAACTTAAATCGCTCTTGATTGATTTTTGAGAGAAAAAAAATATAGGTAGGTACTGCAGAATAGAAAAAAACAAAAATACAACTATGAAAAGTATAGGAAGTTGGAATGGGACTGACAACAACGTTAGCAAAATTAATAATTGGGATTATTAGTTGGATTGCACAGATATTACAGTAGAATAATACCAAACCGTTAAGATCTGTTAACTTTAACGAAAGTTATATCGAATACCCAATAACATACTCGTGCGTATAGGGTGTAGGTACTCGTATTATTACTGTGAAAGTACTCAAGGTTATCTAATTTCCAGTTCTTCATTATTATAATACACAGATCATTCAAAATAGGTCAGAAGGTTAGTACAATAATTGTTTTTCCCTTTTATTAAATTCATTGTAGGGAGGAGAACAAACAGTAAATGAAAACAATGTCCCCATTAATGTCAACACTCATCAACTTTGGAACTTGCAAGAAAAAAAGTATTAATATAGGTATTGAATCAATATTTGGTGTGTATGAAGAATAATTTATAGATAAGTAAAGGGAAAAAATGTCAAATTGACTGTTTCAGATTGTATATTTATTGCCTACATCGCACATGTCCTACAACATAGTGGTTCCCAACTCGACGTCCATCGAGGCCCACTAGTTAAAATTTTGGAGTCTCTCTCAAGTTATATAAGTATACCTAACAACCTTCACACTTCAACCATTTACCCTCTTTTAGTCATCTCAGCCAACATTTAATTTGAAAGTATACTTAATGTGTTTTCAAAAATTCATGCTTAAGAAATAATAGTTATTCAATGTTATACTTTTTTAAATTAATACAACAAAACAAATATGGTAGGTAGGAAAAATTATTTGAATATCCAGGAAAACGTGAAAAATAATAAATACAGAAAAAACAGTAACACGGACATGAAACTGAAAGGTACTGTTGAGGTGTTGCTGATTATCACAAAAATCAAGTAGGTACTGAGGCTACTCATCTCTCAGCTAAATTGCCTGGTTCAGTTGAGTTTTATTTTAGCATGGAACATGCTTTAGTCATCACCTAACTGGGCAAAAACGTGACGAAACCGTGGAACGAAAGTAGCGCGGGATTTTTTACTTTCCCAACATCCCAGCAGAGCAGAAGGTAATGTCCATTTTTACTTTCCCAACAGAATGGAAAGTAATGTCCATTTTTACTTTCCCAACATCCCAACAGAGTGGAAAGTAATGTCCATTTTTACTTTCCCAACAGAGTGGAATGTAATGTCCATTTTTACTTTCCCAACAGAATGGAAAGTAATGTCCATTTTTACTTTCCCAACATCCCAACAGAGTGGAAAGTAATGTCCATTTTTACTTTCCCAACATTCCAATAGAGTGGAAAGTAATGTCCATTTTTACTTTCCCAACATCCCAATAGAGTGGAAAGTAATGTCCATTTTTACTTTTCCAACATCCCAACAGAGTAATGTCCAAGGAAACAGCAAAAAAATGAAACACGGCTAAAGCATGTTCCATGTTTCTTGAATTTTAGCCGAAGGATCTAAGCTAACCATCCGGGGGGCTTGCCCCCAGGCGAGGCTCGAATTATCATTTTTATTTTATTTTTTAAATGAAAAAGAGTTTACCAGAGAGAAGAAGCTATGTATGTGGCAAACTGTTTCAGTCAATACGAATGGCAGAAAAATTTATTTTATTTTAACGGATTTTGCACAATTTTTCTCTTTTCTTCTTAAGGGCACTGCGACCCATCTGATCCCTTTTTGCGATCCACCAGTGGGTCGCGACCCGTAAGTTGGGAACCACTGCCCTACGGCTTAACTCAGGAAGATTTCATAGGAAACATTACGAACAAATGTGGCAATCAACGTGACAAGAGAATAATCAAAGATCTAGTAGAAAAATAAAGTGCCAAACATAAACAACAGCAAAAGAACTATCAAAATAATAAGGTAGTAATCAGCACTTAAGTTGGTTACCTACTGACAAAAAATGACAACAAATGTATATACGGAAATACAAGAGATTATATGAGAGAGCAATGTATGAGACGTGATAAGAAAGAGTAGACAAACCAAAGGTAACAAAAATAAATGCGAAAAAGTTTTTTTTGCGAAATTCGAAAGCTGATTGTGTGCGATATATATGTACTTATAAGATAATTAGTCTTTATTTTCAACAAATACATACTTTTAAAAATGTAACACTATAAATAACAGAGTAAATAAAATTTGTAATAAATAATAGTAAAGTATGTAATGCTTGTAATAAAATATTTAAAAACTATAATTTTCATCTTGAAGTTCATTATTTTTATTTAATTAAGCGTATTAAGTTTGTCACAATTACGAAATACCACAAAAAAACGTATGCCTTTCACACGAATTCTTAAAAGTAGTTCACATTACCGGAAAGGTAGTAATATACAATAACCGATTTATTAACCATAACTATGATTGTTATAAGCCTAATCAATATCGGTGGTTTACCGGTTATTGTAAAATGACCTGGTCATTCTACGGAAAATAGGAAGATGAAAATAGAGAGTCTTACAAGGGAGGAATGCAGTGATTTCCATTTCGTCGGCAGTGGTCATTTGGTGTGTAGTAGCTGTTGTTGAGTTTTCATTTTGAAATGTACACAGCCTAGTAAAGTTTTATTCTCATTTAAGGGCTAGTTTAATTTAATTGTTATCGAGTGATTTCCTTTAGGGTTTTGAAAACAATGACTTGAACATGGCTGCGAATTGTAGGCTTGAATTATCTTAAAAGTAACTGAAAACAAAAATACCACCAACGAGATGGTAACAGATTCTGGTTCTAATAAATTTAGATCAAAAGATAGATATTTACACGCTGAATGTAGGTAATAATCAAAACCAGTTACCAATTATGAGCAATGTATAAAAAAAACCGGTTGTAACTAAATAAAAACGTCTAATAAACACCGAAAACACAATTATATGGTTAAACAACGCGCGAATGTCAATTTTTGAAAAGTTTGAAGACCTTCCATGCAAAACAGATCTAAATTAATCGAAATCAGTACTATAGAATTGTAAATTCCACTCCTATTCAACAATTAATTTTTTCATTCGATGTATTTCTTTGCATCGATTTCAAGGATTTGTCATACTTACTCGCGCAAATGCGTACAACACATACTAGGAATTTTGTTTTTTCAAATGGGGACCTCTAATTTGATTTTGGATTCAGAGTCGACGTCGTATTTCAAGACTATTTGACTTCTAAAACGACTAGTGAGTGCTGAAGGTTACGCACCCAACAGATTGCACAAAAACAGTGAAAATGAAAAATTATGACAGACCCTAAGGTACTCGATGGTATACCTAATTGTATGCAGTGAACTGGGAAGTAAGGAATTCGAGATAACCCGAGTCTTAAGATGAATTCAAAAGAAGCGGATTTCCTTTGTCAGCTGTTGTTGAACATCCCAGTGGTCCCATTGAGGTTGGTCCCCTCCGAATCCGGTTGAACTTGGAACAATGCCAGTGTTAAAGGTCTAGCAGGATCACCCAGTCTTCATGTGGGATGCTATATCGACCCGACTCGGTTAAGGCCTTCTTAAGCGCACATTGGATCATCAGCAAAGATCCTTATTACAGATTTAAAAAGAATGTTGGGTTAAGAGGGTGTTTACAGAGATCTGGCGACAATAGCAGGAACCGGTGGTGAGGCAGCTGTAGGACGAGATAGTTCCTTGCTTTAAGGTCAACATGGGCATGATGAATCATGAATTATCCTACACCAGAACATCAACGGAGCACGTCCGTCATCAATAGAAGACGGCGTTACCAGGAATTTAAGACACCATCGGCGACTCAGAACTGAACTTGCCTGTCCATCCTAACACTCCTCCACGTCTCGGAGGCCTCATGAAACCACTCCTGCGAATGCCCAACAACTTGGGAATCAAGGTAATCAAGGAATGCAATACGGAATTGAGGAGAATAATTTTCCAGGATAATTCCTCAGACTGAAACAACACTAAATAAGAATGACTGGTACAATCATATAGGGATAAACCAAAATTCGCTCATATGATCATGCAGCACGATTGGAACTCTTTCAACATTGTAGGTATGTCTTTTACATAATTTAAGTAAACCGTTGAAAGCATCAATATAGTTTCCATAGCCTTTTTCCCCAACAACTCGATGGCCACCTGTCAAATCACGTTGCTCTATAAATGTACTTATGGTAAGGGTGGCAACTGAGAGATGTCAAAATTAAGTGAAAAGGTAAAACTCATAGTTATTTCTATGTTTCGATTTCAATTCTATAGTACTAACATCAAATTAATAACATACAAACTCTATCTACCTCATTATAAATCTATAACAATACAAATTTGGTTCTTTCGAGGAAAATTCATTTCTATTCATACCTAAATAAAAGAAAACCCCTACACCAAAATCGTCACACTTCAAATTTTCCAGGTTGAATGCAGAAAAGACATTCTTTTTCTGTCAAATTGTCAAAACTATAGGTACCTACTTAATGCAAGACTGTCACAGACAGTTTTATGTTTCTTGTACGTGGAATGGATATCCAATGGCATAACTACGTCTCATTTATAATACAATTATACAAAGATAAGTAAATGTATATAACGAATGAAGGACAAAACTGCATTAACGAATCGTAGACGACAGAGGCCCTTTTGTAACGGAAAAACGAATAGGCAGTGTTTTAGAGGCGGGGATTGCACGTGAAACTGCCCAATGACTCTCACACAAATAAAAGAAAATGTTTTTTTCAACACCGGACCGGCAATAAAGTGAAAGTCGATAATCACTTGAAACTAGAATTTGTACTTTGAAAGTTTATTCACCAGACTGGTCTGGAAGAGAGCGCTCGAAGAGTGCGAGGGCTCGGTGGATGAACTCGTACTGCTCGGCCGTCTGCACCATTCCACCCCTGAAACATCAAAAAGGTGGGCATGCTAAGAACTACCTTTATCCAAATAAAAAATGCCGCAATAATAACAGTATTACTAAAAGTACACCCCCACACGTTTTCCTCAATGTTTTAAATATCGAAGTGAAACTCGGAGGGCGTTTTTGGGGCGCCGGATAGTAACTTTTAAGCAAATAAAAATCAGAAAAAAAAACATCCAAAAGTTTCCGAACTACCCTAAGGAGGGAGGAAGGGGGTATTGAGTACTTGGCAATTTTTGACATTTTCATGTCTTTCATATGGCACATAACAAAAAACCGTCACGAAAACAATTGTCCCAAGTGGTTTTCTTCAATTTTTTGCCGAGTGATACCTCATTTCAAAGATTTTAACATGGAATCATGTTTTAGCGATGGATCCCCCGCCGAAAAGTGAGACTATAAAGTGAGATGAAAGTAGCGCCAATAATTGTGATGATTTCCGCTTACAACCGAGTCGTTGCTAGGGATATGATACTTCGTCGTTTTTCATCCCACAAAATTCGTTGACCATTCGTTCGAAAGCTCTCGATTAATCCAAACATATTATATTAACTACTGCGAAGTGCGTGGCCAACAAGCTGAGTTATGAGCATAGTTATATGAATAATTGTTTACACACAGGTGATCATTCTCAATTATTGATATTGTGAACATGATTGCAACCGCTTGTTAATTTCTGATGATTTCATTGAGCTGGTGTTTCGATTATGTGATTCATAGCAGGTGATCCGAATATTGCGAGAACGGTTTGATTTGTGAAGCGGTGGTTAAATCATTTTAATAGGTAATTTGTATACTTTACACTATAGGAAGCTGTAATTTTGTATGTAGCCTCTTTCTATAATAAAGTGAATGTTTACTCGCGAGTTTCTATTAGGAGATCATCATCTCACAAGAGCTTAATCGTCGTGATCATTTCTATAATATTTTTAAATGCTGAACATGATGGTGAAGCCAGAATTGCGATACTTATTCCGTTCTCGGAGCTGATGAACCATGAAGGAGACTTTCCCTAAAGATGGGTTAAGTACTACATTCAGAAAAACGCGCGTTTCTTTACGGTTCATCAGCTTCAATCCGAGAAGGGAATAAGATTTCGTAATTCTGCCTTCCCCATCATGTTCAGCACTACAGCGTTTATCAAATGTGATGCCCTCAGTAAAAATTGGAGACGAAAAATTCCATGTTCCCTCAAAGTTTTGGATTTTTTTTTTCTCCTGATTTTCATTTGCTTGAAACGAAGTATAAGACACTCGAAAAACGCACTCAACGTTTCACTTCGATACCTTACAAATTTTGGGGAAAAGTTTGGGGGGGTGGGTTACTTCTGAACATACTTAAAGGTTCAGATGTCTGTGTTAGATCCTTCTGTGTAGATCACTGATCTGAATCTTATAAATATTATAAGAATGAAACTCCGTCTGTCTGTCCACACTATGCACCTCCGAATGGCTGAGTGAGGGGAGTCAATGAGTTGAGGGATCTTCTTGCGTTTTTCCGAAAGGGATTGTAAGCAATTTTAAAATTTTCTACCCTCACACGAACTATGGGCTTGGAGGGGGGTGTGGTCAGTTTGTTGATTAGGCAATGACCCGCAAGACCAAACGGCCATGAAGGCGAGGTCGCTTTTTGGCCCTTGCTTGAGGGCGGGAGCGGGTGGGACCCACGTTTAATGTGTGTTTTTTGCGTGTACACGTCGGACTTCAACAGGGTTTTTCCTGCAGACTCGGCATGGGCTCAACAGTAACATCCCATCGCATCTATACATCTCACCCCGAGCGAGCGAAGTGAGTGAGAAAACAACTACATAAGTTAGAAATAATTCTGATATGCCACCAACAACCATATTTCGCTCTTAGCTAACAAAGTCAGTTACACCTGCATAGAAAGTTTAAATGATAAAACCGAATATGATAGGAACTTTAGTCTACTTCTGTGTCTGAAAGTCGCATTGCAATCGATTTGACCATATTTTAGCAAAACTTCAAAGAAAATGAAGCTACTGCACTGGCTTCAAATTGAAAATGAAATTATTCAAAATTTCCATCATGGGAGCGCCGTTTTCAAGCTCCAATGAGGCCTCTTTCGATTTGGGGATCTGACCTGTGGCTTACCTTAATGCTTTCGTGGAGGCTGTTAACCTCGTATGGCAGCCATTTGAAGCTTAGTTCGCACGAATTGTGTAACATTTGAGCAAGACTTTTCCCATTTCTCTGACCACGCTACATGCAGACGTCTGGAACTCCTTATGAAGTACCACCTCAGGCGTAGTTACCAGTGGAATAAAGGTTCCCCGAAAGTCTTCTACTGCGGCATCACACTTTGTATGCTTATATCCGCAATATTGATGAGCACGTATGGTTTGCATGGGATGTTGTGGAAGGAGGAGGATGAGGGATGAAAGGAAGTTCCTCTACAGAATGGTCGCCGGTTGAGGTAGGACCCTCGAAGAATAAGAGAGATGATAACATAAATCACTCATGACGAGATACTCAACTCGAGTATAACTCGAAAACATACATCATCCCCACACACTGGTTAACGCGGGTGCAAACTTATAGATATGAGTTAAGACGATGCCCGGACCCACATTCTGGCAGAGTTCCAGAATTGTTCTTTAGGACAATTGTTGAATTTTCCAGAAAGAAACCCCTCCACCAATAAAAGCCAACAAGATCAGCATAACCGCCATTTTACAAAGTGCTTAATCTGTTTTTTCGGAAATCCTTCTTCTGTATCAAACAGTTTGTTTCAATCAAATTGGTTTTGACACACTTATGCTAGAAAGCCTGTATCGATGTTCCTTCCTCCATCAACTAAGCCGATACCTAGTTGCCTATTGATGTTTGATCAAAAGACAACCTCGATTTCTTCACATTAAAAAGAAATATTCAGATTTTTATAAAATTAAAGACTTCGAGTCGTTTTTTGTTGTTAGGGTTTCTAAGCCTGAAACCTTTGAATCAAAAACATGAATGATATATATAGACTAGGTAAAATTCAACCAAAGTACTCACCGATCAAATCTCATTTTACAAACCGTACCCAGGATGTCGACGCAATTTTCGCTGAGGAGCTGGTTAACGCCGATGCAAATAGCGATGAAACAGCCGGTTCTGCCAATGCCTGCCGAACAGTGAACTATCACTGGGCCAGCTGGGGTTCCTTTGTTGCTTTCTAGCCATCTTGGGCTGAGAAGCGCAGGGCTGACTGGCCCGGGCATTCGTGGGCTAGTTCCTGCGAAAGAAAAACAAATACTTTTATTCATAACGTGCTGACTAGTAATTTAGTTTCAATAGAGCACAAAAAACTGCCAGTAGATAAGAATACACGAATTTTCAGTTTTCAACACTAAAAACTTGACGAAAATAAGAAAATATACGGTAAGTGGTCTTGTGAAACTAGGTACAATGGAACGAACTAATATCATCGCAGTTCGTACATATCGCAGTGGTGAAGAGCTCACTGTCGCAAATTTTCATCCAAGGAACCTTCCATAAGACATTAGCTAATGACTACAAGGACGATGAAAGCAAGATTGACAACCGGTTTAGATGATCGTTCGATTTGTCAATGGTCTACCTGAAAGATGTCAGTGAGGTGTTCTGCCAGTGGATTCTTGCTGCACTCAAAGACAATGTTTTCAAAGCTCAAGTACCAAACTGACGTGTTCGTGAAAATCAACGGCAACAGGCCTAAGCAGTAGACCTTGAGAAAAAAAAAAAAAAAAAAAAAACTCGATGTTCTGCGCCTGGTCAGGGGGCAAGCCCCCTGCACCCTCGGTTACTTCCGTGAAACCCGCATATAAGAATGACTTAGATTTTGTGG
Source organism: Adelphocoris suturalis (assembly GCA_030762985.1). Taxonomy (NCBI): domain Eukaryota; kingdom Metazoa; phylum Arthropoda; class Insecta; order Hemiptera; family Miridae; genus Adelphocoris; species Adelphocoris suturalis. The sequence goes on along the minus strand of CM061046.1, from coordinate 75,004,178 downwards.
TGTATCTTATCACTAATATGTCAAGTTATTTTATTTATTTATCACCAGCACAACGACTCACCACCAGCTCAATGAAATCATCAGAAATTAACAAGCGGTTGCAATCATGTTCACAATACAAATGATTGAGAATGATCACCTGTGTGTTGGCCACAACTCAGCTTGTTGGCCACGCAATTCGCATTAGTTAACATAATATGGTTGGATAATAAATCGAGAGCTTTCGAACGAATGGTCAACGAATTTTGTGGGATGAAAAATGACGACCATTTCCCTAGCACAACTCGGTTGTAAGTGGAAATCATCAAAAATTGTTGCAACACATTTTCGGTTTTCGGTTGGGGATGCCAAGACTAAAACACATTCTGTAAAAAAAAAAGAAAAAAAGCTAATTGAGCAAGATAGGGGATGCATCACGCTAACCGAATTTGTAAATATACCTACCTAGTTTCTCTAATGTAGGTATCAGTCTGATAGTGGAGATTTTCAAGTTTTGTGGCAGTGATTAAAACTGTTTTGTTTATGACCTGTATTTGACGTGTTAAAAACGACTCTGTGGGACTCTTCGTGCATGCACCCCTTGCCTTCCAAGATTGGAGGATCGCCGATTATCGGCATCATATTCTTGTATTTCATTGTTTTTAATTTACGTTGTAAATGGGTATTACGATTAGGTTTTTTCAAAGTTAAAATTACCGATCACCAGACCACTAAATAAATAAACCTTAATCTAACACGTTAAGTACATACAAATTCATTAGATTTATTTTATTAATGAAGTAAACCAAAATGATCTACAGAATGAGTCGCCAGATATGGGAAACTATAATTGTGAATCTCAAAACAGTACTATACCATACAGATACAATGCCTGTGATTGAACAGAAACAATATATGGCATTGAAATTAAGGGGAGTACTAGTTCAGTACCTACCTTCTATAGGACTGTCCTCGCTTGCAGTCCATATAGAACTTTCCCCTGAGCTCTGCGTTTGACATCTTTTGCTTCCGCTGGAGCTGAGGGCAGGTGAGTCGAATGAGGAATTCGTTCTAAACGGACTTCTGTCAGACCCAGTCAGTGGGCTCTCAGCAGTCCAGTTGGGGCTGTCGACCGACAGCTTGCAGGACTTGTCAAAACTCCATCCAGGACTGTGGGCCGTGTCGTAGCTTGCGGTGGAGTTGGTGCTCAGTTTTTCTAATTTCCAAAGGACGTCAGCGTTTTTACTAAGGGGATCCTCCGGGGCGAGGTCAAAATCGAATGCCGAGGAGTCGTCTTTGGAGGCTTCTGAATAAGGGGTACCCTCAGGCTTTGGAGATCCGAATTTGAACATTATCCCTTCAGCGGGAAAGGGTGACCGAAAGAACCCCTTTTCTTCTTTTTGTTCTCTGAAATTGAAATTAATATGTCTAAGGAAAAGTTGTAGCCAGATTAAAAATTTCAAGTTATAATAATGTTTATCCATTTCAAGCCTGACTAAGCACTATTAAACCTGATTAGTTACAGGCTGGAGTGTAAGATTATGATGTAAGGTTCAGAATAAAATTCGATAATATTCTGCAACACATTTATTGCCTTTGAGCGATACTCCAATACTTCTCCAAGCTTGTATATGAGTGACCATCATCGTAATGATGTACTTAATAGTCTTCTGTCTCTTCTGAGAACCAAGACGATTATACCTGCATCTACAGTTATGTGACTATGGCCGTCCAAACTGAAGCCAGTTCTAAAACTTGGGAAGCATAATCAAATTCTTCACAATTTCAGTGGGAATAAGTCGGTAATGGTGAACAATGAGACTATACGAGTGACGATACCCTATTTCCAGCAGATAGGACATCCTTTCTCATAAGGCCTTTCCTAGTGCATACATCAACCCCCTACCAGTATAACATTTTTCGGTAGGATCACATTTAATACATTGATCGCACACAAATAAAAGCCTGATGGTAATGAGTGTAAGAAGTTCCGAATTGAATAGGAAAAGAAGAAAGCCTACAAGCTGAAACCTTGAGAAGCTCTATAATTAAGCTGAGATTGAAGCTGTTGGCTCCCTGCCTCTAGTCTAATGTGTTACCAAGCTTTGAGGAAGCTGGACTGAGCAACTCAAGTGCATATTATCTGGATGTAACAAGAACTTCTCAAGATATTCGCACTTCTACAACACTTACGCTATACAGTGAAGACAAATACCACTTACTTCTCATAATCAGCCGACTGCCTCGTGCGCTTTTTACTTGGACTTGACTCATAGCTGATGGGAGAAGACCGCGTATGGTCCCTTGTTATCTCGATGTTGATGGCCTGAGTGCCAGAGTAAGGGGACAGAAGGGGAGAGGCCGACCCAGATGTGTCAGGAGCCTCCGGTTTTAGCTCCAGCGCCCCAAAGGACAGGACAGGGCTCGCAGTGTCCTTGACAGACGGGGGGCTGCTCAACCAAACTGCTGATGGCCGTCTTTGAGGAAGGCCCTGAAACCTGAATTCAGATCCTCCAGCTGTATAATGACAAAAAGGCACAGTAATACAGTTCATGAAATGATATATTTTAAATTTAATATTCCTGCGTTATGAGTTATAAGGTACAGGAAAGAGGCCAAAGGAGGAAGGCATTTTATCTTGTTTCACACTGGCAGGCACTCTCAGGGAATTCGCTTTTTTATTAGCCTCTTTCATCTCAGGATTCGTAAGACCAATCAATCACACCAATTAACCAAATACCACCCTTCCATTCAATATGCCATGTTTCCAACCCAGACCTTGAATCATTTAGAAAAACATATAAGTTAACTGCCACAGTTAACCCTGGCTTGCTCCATAAAAGGCCACCCCTTTTAGGCAAACGTCGTCCATTTTTTGCTGCCACAAAGCAGGAAGTAGCCGAGATGAAGATCCTCCTTTGTAGCTGTATTGTAAAGGAATTTGTCACACACACATCTACAGATCATCAATGATGCAGGCCTAGCTCCTTTATGTTTTGCAACGTATAGCTGAACATGGTTGGACTAAAATAAGGATTTCATCCTACCGCCCGATTCCACAACATGCTCAAAAGGTCTCCAAAGAGAACCTAAGTAATCAGTTTGTTATATTAATTCTTTTCATTGGCTGATTAGAGCTGCCGCATGAAACCACAACAACTGTTCAACTCCCCAATCCATTAATTTTTTCCTTCTATACATACTTGATACTTTGAAACAACCAATATTTCTTTAATGCCATGGAGATGAGGGAATCATATAGACCGATTTGAATCCGTAGGTACCAGCTCGAACCTTACAGATCTTTTGAATATATGATATTATAATAACAAATATACACCATCAATCCTTTAGCCGACTCAGGCAGATGATATATGACAGCTGACAAAGGACGTAGGGCCAATGGGGGTTAGTGGTCCTCCAACATTAGAGGAATTCCCATTCAACTTGTGCTTGTTTTACACAGGTTATCAGCGTGCCTAATTTTCGACTCATTGCTGCGATGGAAGGATGCAACAAATCTCTCACATGGAGTCCAAAGGAAGAAAACGTAGTTTCCCCAAAAGCCCTCACTGACTAAAAATAGTAATGTAACTGCGTATATCTTTAATATTGTTTATGATATTGCACTGAATTAATAGGTACTAAATCACGATGAATTGAACCTCAAAATTGTTCTGAATCAGTGCGCAGATTAGATGGTATTGTTGTGCATACATCAGATGACCTCTACAGTGACCTCATGTTATCAACTCATAAATCCAACTTAATGCAAATAAACCTGATTTCTAAAATATATAATATTGTGCAAGCAACAACAATGATTATCGCAACACTAAACTAACTATTAAATTGATGATTACATAAAAGTGAAAACGTGCTCTCTATCGAATACTTCCTTCAGTCCTCTTATTTCGGTTAAATTCATTTAATTAATTCAAATTTCACGGACATCCCAAATATAATTCAGTACCTTGCGATTTCAACTTCTTTTGCTAAACTGAGAAGAGAATGCGCATTCGCAGGAGTCTTATGATCGGGCCAAGAGTCAAACCAGAAATGCACGAGTTTTCTTGATTCGTTTCCTTTCTGTAAACAGTCAAATAAATTATGAAAAGTTGGAGGAGATTAAAAGATAACAAGAAACAAAACAGGAATTTCAACTTGGTGTAACTAGCAACCTATAAAGAACCTAGAAAAAGAGGCACGAGTTTCAATTAGGCAACTAATTTTCTTTAAAAAATTACAATTAGTTGTAAGGAATGGACAAATAGTGACTCCATGAAGGTGATATTTCAGCACAAAACCTGAATTCCAGCCACTTTCCTTAAAGTTGATTTCAAGTGCCTGGAATTCAGGTTTTGTGCTGAAAAATCACCTCATATTAATTTTTTACCTTAGAAGTTTAAGTATCCTATTTGGATATATGTCTGCTTGAGATGGACACTACGGGAGAATGGCAGAACTTTCAGTTCAAGAACGATGAAATCATTCCATTTGTTGGTCCACCACGAAACATTCATGTTGTTTAGTTGGCTGGTTCTAAAATCATGCGTTCTTCCACTTCTCCTAACAGTTCTATTAAGGTAAGCGCACACTAGTACCATATCGCCTATGCCATACCTCTATGCATATCGCCTTGCGTTGCATCACAGTATGTTAATGTTGTTAAGCACATAAGCAGCGAGTCCACAGCTCATCAGAAAAATACGCTAATTTCCTCCTGCACTCCCTATTCATCATGGATTCTTCTTCCACTGAGCACTGACAATGAATTAATTCGGCGGGATATCAGATGCAGCTGCTGGAGCAAGAGGGTCCGACAGGTCGCAGCGAGCTGATGTAGAAATACACCTAGCGAGCGATGTTTCCATCCTCTACATTCTGGCTGTGTTGTGCGCGTCATTTAGGTAAACACATATCTACTACTAGTGCCGGGTCGGATCAAGGGGAAAAATACGCCTTGTTCGTTTTAGTGTATTGTTTACGAGAGTGCGCTCACCACAGTCGGAGCAGTGCGTGGCGAGGCAGAATGGATTGAAACATCACTAGCTAGGCGCATCTCTCCATAAGCCTGCAGAGATCCGTTGGACTCATCCGCCCTGGCAGCTGTAAGCAACATCTAGCTGGATTAAGAATCCATGACGGACGAAACACTGAGTGCAGGAGGAAATGAGCGCATTTTTACGATGAACTGTTACCCGACGCCACTGTTCTCATCGACATTAATGCGGTTTGATGAGAGGGCTGGTGGCCCGAGCCACTGTGGCACTAGTGTGTGCCTACCTTTACAAATTCTGAACAATCAATTTTCAACAGTGTACGAAGTAAGATGAGTAAACGAGACATTTTTGCTATTGAAACTACCCTTCTTTACAGTTGGCGGCCCCTTAGAAGAATGATCACCTCTTCAGAACTAACTTAGATAGTAGAGCTAACATTTGTTTTGCCTATTATTTCTTCTATGTAATCGACTGAGGAAAAAACAAAATTCATAACCTCTCTCAAAATTTATGATGACTTCCGTTTCAAGGTAACAGTATAGATTACAAAAATTGAATAAAACAAAATTTATCCACCCATATCACTACTTCTAATGTTAACCAAAATTAATTGAATTTGGTATATGGATCCCCTTCGGGTTTTAGTTAGTACTCGAATCAGGGTCATTATTGGTCAATGAGAAGGGGAGACGAATTGATGATGTGACTGTCAAAACGTCCAAGCGGGGTTAAGAGGACAAGGCAACTTGCCGAAAACGGCTTAATTTTTAATGATTTTCCGGGCAGTTACTAAAGCAGTTTCAGCAGAAGGATGGGAATTTTCATGAATATGGCAATTTTTTGGATTGAATAGACCCAACTGGAGTAGAACACACCATCTTCAGAAAAAAATAGTCATCAACTTATTCGGGGCGAATGCATTTAGAGTTTTTTTAGATAAAAAAAAGATACACAGAGGTGAACATTACTATATGTGAGAAAGAAACATAATTCCGCAAATCATTCATCTTTAGATTATTGTGACTTCCTATTGAGAATGTGTATTTTATGTGTAACATAGCTGTTGTACTGTGAAGAATATTCTAAGAGGAATTCATATTGCGAAACGAACCTGTAAACTAATGTTTCTAATAGTGTAGCCGTCCTTGTTCAGCATGGACGTGATGGTAACTGTTAATTCGTTGTAGACGACAGGAACGCCGATCTCATTCGGCAGGTAAGCCTCACATTTAGAGCGAGACTTCTCAAAAAGTTTGGTGATCATGACGATGACAGGGGCCCGCTCCGTCCACGCCATTTCCCACATGTCGTTCACTGTGTTAGTCATTGGTCCCTGGGTGGCGATGAATGACCTTTCCTCCCCATTGTATCCCTATGAGGAGCATAACATGATTTATAGTGAAACAAAAAAGTAGAGTAACAACGTCCCTTACAGGACGAATCCACGAGATTTTGGTAACACTATCGCTACATTTACCACCCACTCTTAAAGTTAATCAGATGATCTCAGAAACGCTCCTTGACGTCTTCACTCTTGAAGGCGCTCCTTCCCACTGTATTTAACGCATTTTTGAATTGCCAATGAGGAACCCAAAGCCGAGTTGACTATGAGACATTTTCAATTTTAATTCTTTCCAATCCAGCTTTTATCATTGAACTATTAGTGAGAATTTAGAGAAAAAAGGTGGATTTTTAAAAACTAAATTTCTGAGAACGATAAAAATTCTATGTGAAAGCAAGTTAATACCATACACATTAAACCTTCAGAGAGAGTGTGTTTTTAACACCAAAATAAGAGATACTCTCCTAATTGAGGAATACACACATATAAGAAATAAATGGTACCTACACCACACATATTTTCATCAACATCGAAAAAAAGATATAATTATAAGTGATATTATTGTTCATTTGTGTTTTTTAAGATAATGTTTCATTGAAATTAAGTACCTAATTATTGTAGTAGTTTCAATATAGCAAACCCAGGGACTGTTGTATAAGTTTTAAAGCGGGTTTATGAAAAAAGTGTAGGAAAATTCCATTTTCAAATATTTTGGAGCCATGTGCTTGGAAAATTGGCAGATAGGTGCCAACATTTATGAACACAGCTATGCTGAATACAGCAATTTTGGATATTTGAAACGCCGTCTTGAAAATTTGATGCACGAATAAACGCTTGTGAAATTAGCAGTCTAATTGAATTGCGTTGAGGCGGCAACAGAGGTAGGTATTTTTTATTCAAGAGAGGAAATGTTGAGTTAGCTTCGTTCAATTGACTGCAAACACTTAAAATTCAACCCACAAGCTAGCGTCGCTGGAAGTAGATTGTAGCTTCACTTACTCTAATATAATTGGCGTTGATATAGCCAGCGAGATTGTCTGGTGAATTAAGTTCAGGCTTCAGGTGGACTCGCGAAGGCTCATTGGGAATGACCGTCCGATACCTGTAAATAGATTTATACATACAGATACATTTTATGGAGCATCAAGGTCTGAATATGACATACTATGTACCTATGTAGCAAAAGACAACGGAAAAAGCAACAAAAAAGCCAATGTAATATTGTAACAGATAATGGCAAATTTTTAAAATGAAATTTGGATACAATTACTTTTTTTTTCCTTCAAAATTTGAAAAAATATATTTAATATACTCCGATCCTTCCTCCTCACCCTCCGTTTGTTAAACAAAGTTACCTTGTTGTCACAAACTTCAACGCAGAAAGATGGACGTTTACCATTGAAGGAGCAGCGAAGAACTGTTCAGGACGAACAGTTTGATCTCAGGTCTACTTTTACCAAAATTTCTCTCAATAATAATAAATCAAATTCATCTTTCTTTAGGTATCTACTTATTTACATTTATTTTCTCGCATTATCCAAAAATAGTCAAAATGTACGACAAATTTTAAAATTTGATCATCTCTTAAAATTCATGTATAGTTCGAATAGATATATGTACCTTTTATAACACTTGAAACAGTACATCTATCGAACAAATCTGTGTAAAAGTGCAGCAGAAAATAAAAGCAGAGTGTTTAAAAGATTTCAGTTTGCACATGCACCTTAAATATAGAAATCATTGATCCAGCAGTGATTAAATTCGTCGGGAACTATCTAGGGTCCAAATCACATAATCAGAGAATTAAACTTGATTTGGATGAAAACTCGGCAAGTTACGTTTGCTGCAAGGGGTTTATGTTTCGAAAGCGCAAAGCCTATTATTGATTGCCAACAATGAAATTCATAGGGATCAATGTAAAGTTCCACCCGCAAAATCCTCTCAAAATGTCAATGAACTCTGATGAGATTGTAGAAGTTATGACTATTACAAAGAATTTACGTTTGCGCAAGAGCAGAGACAATCATTGATCCCACTGCCAATAAACATACAATTTAGAGTAGGAACAATAACACATAAATGATAACAAGCATAACTAAAATTCACTAGACGGAGCATTTAATTGATTTAAGAAAGACAGAGTAAAATCGTAAAAGAGGAAAGTACTAACCTATTTTTCGCCCAACTTCCTGGAACGTGGATTTTATCCGGGTGGTTGAGCGGAAGGTCCCAGAACTCCCTGTGAATTGCTCTAACGTCTCTAAGGCAAGACCGCAGTTGTTGCCTAGTGAGGACGTTTCCCACCGAGAGCAAATATTCCTCGGCAGTGCTGCAGAGACAATGTACATAATCAATAGATACCTACTTCAGGTAGCAACTAACACTATTTCTGAAATGGAATTAGATATGCATTTTTATGGACTAGTTAATCAGGAAATCTACAGGCTCGGATATTCCAAAATTTTGTTTGTGTTTCGGAAAACAAATTATTTTTATTTTAGGTAGAAAATACCCAAGGTTTTTAGTTATTGACATTGGAAACATTGAAGTTTATATTCATAATTGCAAGCGTGAGAGGAAACGGGCTTACGTATTAATGAGTAGCTCCACCAACAGAAAGCTGGATAGGCTCGAGAGTTCGTTTGAGAGCTGACTAATGGGGAACTTTCATGTGTTAAGAATTTCTTTCTTTTGTCCTCAGATTTGGATTCAGCGCACTTTCAAACCCCCTTGAAACAAGTTTTAGCTCAAGAGACCGTTTAGTTTGGCCAATAAACGAGTAGGAAGATTACGCGTGACGTAGTAGCGCAAGGGGGCAGAGGGTCCCCCCCAGAAGGGTGGGGGCTGTGACGTCATCGCGCAAATGCTTTCCATGAGCCGTTCTACTGGAGTACCCATCATAAGGTACTTTTTTGGATCGCTCAGATCTTCCTATTGAACAAATAAAAATTTCACATTTCATCGATTGTCACCTACAAGTACCCACTGTACCAGTGTATCAGTACCTTGATCACCGGTACAGGTTTAGACTGGTCCTCCACTGTAAGCGTTTTCTTGCGACAAAGGGACTACGGATAGTCGTTCGTGTAAAAGTAACTATTCCCATTGGTAGAGTGCAATAGTGGGCCTCCACTGGTATCCGATTGGTAGACAAGGGCGACTTAGTTCCCCCTCCCCATATCTTTGGCGTAGGTGAACCACATTTCCACTCAGTAAGTTTTTGACTTTTCTCATTCTCAAAGCATACTGAAGTTTTGATAAGTGTTGTGAAAGACAATTCTACTGTGGAATATGCAAGGGGTCTTGCATATTCCCACAATTCTATTGTGGGAATTTGCAAGACCCCCGACACCATCGTTGATTCTTATTTAATACTTGCATACTTTATCCAAGAGGTATAATAAGACGTTCTACTGGTGAAATCGTCCCTCTGGACACTTCTCTTGGGAAGTTCAATAATCGATGACTGTATGGCATTCAGGATGTAGTTATGTATTGGGGTCCATCCTGGAATAAACTCAACACTAGGTTTCCTCCCTCAACTCTTCATGGGGTTGGTTAAATTCAGCCAACCATTGCCGCCTCACTAGTATAGGGTTCATCCAGTAATGGTGTTGTTTTGATATAAATCGACACATATTTAGAAACCCGTTCTTTGATAAATAATGAACGTCGAAATCATCCATCGTCTAGGAACTAATGACAAAACTAAGTGCGTAATTCGCCTGTCATGTTCAGGCCGCCTCTTCGAAGTCGGTTCTCATCGTCCAATCGCATGAAAATGTTTCCAATGGAGGACCAGCCTTATAGGATATCTATCTGATGAAGTTTTGAAACTTGTCAACCATGCTGGCAATATTTGTTTGTGAGACAACTATGTTTATGTTAAACAATTACAGCATATCCTTCACTTAGTATCTACGTATACCTATGTCATTTGGGCATACTGAAAAGTATAGATGGAGGAATTACCATTCCCTAGTTGGAGTGACAGTGATGCTTTCTTGATGGACAAGATCAATGGTGAGACTCGCGCTGGACCCTCTACGCTCCAATAGACCTTTCAGCTTGGCTTTGTTGAGGGGCGGGGGCTTGATTTCGGGCGATACTTCACTAACGACAGAGTGAGTGCCTGCAGAATAAGGGTAACTGATAATAATAATGATTATAAAAGGATAACTTGGGATACGTGAAGATTCTTGAACTTAAATGGACATGTACTTCTGAGTGACAAAGTATTACAGGGGTGTCCCGTAAAAGAATTAATTAGGTCACCTACTCTTAACTGTTCTTCGATCTCTACGCTATACATTATACGACCACTCATAAATACTTCTTGGTGGCGTGATTCAAATAATTAATCCGCAAATGACACACAATTTTATAAGCCAACATTTCCATGAACACCAACCTGAATAGAACCCGGGGTTTTAATCTTTTTTAATGCAGTTTTTATCGATTTTTTTTAGCACACAGGAACTTGGATATATTTTTCGGCATAATTTTGTTTATACATTTTTTTAATGTGTCAGTTTATAGTCGATAAACTTCATTGGAGTGATATTCCGCCAATAAACATAAATTTAACAATTTTGAGCAGTTTATGGTCATTTTTAGTGATTTTTCAATCGCATTTTTCGAAAGTTGAATAATTTCACGTCTCACAAAGTGCTGTCCAACGAACTCATTTTCTCTTATGAAAATTATGATTTCTAGGGTGCAAGAACGGCTTTTTAAAATCTCAATCCTAAAGAAAGTTATCGAATGACAGGATATGACATGTCACACCTTGAGCTTGATATCGCTAGCCGTTCTCAAAGTTTGAGATTAGAGAAAAAAAAAAAAAAAGAAAAACTGTGAATCCCATCTCCATTAGGTACCTAATCATGAGATATAATGTGAACTTTGTCCGATGGATCTGGGGTCTTTGACGTCTACAAGAAAAAGTGATCCCTCAATTCTTTTGAGGTACGTATATAGATACGAAAAAAACTCTAAAACCCAGGAATAGCTTCAGAATGCTTCAAAATGGATTCTGACAAAGAAATTTTAGAAACCATTGCAATAGCTTAATTTTCTACGAAAATCCGCTAAAAAAAAGAAAACTACTAATTGTAGGAGAGTGCGGACAGTGTCAAAATGCTCAGGATGAGGTCTACTTCCATTTAAAACCAGAGAACACAAAGTTTTCAGAGTATTGAGTTAACCGCATCTTTATTTATATTTAAAATAAATTAGCAAATAAAGAACGTACTAGTACAAGGGGGATGCTCCTCAGGAGGTAATCCTTCTTCTGTGAGAGTAGGCCTGAGTACAGGGTGACAGATCCATTGCGATGGCTCCACAGGTTCTTCACCGCTGCCATCTCCACTGGACTTCTTTTCAGAAGAGCTCATCTGAGCCATCAACCACACGAATAACTGCAGCAGAAAGATGGTAGAAATGAAGTGTATTTTTAAGAATGCACTCTATTCGTTAGTTTTTCACAATGAACTAATCATGATATATAATGTGAACTTTGCCCGATGAATCTGGGGTCCATTAGTATGGGTCCATTATTGCGTATTTTTAAGAACGCACTATTCGTTAGTTTTTTCACAAAAAACCTAAATCCATCTATAAAAAAAAATCTTTGCAGGACATTTAACGCTGATTCTAAATAAACCTCATACTACTATACCTAAAATGAGCCCCTTATCTGTGTAAAATAGCAAATTTAGTGTCGTGATTTATACTTGTGTGAGCTAGGTGAGAGTAGCTCTGAGTTGTGATTTCCTGCCTAATAAAAACCTACGTATTACCTGGAAAGTAGGTAAAGCCTGGTACTGAAACCATTGGCTGAGAAAGGAATACTACCCCATAGGGAAACTGTAGATGGAGTTTATAGCCAGGTACTTAAATTTTTGGCTGTAGGAGAGGTTATGTAGAGATGCTTCAGCCTGTTAGTTAAACCATGGTTCGAAGTGGAGTGGAAAGTAAGTTGTGTGGAGAGCAAACGAGCTCGACAAATTTGAGAATGCGAATGATGCCGATAGGGCGTTAGTCCAGCCTTTCATAGAATGAACTAGCCCTACTAGCCAATATGTCGAGTGAGGGTGAGTTGAAACCTTTTGCCACCTGCTGGCGCCAACGAGACCTCACACAACTTTAGAATAACATACGTCAGGCCTGAACATTCAGGTACCGAAATCTATGTAATTGGCGAGTGATGTTCTTAATACTAGCGTGCTTATCTACATTTTTAATGTGCCTATCTAGTACCTAATTTTTCTGCACATCTGAAAATGGCGTATGGGTCTCCCCCCTTTCCTCGTCACTGATCCCTGTACATAAAGTGACAGACCGACTGGCTGACTTCAGTACTGTTTCAACGGCCCGATGATGATGTCTTTACATCAAAGCGCTCGCTCCCCTATACTCGACTTGCTAGTGATGACGACGACCTCTCCGAAAGGTACGTAAATGATAATTTTACTATTACTACGAGCAGAAACCACCCTTTAGATCTAATGTTTTTCAACATTAAAACATAGTTTTCTCCCCTAATTCGCAAAGTAAAAGTAAAATTGACTACGCCGTTGAAAAGTTGACATCTTGAAGAAATATTGGTTCTCATAGTTCAATTCCCGATTGAAAAAAATCAAGGTTTCCCAAATTAGGTAAAATTTGCTTTTCAGAGGGCTTTTTTATGTCTCAAACCTTAACTCCTAAAGAAAGGTCAGGCATCTAATACAATTGAAGTTACACAGCTAGGAGAGTTAAGGTCGTTTTAGTGACAAAAGGTCGAAAATACGAAAAAAAAAAAAATCTTAAAAATTGAATTAGGTACTAAAAAACTAAGCGTAAAAAAAGAGGAACTTTTGATCAGAAATGAGCTCTAGTATCGACCCTCAGAGTTTGATGAACTCAAGTCCTTTATATTATTCTATTTTGGGAGAATATGATATCGTGCTATTCAGACTATGAGTATCACGAAATTATGGATATCCCACCAATTATTATTTAATTTTGAATCAGTTGAACGTATAATTATTTACTATGATTATTGGGAGCCAAGAAATAATGATCAACTTGATTTTTTTTGGTTTTAATGCCTATTAGGTTCAGGTGAGGTAATTGGGAACAAAAAACTAAAACTTTCAAATTACCAACTTGGGTTGGTAATTTAAAACATGGGCAGGTGTGAATGTGAACAAGGCGTTGGGTTGCTCAGGATGAAACGAGCTTGCAAGTTTATTACATGGATATGGGTTCATTAAATACACTCAGATAGATAGATAGCTGTTCCTAATTACCCCAACCCTATGGGGTGATTCAGAATATCTGGGGTGATTGGGAACGTAATCAGACTATTAAAAACAGCTGTATTTATAATTCTGAAGCGGGGAAAAGTTGGCTTATACGTGCACAAAGAAGAGTATGTTAAGAACATTGTGTTGAGGTCACAGCAATAGTACTTTTCAAGAATACAAAACTCCACAAAACTTGTTCTCAATTACCCCACCTCACCCTATCTAGTTTTTTGATAGTTCTTCAGTACAATTTAGTTCTGAAATGAAAAATATGAACCAACTTACAACAAAGGCTAGGAGGACTACCGAGGCAAGCCCAACTATAAGGAGAAGGTACCAGCGTCCAACGAGCACGCTACCTTCCTCCCACGCCAGCCGCAAGCTTCCGTCAGGCCCTCTGATAGACATCCTAGGATCATCCTCTGAAAAAAAGACAGCCCTTAATATAGTGAAGAAAATCATTCAAAGACTGGGAAGTCACTATAACGATTACAAGGTTCAGCAACCGTAGTTTTACCAGATTAGTCAATTTTCAATAACTCGGTAATACAGAATTTGATTTCGTACATTTGGAAAATAAGAATTCGTAAGAATTACAAGTTCAATGATAATTTGCAAATCGGAGTAGGTACCTGTGTCAACCTCTAATCTCAAATAGGTACACATGATGATCATGTCTGATATAGCAATATTATAATTATTTACCAAACAATTATAATTAAGTGACTTTGATTTATTAGTGACTAAATAGGTATTTCATCTATCATCATTGCATCATCTATTTCATTCCTACGTCAGTTATTTTTGCTAACGCTAAATTTAGAAAAATAAACTTTTTCTAAACACTACAATACAAATCAAAATTAGGATTTTTAACTATTTTCATTTATAAAATTTTCATTTTATAGAAAGTTGGTACATTTATATTCTCAAAATTCTACAGAATCTAACCAATTTTAAGTTTGTTGATAAAAAAAAAAAAAAAAAAAATCTTGAATGTGATTTGCTATTCAGTAGCATCTATGTGTAAATTGTGATGTAATAACAAATTTAAACGTATTTGTACATGAACAGATTCGTACATTGGTAGTAGGTATTTTGCACCTGTTTCGGTATTTTGCAGCTTTGAAAATTATGTTTCACAGGCCTCAGGATATTGGAAAATATAAAGCATGCCACGATGGCAACTGTTTCATTGCCTAGCAACATGGGCCAAGCCTACTGTTGGCAATCACAGACCCGCAAATGAGTGTTAAAAAAATTATCTGGTTGTTCTCAACTCAATTTTTGTATCTGTACTGTTCATATATTACGTAAATAAATGTTCTATTCTAATCTATTAAAACATAATAGATTCTAATATTCTATTCTAATCGAATTAGTTATCAAACATTTTCTAATGTAGTGTTCCGGTATAAAAGTAAATTGGACGATTACTGGCCATTTTTTAAAGTTTTTTTTTAGTGATTTATCAAGCACTCTTCTGTATTTTAACCACCAAACATATTCTTTATTTTGTCACGGTTGATTTTTGTCTTAAAGAACGATTTTTTTAAAAATCGGATTCCCAAGTTTGAAGTTACACTCAAACACCGATGAAAATGTGTTATAATGTACTGTTCGATTCTGGATGCCACAAAACAGATTTCCCCATTCAACAGACGCCAGAGAAATACCTTTATGAACTAAATGAACAGATCGAACCAGCTGATATAATTACAATACAATACATTGCCACCTAGGCAGTTGTTTAATTTTATTTCGGCAGGTGCTAACGCTTATGTAGATATATTTAGTAGGTAGCTAATATATATATATATATATATATGAAGAAAATCCCCATATCGTCCATAGATGTTTTTGTGTAATGGACATCGGAAAAAAATTAGATAATAAAATAAATAAATTAGAATAATAAAATAAATGAACAAAAACCTATTATTAAACATGATTAAGAGAACAATACTACGGCAGATGTTTTTAGTGTACGAGTTTGAATTTTCTGACTTCTATCTCTCCACATAAAGTATGTGGGCGGGACTCCCAAGTAATTTTTCAGCTCAACCCGTCACTGTAACGAGCGATTCACGACGTTAATTTGAAAAAAAGCACGTTCCGGAGGTTAATTCGATATAATAACTCTAATAGGCTCGCTAGAACGCGGTTCTACTAAGGATTCCCAAGCGTGAGTGTTTTCACGTCTCTTAAATGTAAGAGCGCACAAATGAGAATTCGGAGCTCCTTTATTAGTCGGGCTGAAATGAGAATAAAAAGGAAAATATTAATGTACAACAATCGCGACGAGCGAATGAACGGAGCGCGCATTGCGGTCAGCGTTTTTAATAAAGTTCTGACGGGGTGCGAATCGCCGACACATTTCAAGAAAGGAAGAGAAGAGCATTTACGAATGAGTTTCGCGTTCCAGATGGACGGCGGGTCGGCGTTCTAAGGCGAGAAATGAGGGCGCGATGGCTCTATTCGTAACGATGATGATACGGAATTGGGAAGAAGTGTTGACCGGTTCAATGGACTCTATTGGGGTTGTGTAGGTGATGATTTGAAACAAAGGTGGCGTCAGTGAAGGTAAATATGAACACGGGGTAATTTAGAACAAACACCGTTCGCCGCTCGTATGAGTAAAGCGAAAATTCAAGGGGAAAAATGGCAAATTTTCGTACTCATGTTTATGTTGGATTGTCTTGAAATGTAAGCACTATATATTTTATACTTGGTGCACATATTTTATTTCATTTTTACTATGATTTTAAAAATAAATTATATTGTAAAGTCAGTTAGAAATGTGGACTGGAGGGAAGACATTTATTTACAAATGTTGAACCACTGTAATCAGTTGACTGAGCTCGGTAAATAATCGGGCTAGCGATGGAACTACAATAAGCCAACGCGAAGTGCGGTAGCGTACAGCTAGCATATCTATTATACAGGGTGTAACAAACATAATGGTCAAAAATCCAGGGATCGATTCTACAACTAATTTGCAACTAAAAGTGTCTACCAGACTTTCCTTTTTAGAGGCTTCGTTTCCGAGTGATTTCACTTCTAAGATTTTTTCCGATTTTTCAACCCTATATCACTAAAACACCCATAACTCCCTCAAATAACTGTTTAAATTAAAAAAATGAGTACACCTTTGGAAAGAGCGTTAAATTAACTACCACTCTGATACGACTTCAAAATTTTTTAAGCACGTTTAATGGGAGAGAAATCCAGCTGAAAGTTGAATTTGACAAATCTTAAGCAATCTGTAAAAATTTGGAGCACTATAGCTCGGAAGTCTTCAACTGGATTTTACCCCCGGAGACGTGAAAAACTGCGCCAAAATCTCACCTTTCCAACGGTGTAGTCAATTTTACTTCAACTTTGCTAATTAGGGGAGGAAACTATGTTTTAATGTTGAAAAAAAATTTTTAAATGAAATTGAGGGATTTCTTGAAAATTACCTTCTATTAAAATACGAGTTTGGGGTCAGTTTCTACGTATTTTTTAACTCTGAATCTTATGGTAAAACTTGCATATTTCCCCAACTCCGTTAAAGCTCAGGAATTTATTCGATAGAAAATTTAATACTCTTTTCAACGGTATCCTCAGATTTGAATTTACACAGCAAATTATGGGTGTTATGATCATTTTACTGACAAAAAATCGAAAACACGAAGAGAATCTTAAAAATTAAATTACTCGAAAAATAAGGGTTTTAAAAAAATCTCTAGGAGGAACTTTCGATCAGAAATGAGCCCTAGAATCGACCCTACACCTTATGCGGACACCCTGTATGTGTGTGTGTGTCATCCCAGACGATAAATCTCCTAAGGATTGAGATAAAAACTCCCTTTTGCGCCTAAAATTCAAGCTGTCCAAATGAATTTTTTTAGCACAATAAACTGGTCAAATTTGAAAACTTGTGCTGAAAAATTACTAAAAATGGTAAAACGATTAAAAACCAATAAATTTATATATTTTTTAAACCAAAATACTACCCAGACAAAGTTGATCGACTATGAACAAGTAAAATTTGCGTCTAAAATTTTAAGAGAAAACGTACCTACCTACTTTTATTAAACTTTGCTAAAAATAATTAAAAACTGCAAATAACTGTCAAAATCCAAGATTTGTCACCCTACTTTTCGTAGAGAAAAGGGGGTATTAGAGCCGTCGGCACGGTGGCACTAGGGGGTGAGAATGCATTTTCTTTGCGTTTCAGGGGGTGCAGAACACGTTTACAATAGTCATTCATTTCCAGATTTCTTTATAAATATATTCTTATATTTATGGACAAAATTTTGTGCTCACTACTTTTCCGAAACCGGTGGTCCTATTTGGACCATATTTTGATAGGTTGTATTACCATGTCGGAACGTGCGCCTCGCTGACTTTGGTGAGGATCGGCTGACCACGAGCCGTAATATCAATCATGATGATGGCAAAACCGTGCTCAAATATCTCCTATTCACCGTAGGACATCGAAATCCTGATCAAGTGAGTTAGCTAAAATCTCTCCTGTTCACCGTAGGGCGTTGAAAATTGGTAGGAATCCTCTGTGGGACAACAAAAGACGAATGACCTTACAGGCTCCATCCTGATCAGCTGATTGTGCCAAAAGTTATGCAGTCTGTCTGATTAGAACAAAATTTGATAGGGAGCTTCTCTGGGACTAGGACATCAAGGGACGAATTAAATGACGGGCTCTACGCTGAGCTCCAGCTGACCGATTCGAAAAGTTGATTCTGCTTACGCAAACTGCGTTTTTTTTTTTTTTTTACAACAGAATATTATGGAAAAGGTGTTTTTGTCACATAAAATTGATTGTTGATACCTACTATCTATTCTGTGCAAACTAATCGCTCAAATTTCAAAATAATTTAACAGGAATATAATCGATATCTTACGAAAACTCGCTCATATACGATTATGCTGCATGACTGGAACTTTTTTCCTGCAAGAAACGTTTCCGATCTCGGTTACGATTCGTCAGTTGAATCGGTCGAGGGTTTTGGAATCTTCGGGAGACGTTCGCCCGATATCCGATTCTATTTTCGATCCCGCCCCCGCAACGGGGATTGTGCCGGAGATAACGGCGTATCCGGCAACGTATTGATCCAACGAGCGAGCGGTCCCACCAGAGTCTCGTCGAGTCGAGTTCGGAGTCGCTCGTTGAGGTCATCGATTCACAGATTTCATTCTCAATATCATCGACGCTTCTCCCATTCAGGTTCGGGAGTTGCTGTTTACCAACAATAGATGGGAGAGGGGTGGGAGTCCCCCTTGCCATCATTTGTGAATGGGCCCTGGATTGCTTCATGAATCGTTCGTTTGATGTTGTTCGTAGGCTTTCTGCAGGTTCTTTCTATACGGGTCGTTCTCAAACTAGGGGCAACTATTGAGTCCCACAGGCCTTGCTCAGCTACAGTAACTTTTTCCTTGAAAAAATTTTTTCCCAGGGATTCCTTGCAGGCCAGTGTGTTGGAAAAAAGTAATTCATGTGTCATACCTGCACATCTATACAAATATTTCTGCGCATAAAAGGCCAAAAATGCAATTACCGTGGGTGTCCCAAATTAATTTTTTGCTCTACAATGTTACTTTTACCCACAATATTGATTTATGTGTGGCAAAAAGGTCTTCGTTTTCCAAAGTTGGGTTGTAGAGCATCATGAAATCGATTGAAAGAATGTGCTAATCAACTTTTCGATCCCTTTAATATATCGCCAAAAAGTGTCCCAATGCTTTGGGATATTACCATGGTTGGAACTGAAAACTTCAATTCTGACCCCAACCAACCGAAATTTTGGTTTGAATCTCATTCTGTTGGGAAGCTTGGGATCTGTTAGGGTGGGGATAGGACCCTTTCCCCTCACCCAACGCTGTTGTTGGTGGACCGCCACGTCGAAAGGAGTGCAGTCAGGAGCGTACCTTTTCATTTGCTATTACCATGTGTGTCAAATTGATGACTAGGGAACATTTTTAGCATATTTTTTTTTCCTCCATCCTCTTCCTTTCGTTCTCCTCTTTCAAAATACGTCTAAGTTTTTGTTACTGAAGTTATATATTGGGTTGAAAATCGATCTCAAACAACGATTTTCAATTACCATGTCTGAAATTGAGCTATTACCATGGGTTTATTAAAATCCACGGTAATTGCATTAGCTACATGGTAATATAATTCCACTGCATTTCCAAACTTTCCAGCAATAATTATACCTTTCAGTGTTTTTATCTACACCATCAAGTGCATATGTATGAGGGGAAAATGTAAAACAAAACATTTTGCATGACCATCAACTTAAGGGAAGCAGCATTTTAATACTAATTCGCCATCAGATGGGAGGGTTCTTTCCACATGTGGCAATTTGCTTGTTGGTAGTTTTCTATTGACTAAACCGCAAATAAAAAATAAATTCGACATCGTTTCCACTGGAAAAACATGGCTTGTGGTAGAAGGAAGTCAGGCATTTGGCGTGAAGAGGTACTTAAAAAAAAAAAAAGAGAGAAAGAGATGCAGAACGCGAGAGAAGAGAGAGGCGAAGAAATGAACCCGAACTGAGGGAGGAAGATTAGTTGAAAGAACATTCAAGGTACCAGCAGCGGAAAAAGGATATATAAAGCTTTTATGTGACTTGAATGAAAGGGATAGGAGGGCCAAAAGTAGAAAACTGAGGAAAAATGGTTTGGCAATAATGAAACTGATGTGGTACCATCTACAACCTAACCCGCACTGAGATGATGAAAACTGTGGAAATTAGGGTCGTTACAAGGATTTTGCATTGGCGCATGCGCAGTAGCTATTAATGATACCATTATGTTGAAATTTATATGGGATGATCAAATCGTCTCCCAACTATGATCCAAATTTGAGCGAGATCAAACGACTAGGGCGTGAGAAAATGGTGCTTGGTAGAATTTACATTTGCGCATGCGCAAAGTGAAGTATTGAGTCAAGAATGGTGAAACTGATAGGGAGACCACCTACATGCACCCTGTCTACGCCCACATAATCCCTTAAAATTTCATCCAAATTGGATGAAAACTGTGGAAAATAAGGTTGTTACAAGGATTTGCGGACACAAGATAGACACGGAACCAAAGTTGTTCAGAATGGTCTATAACGTAAAATTCAAGTGTAAATTTTGGTTTTCGAGACCAACCTATAGGTAGACTCGGAATTTTTCATTTTTTTTCGAATTTTCAAGTCACGTTGGTTCTTGAAGTACCAAACTTTTTTTTTACTAGGTACTGAATGTAATGAAGAGTATTAGTTTACTTACAATTGCTTCTTAATTTTATATATTTATTTTAATAGTTTATTACTTTTATTTAGTGTTATTTGAATATGTTTTCAAATAATGATTAAATTAATGAGAATTATCTTCAAAATCCCCTTGTTGATTGCCTTTCAATGCTTTATTCAACGAGTATAATTTTGGTTCTACTCTCAGGTTTCCCAGTCAATATTTTTGCTTCAGTCTCCCTGGGTGATGTCATAAATGTACCTACTTCTTTTAAATCTAGTACATAATTACACAATTTAAGCATAGCTAGACTGATAATTTAGTTTCGGTGTTGGGTTGCTGTCCAACGATGGTGGACCATACCTTATTAGTAGTTAGATTTACTTTAAAGGAAATTTTTCCGTAGTCACCATCTTTTTCCATTGACACAACATGTCGTTGAATTTGGTGAATTTATAATTTCAATTGCAGCCTTCATAAAAGTACGTTAATACCTACTTACTTCGTTGAACATGCCTACCTTATTTACATAGTTAGCTATCTAACAGCACGTACCTAGGTACCGTTCTACATTGTAAAAATAGTTTTTGTTGACTAGGTAAGCTTATTCATTCGAAAAAGTTATTTATATTGGTATCTATAGGGATATACCTTCCTATATATACTGAACTTACCATCTCATCAACACTTTGTAACATTTTGTCTGATTTGCCTGGTATAGTGCAACGCCACTTGGGCGCTCTTTAGTTAATTACTTTTTTAATTTTGTTGGTTTGTTGTTCAGGTTTTGCTAATATGAACCCCTATGTGATCCTACGCCAAAAGACTAAAGTTACAAATAAAAACTAAAAGACTAATTACTTAGGTGTAATTGACTATTTTACGAATGTTACCTACATATATGTACGATCATGTTTTCAAGTTTGTATCGTTTTTCTATTTTTTAAATGAGAGTTTAAATTAAAAAATTGTTGGATTAAAACCGTTTTCACGCTAATGCCTACCTCCTAGTATAATTATCTGTTGTTGAAAACACTGATGAAATTACCATGGCAACTACAGCTATTACCGTGGGCACCGAATTTGAAATTTTCCAAAAACTAGGCTTAAATTTGAGAGTTGATCTGGGTAATATATATTTTTACAATCAGTGTTGACCAATGAACCTCCCTGAATTTTTTCAATTTTTTTTTAAGACTTTTATTTTTTGAAATTTCTGTGTCCGAAAGTTGCCCCTAGTTTGAGAACGACCCATACAATGTCATTCAGAATTTCGACGCATGACAGTTATTGAGTATGGAAAAAGTACTCATTCATACAGCATGGCTAATACAGCGATTGCCCAAAGAAAAGTTGTGGATAAAATTAATTTAGGCAAAAATTCTTATCATTGAGGCCGACCACGTCCTGATTAAAATTGAGGGGACAGCTGAGTGACGAGATCGCGAAAAAGTTTTAGGCTACTCAGCTGAACTTGAAAATTACAAAATCTATTCAATTATGAGCATTTTCACCTAAAAATCGATTTTTCTCACTTATTCATGAATCTTAGAGATCTGGGACTGGTCGCAATCGACTCAGCGCTGAAAAATACTTCGACTGTGACACCCCCAGATGCCTTATTGTAGATTTTTTTAAAGCATTTTTTTGGCCACTAAATTGTAAATTTTAAACTAAAATTCTGAAGTGATCCGTCTTTTGCCAAGACGGTTTTTCTGCGTTAGAACGAACTTTTTACACCGTATTTTAAGGGAGTTATCCTCTAGAAATTCACTATATATATAAATATATATATATATATAAATATATATATATAAAAATATATATATATATATATATATATATATATATATATATATATATATATATATATATAAACGTTGAAATCTAGGATTGTGCTCTTTGATGTATGAAACGGATTTGTAACCCCCCCCCCCATTTAAAATTTTGAAGCTATCATCCAAATAGCTCATTTTTTCTTTGAAAATTCGCTAAAAAGCTGTTGTTGATTATGTATAATTATAGGTCAGTAGATCCCACCCCCAGAATCACTCTGCTACCGATATCAATTTCCAACGATAACTCATAGTAGTAAGATATTTTTCTCATTCATTAATGAGTGAGACGTTTCGTAATTTTGCGAGCGACACGTCATGCTTTTAATGACGTCATTTTAATCTAGAAAAAACTTCTCGAGAACTCATCAGGAAGCTTGTTGAGAAATTTACCTTGATTATTGCAAAATTGTCGTCGTTCGTATCTATGCCCGTCTTTATCAGGTTCTAGGCGATCGTTATCAACGAGAGTTGTTTATTATGTGGTGGCGGTAGCTTCAGCGGTTACGATAAAACAAAACAAGACTAGTTTCGAACCGCAAATTGAAGTGAACACCAGTCTTGAAATAAATCCAATTACGAGCCACCGCATTGATAAACTGGCACCTCACACATAAACAAGATTAATACTGCACCGTATTCTACATGTAACCTAACAGCATTCTTCTCTTCCTCCGACTACTGATAAAGTTACTACGAGTATGAACGACATGAAACAGGACATGTAATGCAATACAGAAGCCCAGATACTATCCTTCAAGAGAAAACGAATAAGACTGCTAGTAGAACTCGCACACTCTCTCACCCTGCCCAAGATTTAAATCCCCACCACCCTACATCCATCCATGATTTTCGTTCAATTTTCAATGGACGTATATATATCCTATAATACTAACTGCGTGCTATTATATGCCAAACCACAGCCGCCACAACTTCGTTGGGGCTTTGCCCTCAGACGACAGCTTCATATAGCATTTCCGAATTGAGTTAAACTTTTTCCATTTAGGTTTAGTTCTTTTCCATTTAGGTTTAAACCTTTTCCACTTAGGTTTAGACCTTTTCCATTTAGATTTAAACCTTTTCCATTTGGATTTAGACCTTTTTCATTTAGATTTAAACCTTTTCCATTTAGATTTAAACCTTTTCCATTTAGATATAAACCTTTTCCATTTGGATTTAAACTCCATCAAAACGTCAGTAGTTAGCCCCATCATAGTAAGTAAGTGCCTACCTACTAAAATTTCATTAGGCTAGAAGTAAAAAAAAAAAAAAAAAAGGAAACGGATAGTTATAACTTAATTTATAACTTCCGTTCATGAGAAATTTTTGTGTTCAAAAACATTTGTTCATTATTATATATATTACATTTCTGTGCATAAAAAAAACACTTGCATGATTTAATTTTCAAGTTGTGGCATAATAACGTCGGGTTAGAGGTAAAAGTACCGAAGAGGTAAATTCATATTGTGCAAAAATCAAATTAAAATTTCAAAAGTTAGTTTGGTAAACATGATTATTTTCTTAGGTTGGATACATAGTTTGATGATATTGATCACCAATAATAACAACAGTTAAATAATCATAATATTCTGCATTTGATTTTCCCACGTGTTGAATTTGTGACTTGGGTACTTTTACCTCTAACTCCACGATAATTTCCTGAGTTTAAATCCAAATGGAAAAGGTTTAAATCCAAATGGAAAAGGTTTAAATCTAAGTGGAAAAGGTCTAAATCTAAATGGAAAAGGTTTAAATCTAAATGGAAAAGGTCTAAACCTAAATGGAAAAGGTTTAAACCAAAATGAAAAAGGACTAAACCTAAATGGAAAAGGACTAAACCTAAATGGAAAGAGTTTAACTCAATTCGGAAATGCTATATACACATACCCATTCATATGCGTAGATTGCTATAGGGGTCTGTTGGGGCTTAGCCCAAATCCAGGGCCGTGGAGAGACAATGCGGGCTCAGAGGCAAAATCCTAGGGCCCCATAAAAAAAAAGCAAATTAATAAACAACTGTCGCTTATTTCTCTTTTAGATAGGTAGCTCAGCTCTTCTGCTCAGGCAACCGACTCTATACTCGTATAGTCAGGCATCACATGTACATTGACATTTCTAACCAAAAAACCGAAGAAGATCGAGAACAGCAGAAGTTTGCCAAATTCGCTATAGTTTTTACAATCATGTTGACGATCCCCCCCCCCCCCCCCCCCACCACTTTTTTGCTAGTGGTTGATCATGTGATTTTTTAGCCCAAAATTCGAAAAACATAGGTAATATTTTACCCTACATGAAACCATAAAAAGATAAACTAAAAATTTGTCAAGTAAAATGCGAAACTCGCTCATAACGGAGATTGAGATAACTGCAAGTGTTACCATTCGATTTCAATGAGAGACTGCGCCAAAATCTTTGGTTCATAGAGGGGTCCACTTTTTCAAGAAAATTCTTAGATTTCTTTGAAGAAAGCCAGGTTTATAACCATTAAAACTAATTTTCTCCGCTAATAAGCAAAGTAAACGGAAATTTTATTATAAATTTGAAACGCTTAAGTACTGAGGAAGTGTTATCCCGTCACCGCCAAATACCTATGATTTAGGAAACTTTTCGAGCTTAAGCGTGGTGAAATTATGCGATAACATTGCAACTCTTTATTTTCGTGGAAATAGACAATGTGAAATTGTTGACAGTTTTTGAAACACACAGAATTCCTTTTTCCAAGCACGATTTCCCAGAAGGGTTGACGATATAATGTTAAAAATCGAGATCACGAGGGGGGATGGTAAGGGAGATGGTAAATATGAAATATCAATCTCATTCAGCTCGTACATTCCAACCTTTCCCTCCTACAACAAAAATTAGTGATATCCCCCCAAAAAGATGCTACGCGTACAAAGATGCGAAACAACAAAATGCATGATTTCAACCAATGTTGGGTAAGACTCTCCTAGTGCAGTGCATTCATTCTCTTACTCTTTATGACTGCGTGTGGGAGTGAGATGGTTCTTCAAGTCCAAAGGTACCTACTCCTAGATTTGGGCTTTCTACATTCTAACAGGCTCCTGGTAATGTAGGTGTATAAATGTGTACGTGTATATAAATGTAACAACATAATGGAAGGACCTTTCCTAAATTATACACATTTTTGAAATCCGTCGGGAGAAATGATTTGTCGTCAAAATTAAGATGTGTGTGTTTGGGGCACCTGAAGACCATACAAGAAATTCGTCATCCTAGTAAGTAATAATAAAAATGACTTATTCATTTCGTAGATTTCTATATTGGATTCATAGCGTCTACTTCAAGAATTATTACTCAGAACGATCGGAAGAACTACGAGTTGAGGTAAAGGTACTTTCTCCCATAACTCGTCTACTCACTTTCAAGGTAAGAACTAGCCACTCATAATTATTATTCATAACCTATAAATTTATTGACACTCATACCTATCATAATTTTTTATCCTCATACCATTATGGTAATTGCTTACCAATATTTAAATTATATTCAGAACCATAATATTCCAATTCTGTGATGGAGTTCAGCATCTAGATAGATGCTTTCCACCACAGTCCATGTCAACACTTATCAAACATTTCAAAGTTTTATTTATGTTAGAAAAGTTCGGTATAATACTTATGTTTGACGAACGAAGTGAGTATGTACTTTGACTCGTCTAGCATTTATCAGCGCGCGCGCGTGTGTGTGTGTTCCGTGCTACAGGCCGCAATTTTTGAGCCATTAACTTGAAAATTTGGTAGGTGGACTCTTTAGGCACCCGGAATCAGCGGTATAGTTTTTGGTGACGCTTCGACGACAGGAACTTATCGTCGATGATGACGATCGTCGTCATATCAACCGAAAATCGAGTTTGGTATAGTTTTCGTCACATAGAATAGACTCAAACACTATTAGAAGATCTAAAATGTGACCCACGCAATATAGTAATGATATCAACAAAGTCGGCACATCTCAAAACCGTAATAAATTCATGGTCGTATAAGTTAATTGTAGGAAGCTGAATCGAACCGGATTACGTTCACAGCCAGATTTATGATCCTTGCCTTTAAACCACCGTTGGTAGCGAAAATTACGGTATACATTACCTCAGACTTCATGAGGAACCTGGTCAGCGGACCCACTCGTTTATTTTGTATGTAATGAAGTACATTTATGTTATATTGTACATTGAAAAACGCTGCAAATTATTTCACAAAGGTTTATTATTTTTTCAATTGAGTTTGATCGTAGTTTTAGTTGGCTTGCGTACGTCATAAGGCCCGTCCAGACTCCTCGGCGTGTCCTATTTCGAGTTGCCACAACCTATACTTCTATAATTATATACGCATGTTTATATTTCTCGATTTGAGCTCCTATCTATTCAAATAGTTATTGCCTTAATAATTATCTAAGTACGTACGAAAAGTCGAGAGGATATGTTATTAAATATGCGTAGGAAAAGCATTGGTATTAATACAAAAATATACCCTAGAAAAAAACATATATTCATGCCTCGAAGGAACGCCGTACCCACCTCATGGTGCCGCGGTGTATTATATGGGTATAACACGTAAAAGTAATAAATATCCATTCTCCTACACCCCTCTGCTACGCCCCTGGTCACTCCAGCCACCACAAGGTGCCGCGGCGCACTCCACCCCCCGCTCACCCCCTCACCAAGCACCGTGACCCCCTGCCAAGCGTGACAGGCGTGCGCGCGTGCGTCTAACACTCAAACCTCGAAAAAGACACTTTTTCGCCCGTTTTTGGCCCATAGCATCTATGCGAGTAAAGCGATCGGGATGGTTAAACGTTAGGACCAACTAGACCCCAAATGGAGTCTATGTGCGAAAGAACGGGGTTTTTAAGTAAATTCTTAGGCCTTTTATGGCCTGGACGGCGAACGGCGGATGGACATTTCAAATTTGGATTCTACGCACCTTGAAACGTAAAGAGACAAAGTTTGAGGGGGGTTATAAAAATTTTTTGCTACACGATCACATAGGCTTATTATTGGAAATAATAAACCAAAAAGTAACGAGTGGACAATAAATATTATTACTATAAACTACTCCCCTACAGAAAGGAATAAACGAGGTAACTTGGCTCCACTTTTCTCCCTGAAGTGGAGAAATTTACATGACTCTGGGCATGGAGAACTTAAGCACAGGCTGCACAACTGTTGGCCTCACCTCCGTCTGCCTACCTACTCGAGAGATAGACCAAGGCAGAAGAGCGAGCTGTGGGAAAGACGGTCGGCTAGTTCCCTTCCCTTCCCACCGAGGCAGGAAATCCGTCCGTGCGCGTTCCGTACAATCACCGAGTAAACTTCCCGAGCTATTATTGGTATTTCCTACTTCAGCCTTGTCATCTTCCATTTGAATTCATTTTTCCGCTATCGCCGCATCTGCCCCCCTCAGGGGTTTGGTCACTTTAGTTGGAGTCGCTTCTCTCTCGCTCGCCGATCGGTGTCGGTATCGTTTTATACGTAAACATCCGAGTCCCATTTCCTCATTCAAGGCCGAGCAGCTAGGCATGAAACCCGAAATAGAAGTGAACTCCTCTCCGAGGAATTACCTACCTATCATGCACAAGATCATTCGATCCCAAGCAATCCTTATAACCACACCTTAGTCTTTCGATCTCGCTTAGATCCAGATGACAGTTGGGAGAAGATGATTAGATCATCCTATATCAATTTCAATATGATCGTATCATTAACAGCTTCTGAGCATGCACCAATGTGTAATCTTTATAAAGACCTTGACTTCCACAGTTTTCATCCTAATATGATGAAATTTTCACAGAACATGCGGGTTAGGCTGTAGATGTTTACGCACTAACTTCATTGTGCCCAAATCTTGACTTAATTCTGCGCATGCGCAAACGTATATTACTTCAAACATAGTTTTAATTGACCGATTCTGACGTTTCATGCTACTTCTTGATTTACTCTTTTCCGTTATGGGATTTTTCAAGATCATTTAAATCTTTTCGATGATCACTACATTCATTTTACGGAAACGAGGAAGCTATGTGTCACACCCAACTTGGCAGAGGTTTTTTCTCTTTCATGCTTGGGTTGTCCCACACCATTCAGGTCCATTCTAGTAGGGCGTCTCTCTTACAGACGAAGAATTACCAATATGACCAAGCTCCAGAAGGACGTTCTAAAAAAATAGATACCGATGTACAAATGTGAAAATTTATTGAAGTTTAATCTTAAGCTCATGTTTCAAGACTGAGAGTTTTATTAAGTTTACTATACCTATCGCAAAAGTGCTCAAAACATGTACTCACAAAACTACAATGCTATCCGATGCAGTGCTGGAGGAATATGTACGCGGAGATCGGATTTAATATTGGCCTTCAAAGGTCAATCAGGGAGAAATTTGTCCACTTGTTGAAGCAAAATTATCTATATTCACAAGCGATTAGGTCATGCTGGGTAATCGAGTGTTGAGATGGAAACGAATAACAGGCGACTGTACCACATTTCGCAGCGACGGACGCACCTGGGCGGGAGGGGGGTTAGAGCCAATCAATGGACGATAAAAACGTCACGCTAACTTTTATTAACCGACTTTCAATCAACCCATTGTTTCCATTTCAGCGGGGTTTTCCCCTCGCGTTGTGATCTTCATTCACGGATCGGCGGCTCTATGAGACAGGTGGAACCACCGCATTGTGGAATGATTATTGGCTCGAAATTTTTCAAATTTCGATAAGTAGTGTAAACTTGTACACTTACACTCGAACGCTCATTAAAATTGACGTCATCATCGTCGAAAATAACTGAGATATGGTTGATTTTAAGCTCCAGACAGGACTATCCTGAAGCTTTTTCACTTGGAAACGCACACACACAGTAAAATTACATGACGCCTGCTATTTAGTTAGTAAAAAAAGGAGCAAAAAACCATGGTAGGAAGCTAAAAAATGCATTAATTTGGTGCGCACGCACTGGTAGTGTGGCCGCCAGCAAACAGACGTAAAAAATCTCATAGTAGTGTAAACTTACTCATGTAATTTTACTGTGTGTGTGCGTTTCCAAGTGAAAAAGCTTCAGGGTAGCTTAAGGATAGCTTAAAGTAACTAGGAAAGCTTAAAACCAACCATATCTCAGTTACTTTCCTGCGTTTTTATGGGGAAAGAAGTCCAGTCATGCAGCATGACCCCATGAGCGAACTTTTGAAGAAATCTTCGACATCAGTTGTGATTACTTTTTTTTTTTTTTTGATAATTCCATAAGAGTAGATCAATCTGAATTTGGACAATGTTTCATGCAAATATTACCGATTTTTACAACTAGCGAACGGCATTATTTCGATTTTTGACTGATTTTTGAACTTTGAAATTTTTGAAAACTTGATACATATTCTTATAGGAAATATTACGCTGATTCCGAATATACCTCATGTTAGTATGCTGAAAAAATTATTTCGCACAACAAATCGCAAAAAACAGGCTATTTTGAAATTTTTGGCTACATTTTTGAAAATTTCAACCCGAAGATGTAATCCGATCATGCTGGCCAACGAACTTGAACTTTCGTTTTGTGTCCTTAACATTTTAAAATTTGTTTGAAGTTTCTAGCACAATTCTACGGACAGTTATCGTCTGGAATGACACATACATACATATATACATACATACATAAAAAGTTCCAGTCATGCAGCATGATCGTATGAGCGAATTTTCATAAATGGTCGTATTACATTTATGTTAAATTCTGTTGAAATTTGAGCACTTTGGGGACAAATAAAAATTTTATTATACATTTTATAGCAAACTAACTTTTTGTCAGTAATATTCCAATGAACAAACGATTTTGTGGATTTTTAAAATTTTTTCAAGTGTTCCTATCGATTTTTAGCTTATTTTAATGAAATTTAAGTACATTTTTCAGTACAATTTTGTGCTTAAATTTTTAAATGTCCTAGTTCATGTTCGATTAATTTTTTTCGAGTAGCATTCTGCTAAAAAATAGAAATTTGTCAATTTTTAGGGGTTTTTTGCCTTTTTTAGTGATTTTTCAAGCACATTTTTTGAAATTTGACCAATTTAATAAGCTCAAAAAGTGTTGTCCAACGAACTCATCCTTTCTTTTGAAATGCTTGATTTTTGAAGTTTTTATCTCAATTATATCGAGAGTTATCGTCTGGAATGACACATACATATAAGTATATATACATATAAAAAAGCGTTAAAATCCAGGAATCATTTCAGAATGCCTCAAAACAGATTTCAATGAAGAAAATTTTTATTTTAAAATTTTTGGAGCCATTGCAATAGCTTTATTTTCTAAGAAAATTCGCTAAAAATGCGTTAAACTTCAGAATAGCCTGAAACGGATTTCTGCATAAAAATTTTTCAAAAATTCACATTCTACAAATTTTGAAGCGAGAGCAATAGCTTAATTTTCTTCAAAAATTCGCTAACAGCTCCAGGATGATGACGTCAATTTTAATGAGCGTTCGAATGTAAGTGTGCAGGTTTACCCTACTTTGATAAATACCCCAAAAAATTTCAAAATTAATAAAAATTTTAAAATTAAATTTTACGGACATGTAGCCTGAATATTCATGCATTGAGTCGAATGAAACTATGCCCCAGTCTCTTGAGTAATTAGTTCGGGACTTCATACTACAATGTGTTCATCAATTATTATACACAAAAATTTCCTCCTCTTCAAGGAAGAACATATAATAAATCATGGAATTTTCTACGGTGTAAGAGATCATTTGTGATTTTTCATCGTACCTGGCAAGGAGCCTGAAATTTGAACTTCCTAGGGTGACTAGGAGAGAATTTAGCTGATTCGGGTGACCAGGAGTGCTCATCATTGCAATCGTCTCGTTATCACCCAGATAACCTCCCTATTAAATTTAAACTTCCTAGGATGAACAGGAAAGAACTTAATGGATTTAGCTGATTAGAAAAAGAGCCTATAATTTCAATAGTCTCGTAATCACCTAGAGAGGCTCCCTATAAAATTTGAACTTCCTAGGGTGAACAGAGTAGAATTTTGCTCACTCGGCTGATCGGGAAAGAGCCTTACGTTTCAACCATCTCTCATTAACTCAGAGAGTCTTCCTATCAAATTTCAGCATCCTAGTGTGAACAGGAGAAAATTTAGCTCACTCAGCTTATCAGGACATGGGGCCCATCATTTCAATCGTCTCTTTCAACTTCCTAGGATGAACACTGAGAACTTAACGGATTTAACTGATTAGGAAAAGAGCCAATAATTTCAATCGTCTCGTAATCACCTAGAGAGTCTCCCTATAAAATTTATACTTCCGAGGGTGAACAGAAGAGAATTTAGCTGATTCAGCCGATCAGGAAAGAACCCATCATTTCAACCATCTCTCATTAACTCAGAGAGTCTTCCTATCAAATTTCAGCATCCTAGTGTGAACAGGAGAAAATTTAGCTCACTCAGCTTATCAGGGTCTATAATTTAAATCGTCTTTTAATGACCCAGAGAGTTTCCCTATCTAATTTCGACTTCCTAGGGTGAAAATGAGAGTATTTAGTTCTCTGTTTGATCTTCAGAATCATATTCTGAAGTGTAATGCATTTTTTTATGTATATATGTCAAGTTTGTAAGAAGACAGTTGTTCCACCTTGTAAGAAGACAGCTGATAACGTTACATACTGATGTATGTATGTATGTATGTATACGTATGTGTCATTCCATACGACAACAGTCCGTAGAATTGTGCTAGAAACTTCAAACAAATTTTAAAATGTTTAGGACACAAAAGGAAAGTTCAAGCAGCAGGATCGGATTACATCTTCGGGTTGAAATTTTCAAAAATGTAGTCAACAATTTAAAAGTAGCCTGTTTTTTGCGATTTGTTGTGGGAAATAATTTTTTCAGCATACTAACATGTGGTATATTTGGAATCAGCGTAAAATTTCCTATAAGAATATGTATCAAGTTTTCAAAAATTTCAAAGTTGAAAAATCAGTCAAAAATCGAAATAATGCCGTTCGCTAGTTGTAAAAATCGGTAATATTTGCATGAAACATTGTCCAAATTCAGATTGAACTACTCTTATGGAAGTATCCCTGTATAACCAATCCTAGAACCATGCTGTTTAAAACGTAGGTAGTAAGTAGGTGCTTGTTAAAAAAAAACAAAAAAAAAAAAAAAAATGTAATTACAACTGTAATCCGTCCTCCGATTCTCTCGGTCGCTCTCTTTAATGTTTAACGCTCAACTGTTTTAGGTCTTGATGTAGCAATCTTCAAGACTAGTTTAATAATAATAAAGGATTCCATGTTTCTCCATCAAAATCATAAACTAAAATTTCTCTACACAATCATGTCGAAGATTTCTTCAAAAATTCGCTCATGGGGTCATGCTGCATGACTGGACTTTTTTCAACCATCCGTATGTAAGAATCACCCGCTTGTAGATCAAAACCGCCTGGACGGATGAGATCACTATATATGCGGGACCTACTGTATTCCGATGATTTCCGCTTACAACCGTGTCGTTGCTAGGGAAATGGTACTTCGTCGTTTTTGAGCAGTACTTTCCACGAGAGTGGTTGGTCTCGCGTCCGTAATTAGGTACATGATTATACCAAAACGTCTTGGCTGTGTTTGTTTCCCTCTGCTAAACTACTATTAAATGGGTGTAATAGTGAACAACTCTTTAACTAACACGTAAAATGATATAAAATTGGTTATTATTTTGCTTATTATATACATATTATGTTTATTATTTTATGTAACATATAAAACTGGTAATGAGGCTAAAATTTCCCTCAATTTTAACATGTTGGGGGGAGATGCGTGGACAGCAAGAGTGACAAATGTGTGGTTAGTTTACTTAAATATACATACCTACCAACTCAGATTGAAATAAAAAAAAGTTCCAGTCATGCAGCATGATCGTATGAGCGAATTTTCATAAACGGTCGTATTACATTTATGTTAAATTTTGTTGAAATTTGAGCACTTTGGGGACAAATAAAAATTTCATTATACATTTTATAGCAAATTAACTTTTTGTCAGTAATATTCCAATGAACAAACGATTTTGTGGATTTTTTCAAGTGTTCCTATCGATTTTTAGCTTATTTTAATGAAATTCAAGTACATTTTTCAGTACAATTTTGTGCTTAAATTTTTAAATGTCCTAGTTCATGTTCGATTAATTTTTTTCGAGTAGCATTCTGCTAAAAAAATAGAAATTTGTTAATTTTTAGCAGTTTTTTGCCTTTTTTAGTGATTTTTCAAGTACATTTTTTGAAATTTGACCAATTTAATGTGCTCAAAAAGTGTCCAACGAACTTATCCTTTCTTTTGAAACGCTTGATTTTTTAGCGAAAGAACGAAGTTTTTATCTCAATTCTATCGAGAGTTATCGTCTGGAATGACACATACATATATATGTATATACATATATATATAAATACATATAAAAAAGCGTTAAAATCCAGGAATCATTTCAGAATGCCTCAAAACAGATTTCGATGAAGAAAATTTTTATTTTAAAATTTTTGGAGCCATTGCAATAGCTTTATTTTCTAAGAAAATTCGCTAAAAGACTATTCGTGTTCTAGAAGTCACAAAATTTCCAAATTATTAAAAAATTCAAGCTTGGGGAAGAAAAAAATTTAGCCACGAATACGATTGTACCTCGATAGATACCACTTAACTACTCGTAGATCAGCAGTCCGTACAGGCTTTGTGATAGGTATGTACAGCTACGCAGTTTTCAATAAATACAAAAATTCCAAAGCATTGAAAATTACTCATTTATAATTGGTTTACTGTACGTATCAATATATGATGTTTATACCTTATAGTAAAAACAATGTTTAGTAGTTTTTTCCATAATAGTGAGCTGCTTGATTTTTCATGTGGATTCCTAGGTTACATAGGGACCTGGGTAGGCCTATCGTCTAGAATGAATTATACAAGCGACTATGAAATTTATTGTATAAAAAAGTTGAGGGATCGTTCAAGAGAAAATAATCGGTTTTCAAAGGAGAAAAGATCATCTCAATGACTTTTTTTGATAATTCTCTAAATGCAACTAGTTGATTTTTAAATATACCATGACAGATTATGGACCATCAAGGGAGAACCAGGGGAACCAGCGACTGGGTGAACAAAACATTCAAATTACGAAATAGGTAGGGTGGTATATTCAAGTTAGGTACCTTCCCCAGTGATATCAGAAAAAACTTGAAAAACATTCTGTCGGTGTCAAATAGGTTTTAAGTGACAAGTAGGTACCTAGGAGAACATTTTTCTATATCAATCACAGTGGTAGGTACCAAAAGGTAATAAAACTAGGTTGCTTGTTTGTTTCCTGTATTTATCTGACCGTAACTGTATAGCTGTGTGGTCACACTTGAGTTTTAAATTTGTATTTAGGTATTTGTGAACTTGTGCTTTTTCTCATGAGTTTTCCTCTTCTTGTGATTTCTACCCCCCTGCTGTGTATACGCTCCCCCTGGCTTATTTTATTGCTGTGGTAATTATTGTGACTTTAATATAGTTGCCTTGTAATTATCTGAATGTTACTGACGATTGTCAGAAAATATTAGGTTGTGTTGCCTGCTAGTTATTCCTATAGTGGGGCTGATTCAATTACTTCAAGTAATTTTAGTCATTTTTGTTCGTCTGTTAGTGTCGTTTTTATGTAGGTTTCTATAATTGCAGTTACTGATTTTTTGATAAAATTGGCTGATAATAGTAGGTAGAGGTATTTACCTGAGAATAATTGATTGCCAATTGGGTAGAGAACTGGATAAGGATCGCTGGAGGCGAGTTTGACATTGACCCCCATGGACAGATAACCAGGGTATCCGCGCCCTATGGGGATCGGCCCTTGTGCCTCCTCTTCATCGCCGTCCGAGCGACTCTCGACATCTGAAAGTCGAGCATCAACCGTCAGCAATCCTGCGAGTCCATGACGGGCCTTCACATCTCCTCGAGAAAAGAAACCGTACAGGAGGAAACCACTCAAACTTGTCAACTTGTTCCAAATAGGGAGGAACCACACAAAATTAAAAAAAAAAATTGACACCAGAAAAGGAGCTTTGTCACAGAAAAAAAGAAGAAGAAGGCAGGGTAAATATTGAGGGGAAGGCCTCTTTATGCCACTTTATCGATCCGGAGTTTCCATAAGTGCAAAAGTCTACAAGGTTGGTGAGAACCGGGGGTGGTTTTCATGCGAGGCGACCAACATTACCTTCCAACAGAAACAGAAGTGCGATGAACACAACAATAAGTTGGGTCGGATGGAAAGTGCGAACGAGGCAAAACCCTTTACGATACGAGTGGGCCGTCGCCATGTTACTGAACTGGGGCGACTCCGGGATCAGTGATCAGTGCTACCAACCTCCCAGTTTTATTTTTCCTTACTCGCACTACGAAAGTTCGGTAGATTAGATGGAGAAATCTGAAGAATTAAAACCTAATAGGAGATTAATCAGACAGTCTTATAAGAGCTATTTTTGTGTTTCCTATTTTCAGAATATCTCTCACTTTTCACATTTTTCCGGAATTTAACCCTCTTTGTGCAAGAATACCTTTAACATTCTAATTTCTAAATAACTATCTTTTTCAACAATCGGTAAATTTCTGCAGTTGACACATTTTTTCTTCAGATTTAAATAATTTTCGGCCTTCAATTTTATTTACTTTTAGCGATTTTGAGAGCACAATAAAAATTTCAGTCCTTACCTGAAAGTTGTGGTAGGTATGCTATACTGGTGACGGTGCTCTACAGCCTAATTTCATATGTGATAGTAAACGGAGGATGAATGCAATTTGGTGAACTGTGTGCCAATCAATAGGTACCGTCAGGTGGGGTGAAGTCGCTCAAAAATAGCAGTTTTTTCAATACTTAAGTTACTAAAACGCTGATAAAAATCATGAAAAAAATAATTTATACTCTCTCACTCCTGATGTCTCTTTTGAGCTATAACTCAAAATTTGCAGGATGAATTTAGGGTAAAAAAAAAAAATAATAAAACTGAGCGGCTTCACCCCACCTGTGGGGGTGAAGTCGCTCACCATGTTGTTTTGACCAAAAACGACTCAACCTATGTAGAGAGGTGAAGCCACTCAGCATTCATGTTTTTAAAAAAAGAATAGGAAAGGGAATGAGAAAAAAATTATGCATTAAAAGCGTGTATTTGCAACAAAAAATACAATAGAAGAAGAAAAAGGAGATTTAATGTGAGCGGTTTTCTCTAGTTCATGATTTCAATAGGAATATGAGTAATGTATTTTAAAATATACCTGTTTCGCCTCATATCTTCGACCTGAAATATGGTCATATTGATTTCCTCCGTTTCACAAATATCAGGCTGCTCAGGAAAGGTAAAATGAGTAGGTCCTTTTACCCCCTTCTTCTTACGTATGTATGAGACCTTGAACTTGTTCTGTGCGAGGTTCTTTAGGATTTTTCTTAAGTATAATTGGCTTCTTCGGTTCTGTTCTGTTTTAAATTAAGTTATAACAAAATCACTTTCACCAAAAATCAATCTCGGCCCGGGAGTTGTTTTTTTGTGGGGAAGTATTGGTGAGTTGGTGATCCTCTTCTTGAACTTCATCATGCATTGACTCTGCCTCAGAAGAGTCAGATTCAGGAGGGCTGGTCAATGCTCAATATATTGGATTGTAATTGCGTTTCCCGGCGGGACCGAGTTTTTTAATGTATTTATGCGGCATTTTGAATGAGCGACTTCACCACACCCTAAGGACTTTGAACGGAAATAACCTCCCAATGACCGTAAACATAAACATTCACTCTCCCGCCAGTTCAAAATCGGTTCTCCAGAAGATTTAGAACAACAACAACATAACCAAAGAGAAGATATTTATCCGTTAGTTAGGTTTACAAAAGAGGTTTTTCATGCAATGCAAAAACATGGTAAAACTGAGAGATCACAAAATACTTTTTCTGAGACTTATGAATGAATAAAACCTGTACACTTCCATGTTTATTGAATAAATAACATTCCCTGAATATAATGTGATTTTTTTGTAATCGAAAAATCGCAGTGCTGCCAATATAAAACTCAAATCAGCTGAGCAAACAGTTGTGAGTGACTTCACCCCTACCAAGCGACTTCACCCCACTTGACGGTATCTATTGATTTTATAAAATAAAAGTTACTTAATATTCAACAATGTGAACCGCCCCTTGGAGAACTAGAAAAGTGACTGCGTGTATTCCAACTGGTGCCAAATTAGAGTCAAGGGGAATGTAAAGATTAACAAATCAACAAATTAAATTGATGTACCTACCAACCTACACTACTGTACAAAATTATGGCATCACTGTCGAAAAAACTCAGTCTTGAATTCATGGTAGCCTGGTCGTAAAATACCTATCCACTGAAATAGATTCAATCTTTTCGGTTAATAGACAAGAAAAGAGTTGACAGCAAATATCAGCTCAAAAGAATGGTCCAGTCTGAAGTAAACCAAGAACTCATTTTATGAAAAAATTTATTTCCGCGTCTTCAAGCAAAACGGTCGCTCAATCGGTCTATTACACTAGGGTTTCCTAAAATTGTATAGGTCATTGAAAAGTTGAGTTCATGCAAAATAATAAAAAAAAAAAAAAAAAAAAAACTTTCAAAATGGTTCATTATCTAAGGGTTTGCTGCCAAAAATTCACTGAAAAAAGTAAACGATTTTTTGGAAATTGTGTTTTAAATTAAGGGACTGTGTTTTTATTTATTTATATATTTTTAAATTGGGGTTTAGAGGGCTAAGCCGACCTGGAGGCGTTAAAGTTGATTGCTAGAAGTACAACTGTCACAAAAAACATTTAAAAAACTGTTCACAGACAGTTTAAGTTTCAGAGGATGGTTTGAAATGAGATATAGGTACCATTTCTTGCTTTAAAAATTATTCGCCTTTAAGTATATTGAGGTAGGGCACTCAGTCAATGACAGGATGGAATCCGATCTCATTTCAAACTGATCTCTCTAACTTAAATCGTCTGAGAACAGCCCATTTTTATTTATTTATTATATTATTATTTTTTTTCAAAGGTTTTTTTTGTGACAGTTGTACTCCTAGCAACCAACTTTCACGCCTCCAGCTCAGCTCAACTCACAAAACTCCAATAAAAAGCAAAAAAACACAGTGATCCCTTAATTTTGAACACAATTTTTAAAAAATCGCTTTCTCTTTTCAGTGAATTTTTGGATGTAAGCCCTTAAATAATGAAACATGTTTGAAGAATTGTTGTTTAAAATTTTCTACATAAACTCAGCTTTTTAATGACTATACAATTTTTGTGAACCCTTGAAAGAGACCAATTGGGCGACATATTGTTTGTAGACGCAAAAATCGATTGTTTTATAAAATGTGTTCATGTAATTCAGGCTGGACTTATCTATTGAACTGGGATTTGCCGTAAATTCCTTTTCTGGCTGTCTATTCAGACAAGTGAGAATTTGTCTCAGTGGACAGTAAGTACGTGGAGCAGCTATACAGCATCCCAGGAGATGAGTTTTCCCGGTGTATGGACCAATGGAAACACCGCTGGGAGAAGTGCTTGCGTAGCCAAGGGGAGTACTTTGAAGGGGATAATTTTGAATAATTTGAAAGATAATTTAATATAGCGTTTTTGAGAAAGTCCTGGAACTTTTTGATCAGACCTCGTAATTTTACGAATCGGCCTCCACGATTCCGAAACTCAGTTTTTTCGAAAGAAATCCATTAATTATTCACAGCAGTGCAGTAGCCATCACATTTCATACAGTCACAACCTAATGGATCACCCTTATAAGAATAAAATAAATACTGGGTCTACTAGAAAAAAAAAAAAAAAAAAACCTCAAGCCGTAACCCCAATATGTGTAAAGAGGAATTCAAATATTACATTTTTGAGCACTTCAACTTAGTGCGACCGACAACAAATTTTTTTCTCTAATAGGAACTTTTATATTTTATTGCGAATTCGGTTTTTAGGTCAAATTTAATATTTAAAAAAAACTTCCCGTCGTTTTAGATTTTGAGTTTGCGAAAACGAGCGAAAAACGAGCAAGTTACGCGCAAAACCTGAGAGTGATGTTTTTGTATCGTTTTTGTAGCTTCTAGATACATGTGAGACACATGATTTGGAATATTTTATTCATGGGCTGGTGTCAGTTTTTAGATTGAGTGCGTATTTGACCCGAAATTCCATGAAATGCTAGATGAAGTTGGATTTATTTTGACATTTTATGTCTTTACTTTGGCACATAAACGACAAAAAACGTTAACAAAAAGCGTAAAAAAACGTTACGGTTGGTTTTCTGATGATTTCCGCTTACAACCGAGTCGTTCGTTTTTCATCCCACAAAATTCTTTCGAAAGCTCTCGATTTATCCAACCATATTATGTTAAGTACTGTGAAGTGAGTGGCCAACAAGCTGAGTTATGAGCATGGTTATATGAATAATTGTTTACACACAGCTGATCATTCTCAATAATTGATATTATGATTGCAACCGCTTGTTAATTTCTGATGATTTCATTGAGCTGGTGTTTCGATGATTTGATTCATAGCTGGTGGTCCGAATATTGCGAGAACGGTTTGATTTGTGAAGCGGTGGTTAAATCATTTTAATAGGTAATTTCTATACTTCACACTCTAGGAAGCTGTAATTTCATATGTAGCCTCTTTAGGACATTTGCTTGACGATGCCCAGGGTCCGGATCAGCTGAGTGGCTCATAGAGCTTGCATACGAGTCTGCAACACATACGAGTCTGCAACTAAAGACATAAAACGTCCCAATGTGTTGCAGACTCGTATGCAAGCGTTTCTGATTTCTTTTGATTTTAACGAACAACCAAGCCGTTGCTGGGGAAATGAAACTTCTTTATTTTTCACTGGACAAAAATCGTTCTCCACTCGTTGGAAAGCTCTGGATTTATCACGCATTTGTTTCGTACCTGTTCTTCTTTCTAAATCATACAGGATGGTTGGTTTAAAGTGTTTAAAGACAGAAAATGGAGCAGAATCCGCCAACCGCGCCTTTCTAACTCAATCCGTTGCCGAAATATGATTAATTAAAGGTTTTTGCCTTGAGAAAATCATGTTTTTTGACATTAAAACCCACATTTGTCCCCTATAAATTAAATTTTCCCAACTTTTGACCGCAATTTCGGAATCAGAATCAAATTCTTTTAAAGAACCGACGATTTTCATATTTATTTAACTGCGTTCAGTTAGTTAAATTGGGAAATTTAAGAAATGTTCAAAAATTGGCCACACTTTCTAAATTAATCTTAGAGTCTGTCAACTCTCATAAAACTGCTTCATTTAACACTCTTTTTAGTGGTATGGTCAATTTTACTTTTACTTCTTTAAATGGGAGAGAAAATTACGTTTTATTGTTGAAAAACGTTTTTTTTTCTTTTGAAAAATTACCCTCTAGGAACCTACGAGTTTGGAGCAGGGTTGCCAAGTGAGATGTGGAAAAACACCGGACAGAGTTGGAAAGTATATTAACATTTATACAGAAATTAATTTCACGCACTCGGTACAAATATTGATATGTATTTCCTATATGAATTTTCTATCTGATATGCATTATCTGTTATTCCAATAAACAATATTTTCTTCAATTTAAGTAATTTTTGTATAAATTATAATTATGAGATGCCTTGAATACATTTCTGTGCACGGATAATTTCAACCGGTGAGTATCTTTATTCGTTCTTATAAGATAATAGCGTACGGATCACATAAAACCACAAGATTGAATAATATTCAATTATTACTGGCTGCATAATAATTATGTACTATCTCTCATCGGGAAACCAGTAAAGACGCACAACTTTAATGGATCGCTAAATAGAGCTACACGAACCTGAAGTTAAAATTTATGCTCCTGATCTTTCAATGTCAATTTTTTGATTTGAAGGTAATTTACGTTGGTGTCTAATTAAACAATCAAGAGCTCAAAATACCTAATCACTTTTTGGTTTCTCAAAATAGCAATTAGTGTAGGTATTTTAAGAACTATTATATAGTAAGATTTATGTAATTAACATACTACGTAGGCTGGAAACATTCGAATCAGTAAATATCTGGTAACTGGGAATTTCGAATCAAAAATCTCTGTATCACCTACGACTTGAACTACTGACTTGAAATAATCCCCGATATTTCATGATTATTTACCTCAGACTAAAACAGAAAGAGAGAATGCACAAGTGCCTGATGACTACCTATCAGAAGAGATAGAGTGTTCCGGACTTTGATAGCTTTCTAACGTGGATTGCCAAATAAAAGATGTACGTAGGTCCTCCTGAAGACACGGCGGATTCCGTACGATAGAAACCTACGATAAGACCTATGAAAACCGGACATTTGCAGCCCTTTCTGAGAAAACCGGACATTTGTGGTTCTGGGTGACTTTACATTTTTGTCCGGACAACTGGGTGAAAAACGGGACTGTCCGGGCCGAAACCGGACATCTGGCAACCCTGATTTGGGGTCGGGTTCTACGTATTTTTTCACGCTGAATCCAATGGTTTAATTTGCAGATCTCTCTAAATCCATTATAACCATGTTTTACACTTTAACACTCACCACTAAGATTTTTACATTTGATGATGCGCAGAGGAATTAATCATACGGCGATTGAACTCTCCACCTAAACG
This sequence comes from Adelphocoris suturalis, assembly GCA_030762985.1. Taxonomy (NCBI): domain Eukaryota; kingdom Metazoa; phylum Arthropoda; class Insecta; order Hemiptera; family Miridae; genus Adelphocoris; species Adelphocoris suturalis. The sequence continues at coordinate 74,961,829 of CM061046.1, read as the reverse complement.
TTTTCCCCTAGAAGTCCCTCTAGTTTAGCCCGTTATGATTATTACCTACCGAGCGGACACAATGCTTACGCTATTTACGTAAACTGGGAAGAAACGTTTTGAAAGTTTTCGAGACCCAGATTTTTTATATTTACCCTTATGTTTTACGATCTGTTGATTCAAAAGTGATGCCTAAGATTTAGGAAGAACTATTGGGAGCAAAGAATTTTTAGGAGTCGATTACATAGTTTCGTTATAGAAAATAATAAACTAATAGAGAAAAATCTTTGGGTAGGTATTTATACTGATTGCTTTATTACAGGCGTTTTGTTGATGAAGATGAATTTAGAAGCCCTGTTCTTCACGAGTTTGAAGGTTGTACAAATGGACCCATCAGTTAAGTCGAATATTATACTACGTATAAGTATTATACGTGTCCTTTAACATAACTTGCCAAGCAGACTATGTATTCATTATTATGCAAGATTCACTATGCTGTCATCTTGTAAACGGATGGCCGCCAATATTGAAGTTGGTGCTGAATTCGAAAGATAGATATTACGATATACGTGCACGTATTACGCTCGGATACAAATATTCTAAATAGTGGAACATAGTGAAAATCGCCTTGTAACTAAGACGCTCGTATCAGCTGGAATTACGGTGAGTGAGTTTTCACTTCATGTAAGGTTTATTATAACTTTTGTCACATTTAGGTGGACTTCTAAAGATAAGGTAGGTGATATATTTAATCTAATTAATTGTATACTATTGTTAATGACCAATCTGTTTGAGGAGCGCATTAAATTGAAATAAAGAAAAGTTGATACTGGGCTGATCGAAAGAAGGAAGGAATCGGTGGTTGCGTAGCAACGGTTTTATAATTGTTTTCGCCTATAGATGGACTTGAGAAGCGTAGGTAGGCGATTAATATTATATAAATAAGTTTCATTTGGTTAGTTAGCTCCTGTTAATTACTAGGAATGTGCAGGTGTGTTATTTAATTCAATAATTTCTCCTCGGTAGGGGAAATCGACAGGTGCTATCTAATGCAGAAATAATAAACCTATGTGTAATAATGTGCAGTTATCATCTGGGTTATCTATACCAGGTGTTTCTTAAATTATGAATTTGTATTTTTATCTCCGTTATTTGAAGGGTTAGAAATAATACTACATGCAGATACATCGGTATGGATATGTATAATCCCCCCCTTGTGAAATATGTGTTTTGAGTCTCAAGTTAAAAGAGTCTCAATTTATTTAGCTAATACAGCTGATCAGAAAAGACCCAATAATTTCAATCGTGTCTTAGTATCCCAGAGAGTCTCCCTATCAAATTTCATCTTCCTAGGATGTACAGAAGAGAATTTAGCTCACCAACGGTGTGACTTTAAGCAGCTGCAATCTGAGAACTTCCCAGTAAAAATTCTAATGATTTCTGATTTTATTATTGCAGTATAGTTACCGAATTTGTTTATCGGTATCGCGTTATAATTTTTGATCTGAAAATTGGGTTGAATTTAAAAAACACATGACCCCAGCCCATACTAATTAGACATATTCATGTAAAAACTTCAAGTGGTAACCCCCATAATTTTTTACCTGAAATTCAACCAGAACCCTCGCGCATGCGCGGAAATCTGCGAAAGACGCAATAACTTTGTGATTTAAAGCGGAACCCCTATTTTTTTATCATTTAATAATGATTAACAGGACGTTTCCATTCGTTTTCGTCCCGTCACGAGCGTCACGTCACGGTGGGGTTTTCTATTGATTTTCACGTACAACCAATGCGTTACTGGGGAAGTGTAACTCCCTTAGTTTTCATAGCAGGAAAATCGTTTGCCACTTTTCGGAATGCTCTCATTTTATCACAGCATCTCATAATCCCTCTGAGGTGTCTCTAAAAGCCTCTGTAGTGTCAAGGAAAGCTGATTTATTACGCTCAGTTATAAACTTATATATTGCTAAGTAACCATAATGAACTAATAATGTACCTATTGTGTAAAATTAATCGTTATTAAATGATCTGACTGTAGAACCGTAGGTCTACCGTCCGTTTTTTTTATTGCAGATTCGAATTCTACCGGTAATTTAATTGAGAAATGACCCATCACTCAATTTTTTTAGTGCGCACATACGGGTGCAAAAAATCCAGCATAAATCCACGATTGTGTTAAAAAATTTAGAAAGAAGTTTATTTGAAAATCCGTGGATTTTCAACTATAAAAAAGACGAAAATCCGAGATACGCCTATCCTTAGGAATACGGATAAATCCGTAGATTTGGCACGACTGGCAGTCATGCCAACATTCCCGTTCATGTTTCCCTCCCACTGACCCGGGAGAGTCATTCACAGGACAGGGATGGCGGAAGGCTGAGGGCTGCGGTAGGTAAAGACTATCGTATGCCCAGACGGGGTCGGCAGACCTCCCGCCCCCGCACGGCTAAAATTGGTACCGCCTACTCGCACCCTCGTCGAAACCTCACATGACAAGGGATGATGGAATTAACGGGGGACGTTTCGGTTCTGAACCTGGCTACACTTCCTCTACGAGGAAAATCAATACCTAAGCATCAACTACCTACTAATAATTCGAAACCATTCACAACTTCTAATAATTAATTGTGATAGGGATAATTCATTACTACCTTCTAATTAATTGTAAAAATAGATTAGTCTCCTAGTGATGGGTACCTACCATATACAATAACAATATATGGTAGGTATATAATAAAACTCAGAACTATAGTAAATAAAAAAGGATAAAAGTGGGGTTTATAAATTAAAATGTTCTTGTGGCTTCGAATATTTCGGTCTAATTGGTAGGAAATGTAGGGAAAGAATAGACGAGCATCAGGAGGATTTCAGGGAAAATAAGGGTAGGTTTACATTTGCGAAACATCTTAAGGAATCCAATCATAGTTACAAATTAGATGTGACAGATAGACAGTTTGTGGAATTTCTTCATTTTTGTCCAAAGGGAGGTATGTTGAATGTACTTAAAAAATTCGAAATTATCAAAAGTGAGGTAGTTGAATGTACTTAAAAAATTCGAAATTATCAAAAGTGACAGATCTGGTAAATGTTTAAATGAGGCCATACTTCAATATCCCACCACTGATAGGTCCATTTCTATAAAGCTTGGAGTTATCCCTTCACACTGTTGAAACCATATTTAGTTATTTTTTTCCCCTTTGACTTCATCTAATTAGTTATAATCCCCCGTCACTTTGTTTGCACTTGATTGGTTGTACCTCCTGCCCCTTTCCTTTCTCTTGACCAGTGGGATTCAATCTCCTCCTTGCATCTGAAGGTTAAAGAGTGTGAGCGTAGAATGCGTTTTCGACGTAATATTGTGCCATACATAGGTAGAATAGCAAAAAAATTAGCTTCGAAGCTCACTCAGCAGCTCTAAGAGGCATCATCACCTTATGATTCGTTTCTAGATGTCCCAAAGGGCTTTCATCCCAAATTTTAGCATCATATGTTGGACAGTAAACAAATTACCTCCGGAGCCCAAACAGATGATCTAGGGGGCTTCAGGATTTATAATTAATTTCTAGACGTTCCAAGAGGCCTCCATTTTAAATTTCAGGTTCGTAGGTTGAACAGCAAAGAACATAAATCCGGATCTCACTCAGCTGATCTGGGAACTCAAGACTTTATGATTCGTTTCCAGACGTCCCAAGGGTTCCCCATTTCAAATTTTAGCTTCATATGGTTGAATAGCAATGAAATTAGCTCCGGACCACACTCAGCTGATCTACACTCACGATCATTAGTTTGTAAACAAAATATGAGAACTGTTATGCCCATAGTTCTGCTAGTCGTACAGCCACAGAATTATAGTGAACAGGAAAATGCTAGTTAAATCGAGAGCTTCCCAACGAGTGGTGAACGATGTTTGTGGGTTAAAGAGGGAAGAAGAAGAATAAACCAAACAACGGAGTCATTTTATGTGAAAATTATCAGAAAGTTTTCCGTTTACGTTACGCTTTTCCTTTACGGTTTGTGCGACGCGAATTGCAACAATTTCCTACCGAGGGGGGGCATAGTAGACATGGAAATGCTAAAAGCGTTTATGGGCCAAATTGCATCCTTACAATCATAATAAATACCCAACGCGATTAGAAAATCTTGATGAAATCCTCTGCCCGAGATTCGGACGACACTATTACGACTATCCCCATCAAATTATTACTAAAAGGTTTATTTCCGTATTTCTACTCAGATCACTAGTGTGTTATACTACCTACTTAGATGTAGGCTTCTATTCATAGAAAATTTATAAAATCAAACTCAACACTTACTCACGCTATACTGGTCAGTATAATTATTACCAGTGTAATAACTATAGTAATTCCATCTTGATAATGCCATAGAATAGTATTAATATAATCCAGTGTAATAATTCCATAGTAATACCATTCTAATAATGTATAATTATCTCCATTGTAACAATTACATCAGCTTGTTGGAACATTGCTTACTAAATGATATTTTTACTATGATCACCCATAATAATAAAAGTTCTAAATTACACTCATGTTATCCAGTTGAATACTGAGTGACTGGATGAGTACAGCGATCGGAATCATTACATTATTTTTAAAATAACATCTATTAACAACAAGGAAACACATTATTCTTAATTCGCAAGTTTTCGAGAGCCTGATTTTTCAGTGATCCCCTTTGATTTTACACATGGTGTTCATAGAAACTAATACAAAAATTTCAGGACCAATAAAATTCCTGTACACAACCATTTAGAGCAAGACACTCTCTTGGAGGCCATGAAGGTATTCACCGATGTATACTCTCGAATGTGATTGGTAATGAGTGAAGGTCCTAGAATGGAAAATCTTTAGCCTATCACGGTGCCTAAGTCAACTTTTTCATTTTTGTCATTTATAGGATCTCTTCTTCAATTGGCGATTGAAACACGACCCGAAATTTAATCTGCTAGAAATTTGCTGAGCGAATTTAACTACAATTACGAAGAATCCGACCGGAAAGGTGCTACCGAATCCTCAGATATCCGCAGAGAGTAATCGATTCCAGGCTGAAACATCTGAGATGTGGGACGCAGTATTTACTGCTGCTGATTTCATTACATGCTGCCTACCACACAACGGCACGCCGCGCCGCGCAGTGTTTCACTTGTTATTTTCCAGGTGAGTTGACAATTTTTCGGGGTTTAATATGCGGGAATCATCTGCTGAAGAATACAGACAAGAAATTAGCATTCAGCGCAGAAGACGCCGAAGATTTTTTCGGCCACAAATAGACGCTCATTTCGCTGGTATTTTGGAGTATAACGGGAGATTTAGGATGTCTTCCGAGACCCTTGAAAGATTCAAATGATGCGTAACTCTGTGCAATTTTTCCTCATTTTTCCCCATCCTTGAAGAACAAAGTGAAGTGTGAAGATCATTTCGATATTACAGATGACATTACTAACCCAGAAGCATTAAGAATTGATGAACTGATTAATATTTTCCGCTGAATGAAGGGGAAAAATCCGATTATACCAGCCATCAGAATAAGTTGATATCAAATACACACTTTCTCCACTTTTCAGTTTATAATTTGTCTGTCTTCCAACCATTACACCTTGTCATGTACGATAAACATCCTATCGTGTACTTAACACCGTTTTATATTATGATTCGCTGACAAAACTTCAATTTCGGTATCCCGCTTGACGTTGTTCATTTCGTTTGTCCCCACACGCCATTTTTCTTTTTTGCTAAACTTGTAAACTTAGCTTCTACAAGTGTAACTTTTCTACGCTTGTACTCTTTGTTTTGATGAAACACTTGTTCTTGTTTACCGTGCATTACATGTATCTACCCATACTTGTTAACTTGTACACTTGTAACTTGTTGATTTATGAAATAAGCCCCTGGAGGCTGCGCTGTAGGTGCTGGCAGTAGGATAACAGGAAAGGTCCAATGTTTCATATTCGCGGTAGAGAGAGAGAGATCCTTCATACGATCATATCAAGGACGTGAGAATCCTCGTAGGTTTTCAGCTGCTCGGTCATTCTTGGTGTGTTCGTTGTGAGATGGTCGACTATTCGCGGAACGAGTATGAGGCCGCGTCAGCGTTGATAATACGAGTACGTAGAAAAACGCTGGTCTCTCACTAGACGCCATGCATTTTAAGGCTAAATGCTGTATTTATGATGCTTTGGCTAAATCTATTTTGTTATACTGTCTTCCTGCTTGGAGTGGCGGATATAAAACAGCCTACAACCCTTTAGTTAGTTCTCAAAAAATGATTGTGTATTCAGCTCCTTCTGAACCCATTTTAAAAAAACTAAAAATACTCCCGTTTAGAAAACTTCTTAAAGTAAGCCAAATAACTGAAATTATTTAAAAAAAGCAATTTATGCTCCCTAAACACGAACTACCAACTAGGAGCAAAGATGTTGCTATGTTCTTCCTTTTCAACGTACCACTCTGGCTCAAATGAATTATTTATATAAGGGTGCAACAAATTTCAACGAGCTACCAAAAAAGATAAGGAAAAAAAATCTTGGAGGGGAAGGTAAAACGAATTTAATGGTGATATTTGTTTACATATCTACATATTTGTTTACCTATTCCTATGCAGGTCAATATGATTATTTTATAAACATTCATTATTAATTACAATTCAATTCAAAAAGTTGTATTCTTCAAAAAATATAATTTGTATTTATCTGAAATAACTACCAAGTTGTATACAATATTTTTGTATTATAATACAAGATAATTGCTCAAATGTGAGAATAGTTTTTGTAATAGGCGGACTACAGTAAAGGAGGTCTGAAGTATGAGTAAAGACACCAAAAGCTATTTTAAAAACCTCTATTTTTCATTTCATAATAAGTTCGTCTATGTGGAATGTAGATCGTCTCCTCCTCGAATTTCGATAGGGATTTGTCCTCTCAAGATAAGTAGAAAAGCAGTAAACTGTTGCTAAAGTCTTTGTTTTTTCAAAGATTCGTTTTTGTCTTCGTTGACATATGACTAAGAAATTATTCTTAAATACGGTATTAAAAATGATGCAGTTCATTGCAAGTTTTCTGCCTCCCAGAAATGTGTTTCAATATATTTAGCTGGCGAATTCTGAAGAAGAGAAAGGACCGCTCTGACACTTCCGAAGTCATTGTATTGGTTTAATTGCCGAACGTTCCAGCATGGTCAAGTACAACTGGCTGTTCAACCAGTGGCTTGCAGCTCAGCTGCTCACAAGAGAAGCAGCGTTAAATAAAATTGGTGGTTAATCAGCATAGAAAGGGATTTTCTACAACATTCCTTCAATAAGAAACTCGATTGAATACCAGAAACGCATTTCGGCCCTCTGTGCAATATGTACTTTTGAACTTTTGGAACTGCTTGAAAACAATACGAATTTATTTACTTAATATTCCTCGAGTTTACCCTGGCTACATATGACACTGTAATAAATCAACTCGGACGTATCAGATCTTTAGAAAAACGTACAGGGTGGTCCGTAATAAACGGACACATTTTAAAATCCTGTAACATTCACAAATTCGATCGTAGGGATTAAAAAATAAGCAGAACGTGTAGAGAAAATCAGTAAGTTTTATTCACAATCGAAAAATCGGAAAAAAATTATCAAGTTTTAAAAATTATGTCATTTAAATGACGACCCTGTTTGGTGACGCACAGTTCAAGACGGTCCTTGAAGTTCTGCATCACTCTTTGCACCATATTCCGGTATTTCCGCGATTTCTCGTCTTATTGATTGCCTCAATGCTTGAATGGTTCGTGGTTTGTCCATGTACACTTTAGATTTCAGGTGGCCCCATAGAAAAAAGTCACAGGGGGTGAGGTCTGTGGAACGCGGAGGCCAGGGAACATCCCCATGCCGGGAAGAAGAGCGGTTACGTCAAACAACAGAATTGCCGTTATTGGGCTGGTGAAAACCCTCGACATTTACACCAAAGGCCTCTACACTCTGCCAAGGTAACGGTGTGGTGTGGAATTTCCAAACTCGGAATAATTGGGCCCTATTTTTTTTTTTTTTTTTTTGAAGAGGCAAAGAGTGATGCTGAACTTCAAGGACCGTCTTGAACTGTGCGTTACCAAACAGGGTCGTCATTTAAATGACATAATTTTTAAAACTTGATAATTTTTTTCCGATTTTTCGATTGTGAATAAAACTTACTGATTTTCTCTACACGTTCTGCATATTTTTTAATCCCTACGATCGAATTTGTGAATGCTACAGGATTTTAAAATGTGTCCGTTTATTACGGACCATTCGTACATTCGGCCGCGAGCGAGTAGAGTAAACCTCTCGACGTCCGACCCACCTAGCTATCTAATGACCAAATGTGCAAAGATATGAATAATGCACCTACCAAGTATATTACCTAGTCTTGCCATCAGTTCTGTTACAAGGAGATATGTATGCGGATATAAGGTTAGTCATGAATTTTAGAAAGATGATTTTATTTTGATATCACGAGCTCTTATAAGTTGATTGAATAATTCAAAATTACCACCTTTAGCCTGCACACAATCTCCTGAGCCAGTCATCTATGAAAGTACGCACTTTCTAAGAGAAATTGCCAAAAAATGCTAAAAATTTCAAAATGGGCAAAATGTCGTTTTTACTGTGGTCAAACATACACTGTTTTGACTTTCATCAAACCTAATTTGCCATTTTTGAATTTGTTCGTATTTTTGGCAGTTTCTCTTGGGAAGTGCGTACGTACATAGATGACTGGACCCGCAGACTAAAGGGGCGATTTCCTACCTGCCGAATATCGCTGCCGAATTCAGTAGCGGGTTTTTGAATATCGCACTGTATTTTCGGCATCTGCGTTTTTCGGCATGAGCGTTTTCCTAGAAGGCGAGGTTCAGCGCGGAGTGGCACGCACATGTGCCAGTTCAGTCTACTTCAGTCTGTTTCGGTGGACTCAAATCAAATCAAATCAGATTTTATTGCCGTCAGACAATATTACTGTACATAGCAAATAGTCAACATAATAAACAAAATATACACATTAAAAATAAGATAGATAGAACAATAAATGTAATAAATTGCTCAGTTGCAATGCCTGGCCTAAGCAAGTTTAACTCATTAACAGGACATTCATGGTTCAGTTCCTGTTTTGTTCATCAGTTCCCCAATTTCTGTCCAGATCCTATCTCTTTTCAAGACGTTTTTAAAATCTGTAGAACTAACATTCCATGACAACTCATGTCCAGCAATAATTAGCTCAATCAATATTTCGTCCTCTGACGTTGAAAACGTCACTTGATTGGACATAGTATCAAAAAACAACACACACGCTATGTCAACACACACTGGACAAGTAGTCACAATTCGCACGACAATTCTTTCTCGCTGCGTGGTGCGGGACAGACTGCTCTGAGAGCAGTCGCCCGTCTCGCATTCCGCTGCGACATACACTCCCTGCCGAAATCGGCATTTAGGAAAATGACTGTACCCAGTCCTGTGTGTTGAGTCGGTGCCGAATACCACAGCGTAAAATCGACTTGCTTCTCCGTGGAGCACACATAGAGGGATCCCCCACTCTTCTTTTCTGCCATCGAATACTCTCGATACTATCGATTCAGCCTCCCAACACAATCGGTGCAGTCAGATCTCAGATGCAGTTAACTCTTATCTGTTATCGTAGTAGTGATTAGAAATCGTAATAATAGATGATAAGAAATCGACATTATAATGAATTAGCGTTTGCGCATGCGCACATACTGCTATTTATGTGACGGCAATGAAAGTATAAGGGGACCGTCTAGATGCTAACCCGCACAATCCCTGAAAATTTCATCGGAATCGGACTGAGACTTGGTATAGTTTTGGCCGTGACAAGGATTTACCACAGACAGACCCGGAACCAAAATTGATCACCAAGCTCTGAAACGCAAAAATCAAGTGGAAATTTTGATTTTGGAGGGCAAAATTTTTTTCGACTTCAATCAAGAACACAAAGATTCCCTACCTTAGGTAGTGAGGAAGCAAAAATTAGGCTTAGAGGTTCCTCAGCTAATCAGTGCGCTTTAGTGCTCTGTAAATTATTCTACATATCCTAAAAGTTAATCAGTTAGCCACTCTCTAAAAATGTTAGCAGAGTTTTAGTCAAAACGAAATTGCCAAACATAATCTAGGACATAGAAAAATGGTTGCACAAAATTATGCTGAAAACGTCTTAAATGTAATTAATATTTGCTGAAAAATGTATAGAAACTGCAAAAAATATTTTTTGAATCGCCGAATTTTATTCAGTTTGTTGCTGGTTTTAACAATCTCTTTGTACTCAAATTCCGATACAATTTAACATATCACAATACAATAGGTAATTTGAGAAAATTCGTTCATGCAATCATGCTGCCTGACTGGAACTTTTTCAATTTTGGCGCTCAGAAGGTCGTTTTATTTCAAAATCAAATCGATATGTTGGGAGGCTGAATCGATAGTATCGAGAGTATTCGATGGCAGAAAAGAAGAGTGGGGGATCCCTCTATGTGTGCTCCACGGAGAAGCAAGTGTAAGATCGTAGCAATATTTGGCAGGTTGGAAATCACCCCTTAAGAGATTGTTTGTAGGCTAATGGCGGTAATGTTGAATTATTAGCATTAGAAATTCGCTCGTACGATCATACTTTACCACTGGAACGTTTTTGTTGATGATCAGTTGGTGTGGACGAGCCTAAAATAGGTAATTACGAATTGGAATGTTCAGCATTCAGTTACAGTTCGAGGAGCTGAGATTCGAATTTCGATCGTCCTCGACGAGTTAATACCTCGATTCCGGTGTTTCAGCCCACGCTCATCCCGGCAGACGCGCTGGCTCTCAAAGGGAGGCGCCGCCCCCGCTGGTTTATATTTAGCGGGAAATAAGGGACAGACGCAGCTCAGCAATCCGCGCCAACGTTTTGCTGTTCTTTGTAGGCACATTACACCCGGTTCGGTAGTCGACCTGATTTCCGCCGGATATCTGCGCACTCAACCCCCGCCTTTGTTAGATCTGGATAACAGCGGAAACCCCAAACATTTGCAATACCGTAAGCCGGGGACACTTAGCCAAGGTAAGGGTACATTGCAACAGTGTTCGTATTTATTTATTCATTTATTTATTTACAAAACGGGCGATGCCCAATTACAATATTATTAACAAAATAAATTCGTCTCTTGATGAGGAAACAAAATCGGTGTTTCAGAAGAAAGAAAATAACTATATAGGTATATCTGTGTATATATAAGGTCAAAATCACAAACAAACACTTCTTGTAGCTGAGATGAGTTTAGGGCTATGTGGACAGAGATTTCAGGGTGAACGGTGGATGGTGCGTAATTAGAGAGTTTTTGGCGGCTTCAACTTAACGTCACCCGTTACCGTAGTCTTGAGGGAGCAAACGAAGATGCTAACCCAAATGGAACCGGGAGAACGGTGCCTCAATTTTGATGTCACGTTAACGGTGGTTGGGTAACGCGATATTTTCCCCCCAGCTGTCTTGTGGTCTACTGGTTGACTAATCAATTTATTCATTTCGATATGAAACGCCAATTTTCAATCCTGAATTCGAATTTCATGTTAGTTTCAATACGAATACGGGCTAATTTCCCATTTTTAGTTTTCAATTCGTAAACAGGGGATGGATAGTAAGCCTCAAGTGTGGAACACCGCGGTTTAGTTGCACTTATAAGTCATTAGTCGTAAACTTCATGTTTTTGGGTTTTCCGTTGGGCAAATTATCAACAACTATGAAAAAGTATTTATCTCTATGACAATGGAACAGGATTTTACTTGACAAAATCATCAGTGGAGGAAGCACTTCACGCAATGTTCACGAGAAAATAGCTGAGAGTTCAGGTAAACTAAGAACAATACTGCGAAAAAGTAGTGTCTTAAAACTCAGTTTTCTCATTTAAAATATGTGAAATAATAATAGAAACAAGGCTCTAATCGACCAAATAGAGCTTGAGCGCAAAAGAACGGAACTTTTCGATCGGGTTGAAGGCTAGTAAAGCTGGACAGCGGAGGCGGACTTCAAATGGCACATTCGGTTTCTACGCGACTAGAAACGTACAATAACCAAGTTTGAGGGGTGTTCAAAAACCTACCCTCTACATCAACATAATTAGTTGGTAATGAGGCATTTGAAAAGAAAAACTATTATATTTACTTCAGCAGTATTCGAGTAATTTGCTGGTGTCGTGTGCCTTTAGGTCCCCAAACAGGTGACGTTAAATGAGCCATTCTAACGTACGACGGTGCTAACGTCCCCTCAAAGCCACGTACTCTTGGGTATGTTAGGGTCACGTTAAGGGTACGTTAGTGGTCACCAAAAACTCTCTAATTTTGCGCGGAAGGTTCGAGATGGCTGATCATGGAAGAAGTCTAAGGTTGGATTTCGTTGGAGTATATGGTTGGCCTGACGAGGGATTCTATTGAGAGGCTGTTCATACAGGTAATTAGTAGTGGAGAATTGAATATGAAAAATGGGTTGGTTACGGGAGTAAAAAACTGGAATATGTAGGTTGATTTCGGAGATGAGTTCGAGACAGTCAATCCGGTTGTTCAACAAGTTGAAAAGGAACAACATGTCAGATACAATGCGACGCTCTTCAAGGCTGGTGAGCAGTGGCGTAGCTAAGACATTTCTCATGGAGGAGCAACAGTCAAGGATTTCGTTCTATTTTACAGTTTAAGTATTAATTTATAGCACTTGTTGTTGAATATACGAAGACTGTATAATGAACTGTCAAACGTTCATATAAGTAAATTTCCTATGGTTTTTTTTAATGATTTGAAATCACGTGCCCTTTCATATTCACAAACCTACCTATGGATTATTAAAGCGTACCTAATAGTATTTAGAAAAAATATTATCCAATCAACTAATAATCAGAACGTTGAAAACTACGATAAATACGAATACCTATGGGTGAACTGAGGAGCACTAGGCTTATATGCCTACTATTAAACTAGATTGACTGCCTGCAAAATCATATATTTAGGTATGTGGTCGTTCCTCATTCACAGGTTGCACTTCAGCGCAAAAAAAAAAACTTTTTCTGGACAATATCACACAATTGTATTATATAAGTATGAGTAATAACAAACGGGGCAAGAAACCGAGAACGACAAACAACAAAAGTCAAACAAAACTAACTCAAAGCAATACGCTAGGTTAGAATAAAAGATAATCAGCAGAAACGCTTGCATGCGACACATCTTGCATGCGACGTCTGCAACACATTGGGACATTTTATGTCTTTAGTTGCAGACTCGTATGCATGCTCTAAGAAGAAGACTCATCTGATCCGGACCCTGGGCATCGTCAAGTAAATGTCCTAAAGAGGCTACATACGAAATTACAGCTTCCTAGAGTGTAGAGTATAGAAATTACTTACTAAAATGATTTAACCACCACTTCACAAATCAAACCGTTCTCGCAATATTCGGATCACCTGCTATGAATCAAATCATCGAAACACCAGCTCAATGAAATCATCAGAAATTAACAAGCGGTTGCAATCATATTCACAGTATCAATTATTGAGAATGATCACCTGTGTGTAAACAATTATTCATATAACCATGCTCATAACTCAGCTTGTTGGCCACGCACTTCGCAGTAGTTAACATAATACGGGTGGATAAATCGAGAGCTTTCGAACGAATGGTCAACGAATTTTGTAGGATGCAAAACGAAGAAGTACCATTTCCCTAGCAACGACTCGGTTGTAAGCGGAAATCATTAGAAAACCAACCGCAACGCTTTTTTAACGCATTTTTTAAAAAGCTTTTTGACATGGATATGTCTTTGCTCTGGGGGGTCAACCAAAAATTTCCGTGACGCAAAATTTGTGTCACAATTTCAGTGTTTTTCACGTACAACCCAGCCGTTGCTAGGGGAACGGAACTTCCGCAGTTTTCATCGCACAGAAATCGTTCGCCACTCATTGGAAAGCGCTTGATTTATGTGATAAATGTTCACATCTCAAGCTATCAATTTCCCCCTCCTTACGTACATTCCTAAACTAAGTTGATTGGACTATAACAATTTTAATAAGCCGGTTACAATATTCTTAACGTAAAGCATAGGAACTCCACTCCATAGGAAATATTTTAATCCTCTTGACAACAGTCGACTGTTAACAACAACTCATTGTTAGTAGTGGCTTCTCTCCACAGTTATTTTCAACATTTCTATAAGTAAACCGTTGTTTTGTTGGAATTAGTCGGGATGCGGCCCAGGGATTTGTTTAAGGTTAAAGGATTTGTTTACAACTCTCGAGGACAACCGTTATGAAATCCCCAATCAAAGACATATCCATGTAACATGGTATCTGCTTGTAAAGCAGATAGTGGAACTCGTTTAGGAGTTTTTCGTTTAGGTATGTGCCAAAGTAAAGACAAAAAAGTCAAAAATCCTACGAATCTTAATAAGAATTTATTTACTTCTAAGAGCGCCTAAAGTTGCTAGGCAACGGGAACCGTATAATTATAATAGTAATTGTTTTTTACTGATTACCCACTGTTTGTGTAAATTAATGAAATAAATATATAAATACCTATATCAATTAATTTTGTTTAATGAATCGTTGAGGTCAGGAACTGGTGAACTGATTAAATAAATAGTACTGGTATATTTTCACGTATGTAGGTAAAACTAATTATATTTGGAAGAAATTAACAGAATTCAAAATAACCTAGGGAGCTCCGTTATAAAAAGGGAAAATTAAGCAATTTGCTTCTATGAATTAAAATCTTGGATTTTTTATAAATTGGTGAAAGGAAAGATCCGACCTTGGTGAACGCGGAGACGCTGAAAATTCGTAACGTAGGGGTCCAGACTGCACCTGTAGTCGTCCGAAAATCCCAACTCAGGGACCGGGAATGCGGCGTAATCTAGGTGAGCCAGAAGATGAAGCTCTAGGTTCCAGACGTCGACGAACAAGGAATGAGCGATGTCGTATACCGACCGGTTTCCCAAAGCTGTGAACGAAAACGTGGCATGGTCAGTATCCAAAGTTATTCCAACATCTCTGGGGAATCTGGAGAATCCGCGGATATATTCGCATACTCACGTCTATTCTTTCGTTGATATATGATGTATGGAAAAAGAAGGTGTAGATGCTCCGTGATGGCCCTCCAAAACACTTTAAAGAAAGCGCAGGTTAAAGCAAAATGGCGAATCGTCTTAAAAAAGTGCGAAAGGCGTTTGCGTGTCGTCCTGAGAAGGGCATCGATGGGAACTGAGGCTCGGATTCCTTGTTGGCCGAATAATGATGAACGGGGGAAGGGGGCGTGCACTATAATCTCCGACAAAAGTTCACAGGTTCGCGGGTCACTGATAAACTAATCGACACTTCTACAATAAAAGGCGTCAACATTCCGCCCACCTAAATTTTACTAAAATTTACAGAATTTGCTAAAGGGATTCATATGGAGAGGAGTTAAGAGGAAGGAGAGGTATCAACTTGGATACTGAACGTCGAAATGCAGAATTAGCAGTTTGGACAGTCACCACTCGAATGACTCCATCAGCTCCTGGATGCACTGTGGTTACTTTGGCGAGTGGCCACTTCATTGAACACGCATCACCTTTCAATAAAACGAGATCACCCACTTGTAAGTTGGATGTCTTACGATGCCACTTTGCCCTTGCTTGCAGAGTGTGCAAATATTCCAAACGCCAGCGGTTCCAGAACTGATCCGACATCTTTTTGACAATTTGCCAACGGGAAAGGCGATTATCTGGAAGATCATTCAGAGAAGGTTCTGGGATAGCCAACAATGGTCTACCAATGAGAAAGTGTCCTGGCGATAAATAGTCAGTTTCTTCAGGACTAGCGGATAAAGGGCAGAGAGGCCTTGAATTGAGAATGGCCTCTATCTTTGAAAAAAGTGTGCTATATTCTTCAAACGTGAATGGCGAATCGCCAGCTATCTTCTTCAGCAAAACTTTACTCGACTTTACTCCAGCTTCCCATAGGCCTCCAAAGTTGGGACTATGAGGGGGATTGAAATTCCATTTGAACTCGTGCTTAGTAGCAAAATCATAAATGCCATCTTGAGTATCAGATTGTCTGTACCATTCTATAAACTCCTTCAACTGGTTGGCTGCTCCAACAAAATTGAGCCCACAATCAGAGAATATTTCATTTGGAAAACCTCGACGAGATGTGAAGCGAGAAAGAGTAGCCAGGAATGCCTCTGTTGTAAGGCTGGTTACAGCTTCTAAATGAACAGCTTTGCTGGCCATGCAAACAAAAATACATAAATAAATTTTGCTCAAAGGAGCTTTCCTTCGCAAGGAATCTCTCATTAAAAAAGGACCAGCAAAATCTACGCCTACTTGAATGAAGGCCCGCCCACCCTGAAGGCGGCAGGGAGGTAGATCACCCATAATAGGTGTAGAGCCCTTGGCTTTCGATTTGAAGCATTTTATGCAGTAAAAGGTCCTTTGTCTCACTAATCGTCTTAGTGATGGCACCCAATATTTGGTTTGAATGAGAGCTTGCAAGGTGCTGGGCCCTGGATGAAGGTAGATCTTGTGATAATGATCTATTAGTAACTTGGTGAAGTGTGCATTAACAGGAAGTAAAACTGGGTGTTTCTGATTTTCTGAAACATGTGCATGTCTTAATCGACCACCGACTCGAAAAATGCCAAAACTATCGATGAAAGGCTGCAGTTTTATGAATTTCTGAATTGCTGATTGAGGCTTAGCAGGTTGTCCGTTGAAAAGAAAATGGGACTGAACTGATTTGATGCAAATCCAACGGGCTTGTTCAAGCTCGGAAAAAGTGTATGGTCCTCTCTGGATCAAATTACCAGATTTGGCAGCACGCCTGTTTTGAATGCATCTCTTCATCCATGCTATTGACCGACAAAGTTTTAGCAAAGATGAAAATCGAGCCATCCATTTAATAAAATCAGGTTGATCCTGAACTGCCACTATCGTGATTTTATTGGATGTAACTTCCGGCAGCACAGATGGGATTTCTGGAGAACTTGATGGCCATGATTCATCTGGAAGGCTCAACCAAGGTGGTCCATTCCACCACAACTGAAAGTTTATGAGATTTTCGGGAAGTAAACCTCTGGATCCGCAATCTGCCGGATTCATTTTAGATTGAACATGATCCCACGATTCTGCTGGGGTCAAGTTATTGATTTCAGTAATTCGATTACCTACAAAAGTCTTGAGTTTATATGATGGAGTATTGATCCACCCTAAAACTATGGATGAATCAGAAAAAAATCGGGGCGGTAGACTTTCATGAGGGACGTTCTGGATGAAGGAGGACGTTGAGTCATAGAGTCTAGCTAGCAACAACGCTGCGCACAGTTCAAGGCGTGGGATGGAAATCTGCTTAACTGGAGCTAGCTTTGTCTTCGCAACTAAAAGGCGAGACGAAATTCCTGCGGGACACATGGTTTGCAAGTATAAGACACCACAATACGCTGTTGACGAGGCATCTGAAAACCCAACTATCCGATAATGAGTGGTTGTCTTGGAGCAAACAAAACGAGGAATTTTTATTTGCGAGAAAAAGGGAAGTTGAGTTACTAGGCTGGACCATTTTTGCTCAATTTCGTTTGGAATTGGTTGATCCCATCCTACTTGTTCCTTCCATAAATCTTGTACTAAACTCTTCATCACGATAACTGAAGGGGACAGGAAACCAAGCGGATCATAAATTTTGGATACAGCCGACAAAATACCTCTTTTGGTGAACATTATATTTGGATGAGAAATAGAATATGAGAACTGATCTGTTTGCGTATCCCACTGTAAACCAAGAATTTTTAGAGAAACATCATCACTCTCTTGTAGAGAAATAGATGATTCAACAGAATTGATATCTTGAGAAACAGCTTGAAGTAGTTTATTACAATTGCTAGCCCACTTGCTTAATTTGAAGCCTCCACGTTCAAGTATGCCTATAAGTTGCTGCTGTATATCCAAAGCTTCCTTAACTGATCGAGCTCCTGACGCTATATCATCTATATAGGAGGACTGTAGTAGTACATTGGCAGCATCTGGATAGTCTTGACCTTCATCAATACACAATTGATGAATGACTCGAAGAGCCAAGAATGGCGAACATCCCAGTCCGTATGTCAACGTATTCAATTCGTATTGCTCTATAGGTTTAGCAGGGTCAGATCGCCAGTATATATGTTGATATGTACGATCAGCTGGATCTACCAAAATCTGCCGATACATCTTCACTATATCGGTGACGAAAACAATAGGATGAATTCGAAAGTTCAAAAGAATAGTACGAATGTCATTCTGTAGTTTGGGTCCAGTATGTAAACTATCATTCAATGAACCCATTTTTGTTTTGACAGATGCATCGAAAACTACGCGCAGTTTATTTATACCACGATCAATTTTGAAAATACCATGATGTGGTATAACAAATTTAGCAAACTCATTTGTAGGAGTCATATGATGTAAATTCACATATTCAGACATAAAATGTGAATATTGTTCTTTAAATTCTGGGTTTTTATCCAGTTTTGTTTCTAAGTTGCGATAACGCTTCAAGGCTATATCAGAAATATGAGGAAATACGGGTGGTTCGTTCCTAAATGGAAACTTGACTACATATCTTCCTGTTTCCGTACGATAGTAAGTATTACGAAAATGATCCTCGCACTCAGATTGATCTAAAGAAATCGGTATTTTAGGTATGGGAGGCTCTTCCAATTCCCAAAAACGCGTCAAACTAGCGTTCAAATCGTCTGGTTCGCACGAAGAAATCATTAATGAAGTACCCACTGAAGGTGAAGAGTCAGAATATTTTCCAATGACAATATATCCGAATATAGATTCGAATAATTTCGGAAGGTCGTCCTTTATAGTGATAGACGATCCTTTCCAAATCTCGCCGAATAAATCTCCTCCGAGTAGAAAGTCAATTGGAGTCGGTTTCCAGAACTTAGGATCGGCTAAGTCAAATTTCATATAATTTGAAAATATGTGGTTTGGAACGGGAACGGTAGGGAGATATGAAGTTATGTTACTGACTACCAAAGCGTCCGCATGTAACTGGGGAGTAGCGTTATTACGGGGTTTTATAGTACATGATAATTGACCTTTTATTCCATCAAATAATGTCTGTCCGATACCACTTATTTTCTTAGGACAATATTTCATTGGGAGTCCCAATTTATTCAAACATTTATGGGTGATGAATGAAAAATGCGAAGCGGAATCAACGACGATTCGTATGGGTTGATAATGACCTTGAGAGTCCAGAATATCAGCTACCACCGTTCCAAGTAAAACGTTGACATCATTATGTGAAGTTGAACTAAGAGATGTTCCGTCGGGAGACGGATTTTTAGATTGATTAGCAACAACAGGTTGAACCGAATTCGAAATGCCGATTGTAGGTTCAATGTGTAACATTGTATTGTGACGATGGTTACAAAGTTTACATGACCACTTCGAGGGGCAAGAATGTGTATTATGAGCGGGCGATAAGCAATTTTTGCATCCCTTCCAATTTCTTAAAATATCCAATCTTTGATTCGGAGTGATTGAATAGAATTTCGTACATTTCGAAATAGCGTGTGAATTTCCTTTACAAATTGGACAATTTGACATGACCTCGGGTTTTGAAGATGGTTTTGACTCAGAATTAGCAAGCAGTGACGTTTTGGCAGTAGTTTTGTGCGCTTGTTTTTGTTTATATTTATTTTTTAACTTATCATTAAATGGATGATTGTCCACATTATTGCTATTTTCCGATAATTGTAATGCCACACTATATTCACGAACAAATTTAGTCAAAATATCATAAGTTGGAAACAACACATTTTTGTGTGCCACCTCGAATTTTTGCCGAGTTACAGGATCCAAACAACGTATGGCAAGATGAAAGAGTAGAAAATCGGCTTCATTATCAATATGTAGTAATTTCAGAGCAGCAATATTATCGGATATTTTTGTCAAAAAAGTACGAAGAGACTCATGTGTTGGTTTGTCTTGCTGAGGTCGAAAAGACAATATATTGTGAAGATAACTGTTAGCTAAAAGACGATTATTATCATAAGCGTCTTTTAAGGCCTGCCAAGCAACTTCAAAATTTGCTTCCGATAAAGGCAAATGGTTAATAAGAGAAGCTGCTGTACCACTAACAGATGAAATCAAATAATGAAATTTTTCCATTTCCGTTAGTGCATCGTCTCGATATACTAACGAAGTGAAAGTATCACGGAATTTAGGCCATTCGGTGATTTGGTAACCATTAAATTTTGGAAGATCAATTTTAGGTAAATTTCTTGACGTGCGGGAATCCTGTAGGGTGGAGTTGGTTGCCGGGTTTAGAGTTGAGGTAGATGGCTGTGCTACATCGAATAATTTCTCAAAATTGGCGTGAGCTTGATAATAGTAATCGAGGACTTTTGACCTACTGCTAAAATCTTGTTTAGACGGAAACTCAGCAAGTTGATCATACTCGTCATATAGCATCAAAAGTTTTTGATAACATTCCTCAAAATTGTTAAAGTGTTTTTCAATTGTCTTAAACATGCCTTTAAACAAATCTCGAGAATTAGGATCAGTTACAGCCTGATTACCCTTTTCATAAATTCGATGAATTTCCTTCCCAGACAACAGCAGACATTTACGAATAACCTCTGCCCTTTTGATAAATTCGTGATTTCCTTCTCCTGCCTTTTTCGCCTCTGGTCTACCTAACGGTCCATCTCCTTCCATGATAGGGGACGTCAAGGAAAATTTGGTCAAGAAGGGGTTAAGGGTGAGGATGGATTACGAAAATTTTAAAATCTAAAAAGTCTTGCGACTACACCCCACTTGGTGTACAATCCTATACTACTATAATAAATAAGAGTAGTAAAATAAGTAATTATTTGCACGTCCAATGGATAGTATTAAACAATACGTGACATCAAAACGATCGTCGATAGGTATTTTGTAGGTATTAAAATAAACCTAGGTATGTTCAACGTAAGTTGCCTCAATGAATAGAGATTTTATAAATCTAGAAAGATGAAAAGTATATGTCACACAATTGATTCAAGAAAATATGTGCAAGGACTATTATTGTTGCATGTATACAATGTATATTCAAATGGTGTACATACTAACGAAACTACAATAATGTATTTGCACGAATCGGTACGTAGATATATGATCTGCGTATTTTACGAAGAATAGTCACCAGTAACTATTAACTAAGTTCCTTCCTCAAAAGCAACCACGCTCTGCTACCAGAAAATGTTTGTGTAAATTAATGAAATAAATATATAAATACCTATATCAATTAATTTTGTTTAATGAATCGTTGAGGTCAGGAACTGGTGAACTGATTAAATAAATAGTACTGGTATATTTTCACGTATGTAGGTAAAACTAATTATATTTGGAAGAAATTAACAGAATTCAAAATAACCTAGGGAGCTCCGTTATAAAAAGGGAAAATTAAGCAATTTGCTTCTATGAATTAAAATCTTGGATTTTTTATAAATTGGTGAAAGGAAAGATCCGACCTTGGTGAACGCGGAGACGCTGAAAATTCGTAACGTAGGGGTCCAGACTGCACCTGTAGTCGTCCGAAAATCCCAACTCAGGGACCGGGAATGCGGCGTAATCTAGGTGAGCCAGAAGATGAAGCTCTAGGTTCCAGACGTCGACGAACAAGGAATGAGCGATGTCGTATACCGACCGGTTTCCCAAAGCTGTGAACGAAAACGTGGCATGGTCAGTATCCAAAGTTATTCCAACATCTCTGGGGAATCTGGAGAATCCGCGGATATATTCGCATACTCACGTCTATTCTTTCGTTGATATATGATGTATGGAAAAAGAAGGTGTAGATGCTCCGTGATGGCCCTCCAAAACACTTTAAAGAAAGCGCAGGTTAAAGCAAAATGGCGAATCGTCTTAAAAAAGTGCGAAAGGCGTTTGCGTGTCGTCCTGAGAAGGGCATCGATGGGAACTGAGGCTCGGATTCCTTGTTGGCCGAATAATGATGAACGGGGGAAGGGGGCGTGCACTATAATCTCCGACAAAAGTTCACAGGTTCGCGGGTCACTGATAAACTAATCGACACTTCTACAATAAAAGGCGTCAACACTTGCGTCCTCTAAAATTCATGGAGGGGCTCTGCCCACCCTTCCCCTCCTCAAACTACGTCACTGTAGTATAGTTCTAAAATCTTTCCACAGAGATAAAGCTGCCCTTAAAGCGGCCCATACATGCACAATATTGTTGTACAACCTTCTATTTTGTGCAATATAATTAAACCACGATGTATTGTATAAGATCTAAAAATTATATATTTATTGTACAATAAGAAAAAATATCTCATAATCTATGCGTGATATTGTGCATTGAGGCGTCGATCAGAGGCAAACAACAATCTATTTGCACAATATTATTTTATATATTCTTTTTTTAAGGTTTAAGCCGCACCTCAACCAGAAGGGTCATTAGCGGCATTGAACAAGGTTTTACAGGGACGATGAAAGTGGCACGATTCTAAGGGGCTATGTTGCCATCCTTGACTAAAAAGGAGGGCCATCATGGACTCTCGGCATCTCGGAGGGGGAAAACTGAAGGGTACAGTGATGACACTGTTTAGCCCCCTAAGTGGATTAAAAAAGTCCCATGAGCGAATTTTTGAAGAATC
Source organism: Adelphocoris suturalis (assembly GCA_030762985.1). NCBI lineage: Eukaryota > Metazoa > Arthropoda > Insecta > Hemiptera > Miridae > Adelphocoris > Adelphocoris suturalis. The sequence continues at coordinate 74,939,168 of CM061046.1, read as the reverse complement.
TTCGACATTTCAGTCGCTATTGATCGTGTAGAGAAATTTTAGTTTATGATTTTGATAGACAAACATGGCATCAAATTATTAAAAATAAATAGGAGGTACTCATACTTTATTATTATTTAACTAACCTTGTAGATTTAAACACAAATATAGGTAAATATTCATAGCTTTCGATGTCTAATGTGGTCAGTATTGAAGGCAGTTGAAATCTTAACAGTATCCTATCATAACATCATCAAATCTTGACATAAAATTGGTTAAAATTGGTATAAAATTGGTTATACAGGGATACTTCCATAAGAGTAGTTCAATCTGAATTTGGACAATGTTTCATGCAAATATTACCGATTTTTACAACGCTGCGCTGATTCTGAATATACCACATATTAGTATGCTGAAAAAATTATTTCGCACAACAAATCGCAACAAACAGGCTATTTTGCAATTTTTGACTACATTTTTGAAAATTTCAACCATAATCCGATCATGCTGGCCAACGAACTTGAACTTTCGTTTTGTGTCCTTAACATTTTAAAATTTGTTTGAAGTGTCTAGCACAATTCTACGGACAGTTATCGTCTGGAATGACACATACATACATACATATATACATACATACATATATACATACATAAAAAAATGCGTTAAACTTCAGAATATGATTCAGAATAGCCTGAAACGGATTTCTGCATAAAATTTTTTCAAAAATTCACATTCTACAAATTTTGAGGCGAGAGCAATAGCTTAATTTTCTTCAAAAGTTCGCTAAAATGCGTTAAACTTCAGAATATGATTCAGAATAGCCTGAAACGGATTTCTGTATCAAATTTTTTCAAAAATTCACATTCTACAAATTTTGAGGCGAGAGCAATAGCTTAATTTTCTTCAAAAATTCGCTAAAAAACAGTTTTTCGGAATAAAAAATTTGAAATTTCCAATGTTTGTTGCTGGACCATATTCTTAATTGAACTAAAACATAATCAAGAAAATCGGATAGAATAGAGGATAGATCACCATTTATTATATTCCCCTTTCATTCGTCCCCTTCCATAATAAAATTTAAAACTCCTGACGAAACTTTTTATGAGAAAAATAAAAGAAATAAAAATAATTGGACACTTGGGCAGAGCTTAAAAGGATCGGAAATTATCCCCTTCATCCTCATCCCGGTAGTTTACTTTTAGTCTTATTGTGGGTTGGTATAACGGTACACAATATAACACGTACAAATAATAAATTAATAATACATAATACTTGTAAGTAAATAATTTATTGTAGGTAGGTTCCTACTATTAACCGTTGAGTACATTAGTTTCATTTGGGAAGCCCTATGAGTACAATTTGCCCTTATTTTTACGGTTAGTAACTTTTATTTTCCGGTCTAACTTTTTCTCGCACTCATTCCGGCAACTGGGTTCTAAAGCGTATTGAATAATGTTTTCGAGAAGAGAGTTTGAAGAAAACAACGTATCATTTCATAGCATATCAGCAGCCTTTCTCCGTTGTTGGTATACTCCAATAATATCACAAATATCACTTCCCGGATATAACCAGTTACGTCTAGATAAAAATGAGGCTTTTATGATAAATAATAAATAATAGTTTCAGTGAATTATCTACGCGGTCCTTGCTATTGTGCATGATGGCGTTGCTGGTAAGCTCGCGTGTCGATCGTCATCGGGATTTCCCATGAGTTGAATCGAGAGGGGTGAGACAATAGCTGCGTCACAATGGAACACAATTGATCAAATCCCCGTATTTATCGTTATTAGGATAATATTATGGCATTAGTATCGCTACACATATGATGTTACCTTCACAGTGGGTATTAGGTACCGAGTACTCGATCGCGGGCGGCCAGCTATTTTGGAGACGAAAGCTGAACCAAGCCGTTAGAATTAATTTCTTGTATACCAGGTTAGCGGAAGCATAGTTTTCACGGGATATGAAAGGACTGACGAAACCGGATGAGATATAAGTATCAAAGCTACACACTTACAAATTACAATAGATATGTTTATGGCGCCCCTGTTAGCGAATTTTTGAAGAAAATTGAGCTATTGCTCTCGCCTCAAAATTTGTAGAATGTGAATTTTTGAAAACTTTTTATGCAGAAATCCGTTTCAGACTATTCTGAATTATATTCTGATGTTTAACGCATTTTTTTATGTATGTATGTATGTATGTATATATGTATGTGTCATTCCAGACGATAACTGTCCGTTGAATTGTGCTAGAAACTTCAAACAAATTTTAAAATGTTAAGGACACAAAACGAAAGTTCAAGTTCGTTGGCCAGCATGATCGGATTACATCTTCGGGTTGAAATTTTCAAAAATGTAGTCAAAAATTTCAAAATTGCCTGTTTTTTGCGATTTGTTGTGCTAAATAATTTTTCAGCATACTAGCATGCGGTATATTCGGAATCAGCGTAGAATTTCCTATAAGAATATGTATCAAGTTTTCAAAAATTTCAAAGTTGAAAAATCAGTCAAAAATCGAAATAATGCCGTTCGCTAGTTGTAAAAATCGGTAATATTTGCATGAAACATTGTCCAAATTCAGATTGAACTACTCTTATGGAATTATCCCTGTACAACCAATCCTAGAACCATGCTGTTTAAAACGTAGGTAGTAGGTGCTTGTTGAAAAAAAAAAAAAAAAAAAAAAAAAAAAAAGTAATCACAACTGATGAGTTTACTCTGTGAAATATTCCGTCCTCCGATTCTCTCGGTCGCTCTCTTTAATGTTTTACGCTCAACTGTTTTAGGACTTGATGTAGCTTTAATACTGACTGTGGCTTAGAAAATATCAGCCATGAAATTATGAAGAAGTTCTATTTATGTACGTACTAGCACGCAGACCTACATTTGTCTTTAAATCTACAAGATTAGTTTAATAATAATAAAGTATGAGTACCTCCTAATTATTTTTAATAATTTGATTCCATGTTTGTCTATCAAAATCATAAACTAAAATTTCTCTACACGATCAATAGCGACTGAAATGTCGAAGATTTCTTCAAAAATTCGCTCATGCGGTCATGCTGCATGACTGGACTTTTTAACTACTACATCACCTAGTAGTAAACCATTTGTGAGAAAAATCAACAGAGTATTGTGCTAGGGAGCAAATACAGAAAAGTAGTGGATTGATCCATGAAAGTCATCACAACAGTTATTACACTTAACAAAGTGTGTTCGTAGGGCTTCTCAGGAGGGTTAAGAAGGGAGAAATTGAGCCATTGAAATGTGACTATCTAACTAGTGGTGAAAGACTTTTGTGGGATGGGAAATCAGGAAAGTAGGGAGTTATAGCTATTTTCCTTCGAGTCATTCAACTGAGTCGTTGTACGAAAAGACGTTATTCTAGCGCAAGCAAACCAGAAGCTGACCACTGAGTCGTACTGTATGAATAGGGAATCGTACGATTGAATGAAACGATTCAAAAGTCACCCTAACGTGATTACACTACTCTAAATCTTCATAGTGCCGAATCACAGATTACCTAACGTGTATAGAATACATTCATATTGAAAGAATTATTAAATTAGCAACAACTTTAAATTTTCATCGGTTTAATTATTTCACTAGAAATAGATGTGGTAGAAGAAGGAAGGGAACATGGAAGGGTAGTTGTTAAGGCAGCATCGAAATTCGCCTTGGATTAGGAGAATCTCATTCGGGAACTTCAACATGATCAACGATCAAAATGTAGTATATATATATATATATATATATATATATATATATATATATATATATATATATATGATACATATGAAAAAGTGTTAAGCTCTAGGATTCGTTTCAGAATGCCTCAAAACGGATTTCAATGAAGAAATTTTTCAAAAATTTTGATTTTAAAAATTTCCGGGCAATTGCAATAGCTTCATTTTCTACAAAAATTTGCAAAAAAAAAAAAAAAAAAAAACTGAAAATCCAAAATCTCTATTTGAGCTGGAGATTATTCTTTAGAATACGTTTTTTTGCCATAAAATTAAAAGCTCAAATTTCAAAACAATTTAACATTATACAATACGATAATTTACGAAAATGCGCTCATATGATCATGCTGCATGACTGGAACCTTTTTGCTGCTGGGAGGCTGATGAACGCCATAACGATGCGACCGATCAAAAATTGTCAAAATGAAAATAGTGAAAGTGAGTGAGTTAAAACTGAAATAAGTGGGTAGTGAAAGGTTGACGTTTAAGAGTAGTCAGCGATGACTCGTAACCAGTTCAAAATGAGAAAACTCTTTTGGAGCGATGGTCTCAAATACATTTACAGTATTCTAGAAATACCTCATATATATCACAAGGTAGTACTTTGAATGCCGCATGTAATCAGGTGATCATTATCATTTGTACGAATTTGCAATCTTTCGTTTTTTGGCTGTCATTTATTTTTGTTACAGTCACAAGACCAGTAGATTGTGTCTAACTAATATACTTATATGTGAAAGAAACGCGTTAAGATAATAATTTATTCGCCCACAGCATGAACTATTTGTGCGTGCACAGGTAGATCGTGAGAAATAGAAGGGTCTTTCCGGTTGATATATGTTTGTGATTGATAACGTCGCGGTTGGCACGAACAAGGATAAGAGGTGAGTTTATTGGCCAGCGAGTTGGGGAAACGACCTAGCTTCATATAATATTTGCCACATAATAATATTTATTATAATATAGTTCGTTTTTCATGTAGGTACGCAATTAGTATCCAACTACATTTATTAAGATCCAATTCTTATTTCGATTATATGCAGACGAGGAGCGCTGGTAAAAAGTGTGAAATCGTTCATACGGCCTCGATGTGTCAATCGAAAAGTTAGGGGTGGTATAGAAGGGGAGGAGAAAGGGGTGTGAGAGAGATTTTAAAGACCAGGAAATAGTTATGAATTGAAATCGACCAAGTGTTACGAAAATGCGCAACGAAATTTCTGTTTGGTTTTCTAATGTTTTTTCTCTCCGATTCAATATACGGCGGGGAAATTTTAGAATGGAGCTCCTTTAAATGGAGACATTTAAAATAGAATTGCAAGGTATGTAGGTAGTTATGAATTGCAAATGCAATTTATGAGTAATTCACAAAGCTACCGATACTGATACGAAACACACGTCAATGCTAATGGAGGTAAGAGTCTAGGCTCCTTTTGAGATGCGGAAGACCTTAGAAGAAAAAGTCAAAATCCACAGTCTGTAGGAGGGCATTAGTTTCTCGAGGTATCCGACACATATGTAGGCCTTTGCAGTTGGTAATTGTAGTCAGCAAATGGTACATGAAACAATGAGTTGGAACGGGTGGTGTAGCTAGGATATTCACTCTTGAGGAAGGGATGGGCACTGAATCCCACTATTAAGAAGTTTATGGAAAAATAGGACATCCGTCATGACACGCCGGTCCATCAATTCAGGTAGACTGTTCCGTGCAGCTAGAGTGGTTTTACTGATCTTGGCCAGCCGGAACTTTCAGCTTGTAGCTGAGGAGCCTGAAAAACTTGCGCTGTACACACTCCAAAGATCTGTTATAGCCGAATACCTGTTCCTGCTCCGGTTGTTCATTCTTCTGCTCTTGCTCAATGTAACAGCTCTTAGCGGATAATGGACCCCCGTTCTCCTCGCAGTCATTCGTAAACTTTATGGAAAAACGGGAAATCACTGTTAAATTTTCTCCCCCGCATACAACCCTCGCTCAAATGGTCAGGCTTTGACTCCTGATAGTCTTGAACCCCCTGTTCCGCCCCTGCCACCATCCACCACCAGTCGGGGAAACTGGTATTCGGAACAGGAACAGGAATCTGGCTAGAACCGCTTGGCTGGTACCCACTGCGGTAGATCGGGTTTCCCGGAGACGCTCTTCAAATGCGCTATCAAAGCTGCCGCCACAGTCCTTTCTGTTTAACGTGCGGATTTAGGCAATGGATCCCATTCGTACTAAATCCATTACATGGTAGCAGAGCATGGTTTTGAGTTACATACTGGATATTATTACACCATAATTCAATACAATATTTTTGGCGGGCCATCCCAGAAGGAACATTGAGCCCGAGGCCTCCAGAAGGAACTTTAATTATTCCCTTATTATATAAATAGTTATACTTATTAGCCAATTAGGACTTCTTAATTTTCAATTTTTCCCCTTTCCACATTCAATTATTGTTATCATCGCCTAACGGATCGCAGGCGTCTCTGCTTTGTTATTTAATTTCATGGGTTATAATATAATCCTGCATATATCCAGGGCATTGTTCCCATTATATTAAAAGTCCCCAAAGAGGACAATTTATTACTCAAAGTCCCCAATGAGGCCAATTTATCACTCAAAGTCCCCCACGTGGGCACCTTTTTACACAAAGTTCCCAAAGAGGGCAACTTATTACTCAAAGCCCTCAATGAGTGCAAACACTTATTAAGTTTTCAAAGTTGAGCAAATTATCCGTCCCGGTTGTTCCAACCTTAGATTGGGGGATAGTAGCCCAATGAATGTTTCAGATGACATTTCCTGAACCTGATTCATTGACAATCCATCCTTTATTAATTATTATTACCAATCGCCAATGCATCTATTTATGAAAGAGCATGAGTTCTCCGCTAATATAAGTATCTCAGTAGTAAACCTTTACGAAGGAAGCTAATGAGCTTTGTAGTTTTCCAGTTGACACTCCCTGGATTAGAGAAGAACCCATGATACTGTCCGTCACATTTAACATACTTATTATTCAAATGGGTGCGTTTTAAGGGGAGGAGTGTGACTGTTCCAGTCTCAACCGGAAGAACGTCTATTCCCGCTTCTTACCTACCCATTTTTGGGTAACTTCCCACTCCGTCTCCGCCTCAACTGTACCACCCCATTGAACCATAACCTACGACATTATTGTGCCACACCCAATATCTGTAAATTTCCACTCCGAGGAGGCTTAGTAAGCCCGGTTACAGCGACAGGAACATAACATGTACGTATTCTGACGAGAAAATGCCATTATCTTCTTCATAATTGAATAAATGTTGGGAATGGAAGAGTAGTGTGAAGCCTCCTGCCAGACGTGTTTGCAATTATCCTGCATTCATTTCTGTAATCCGCTTAACGCATCCTACTCTCCATCCCCAAGGCGGATATTGATTTAATTAGAGCGATAATGGATTTTAATTACCCCCACTCCCGCCCTACCAAATCGGGTTTCGGGGCACCTCGTCCGTCCTTTTCAGGGCGGTCACTATCGGCGACGGACGTGACACAGCCGCGGCGGTCGAGTGGAGCTGGCGGAAGGGTCTTTTCATCGGGTTCGCTTTTGTTTTGGTTGAAACCACTTAACACCGCCACCGAGTTTTACATTGCATGGATCACCTTTCAGAATTCCTTCAGAAATAGATTTGGTGCGAGGAGGTTTCCTGACGAATATAAAACCAAAAAACGTTTGCTACTTTGGGTGAGGTTCATAGCTGCTTAGTATCCCACACCATGGTTGAACAGATGATTGCAATTTGTTAGTAATTATTTATAATTGATTTATCAGAGAAGGATTGTAAATAGGTATAGGTCCAACAGGTGGTTGAGATAGTGTGTCTATGTACTGAATTTCCCACGATTTCACGTCACAACCAGTGGATGGACACATTGTCCAGATACTAAAAGTTGGTTGATTTGCGTCTTCAGTAGAAGCACGCAGTCATTTAATGAAGAAGTCGCTTGGAAATAACTTATTTCAAACATTTTACGTCAACAGGAGGGTTGCGAGATACAAAAGAAACGACATTCAACACAAAAGGGTAAATAAGATTCATATTCCTTATTTCCACGGAGCTCCTCCACAAACAAAAAACAGCTCAGCGATGTGTTTCAAGAGCAAGTAGGGTTGTCCTACTTTCGTCGAATTTTCTCAATTAGAAGATGAGCTTTTTGGAAGTTTGTAAAACTGTGTCTGGCACATGGAAAGTTTGAGAATGAGAAGGACTTGGGCCGAATTCTCTCCTTAAACCCAGGACTTATTTATATGAGGAAAACTGTCAAAAGTGCCCGACTACCAGAGGGTGTCCGTCTACCGGTACAACCACCCTACCATGTTCTCTAATAGTATCTAATAAAAAAACGGTGCAAATTGTTTCACAAAGGTTTATTATTTTTTCAATTGAGTTTGATCGTAGTTTTAGCTGGCTTGCGTACGTCATAAGGCCCGTCCAGACTCCTCGGCGTGTCCTATTTCGAGTTGCCACAACCTATACTTCTATAATTATATACGCATGTTTATATTTCTCGATTTGAGCTCCTATCTATTCAAATAGTTATTGCCTTAATAATATCACTATCTAAGTACGTACGAAAAGTCGAGAGGATATGTTATTAAATATGCGTAGGAAAAGCATTGGTATTAACACACAAATTAATATGACCTAGAAAAAACATATATTCATGCCTCGAAGGAACGCTGTACCCACCTCATGGTGCCGCGGTGTATTATATGGGTATAACACGTAAAAGTAATAAATATCCATTCTCCTACACCCCTCTGCTATGCCCCTGGTCTCTCCAGCCACCACAAGGTGCCACGGCGCTTCCTCTTACTCCACCCCCCAATCACCCCCCTCACCGCCCACCGTGACCCCCTGCCAAGCGTGCCAGGCGTGCCGTCTAACACGTCTAACACACAAAGTCTCGAAAAAGACACTTTTTCGCTCGTTTTTGGCCCATAGCATCTATGTGAGTAAAGCGATCGGGATGGTTAAACGTTAGGACCAACTAGACCCCAAATGGAGTCTATGTGCGAAAGAACGGGTTTTTAAAGTAAATTCTTAGGCCTTTTATGGCCTGGACGGCGGACGGCGAACGGCGGGCGGACATTTCAAATTTGGATTCTGTGCACCGTGAAACGTAAAGTGACAAAGTTGGGGGGGGGGTTATAAAATTTTTTTGCTACACCGTCACATAGGCTTATTATTGGAAATAAACCAAAATCAGTGACCAGAACTGAACTACCAAAAAAAGGACGTTAAACGGCCCTGTTTACATACTCGTAATTAGTTACGTGATTGTCAGTCGAGCAGGTAAGTCGTAGAAATTATTATATATATTTATATTCTAAAAACGAACGTATATAAAATGTCACTCCACATCATAACACGACTGATCTTTCCGCCCACTAACCCACCTTTCCCGCCCACGCCCGCCTACTGTTGACGTCATCGGCGACTGATGCCGCGCTTCTACAATAAGTGGACTATTACAACAAAATTAGTCTCTTTGAGTTCTCCTCCTACTCCTGATAAGATTGACATTCACATCAAACCAAGGAAGGTAATACAAAAATATTGCTTACGGCCATCATGTTTGTAAGAACAATTTTGTTAGATTTTGTAACTATGTACGAGTATGTATGAACTGCGTCGCTTTCGGAACACTTACGCATCAAGAAACGACTAATAACTTTCAAACTTTCTGTTATTCAAATTTGGATATTCGTTGTGGGCTGAATACGACATGGAGCTCTGCATGTGAGTCATATTTCTTCAAATCGTAGCTACGTAAGGTCTCTTAAGCTTCCACGAACATTAAAATACGTTCGCTAAATACGAAGCTACAGCCACTTTAGGTAGAGCAATTGCAATAACTAAATTTTAAAGAAGTTGCAGTCATGCAGCATAATCGTACGAGTGAATTATCGTAAGTTACCTATCGTGCTATATATTTCATTGTTTTGAAATTAGCACTCAGAAAGCAAAGATTACCAATTTTATAGAAAAAAACTCGTTCTAAAAACGACAGACCCATAGATTCAAAACAATTATTTTTAGATTTTTAGCTTTTTCGAAGAGTTTTTAAAGATTTTTCAGCAAATATTTGAATATTTATTACAAATTAATTATTTTAATATTAATATTGATTATTGATTATTGATTTACAGTTTCAGCGTATGTGTTGCAGACTCGTATGCAAGCTCTAAGAGCCACTCAGCTGATCCGAACCCTGGGCATCGTAAATGTCCTAAAGAGGCTACATACGAAATTACAGCTTCCTAGAGTGTAAAGTTTAGAAATTACCTATTAAAATGATTTAACCACCGCTTCACAAACCAAACCGTTCTCGCAATATTCGGATCACCTGCTATGAATTAAAATCATCGCAACACCAGCTCAATGAAATCATCAGAAATTAACAAGCGGTTGCAATCATGTTCACAGTATCAATTATTGAGAACATAATATGGTTGAATAAATCGAGAGCTTTCGAACGAATGGTCAACGAATTTTGTGGGATGAAAAACTACCATTTCCCTAGCAACGACTCGGTTGTAAGCGGAAATCATCAGAAAACCAACCGTAACGCTTTTTGTTAACGCTTTTTTCGTTTATGTGTCAAAGTAAAGACATAAAATGTCAAAACTAAGTTAACAATTTTTAGCCGTTTTAAGTGATTTTTTAGTTTTATTATCTTGTTTTTTTTTGTTTAAAAATTGGCTAAAAGTAAAGCTTAAGTATAACCTAACGCTTGCATACGAGTCTGCAACGCATTGGGACATTTTCATGTGTTTACCTATGAATGGTCAACGTCATTTCTGATGGTCATAATCATCGTTGTGGCCACTTGGGACAATTTTTTTCGTGACGATTTTTTTGTTATGTGCCATATGAAAGACATGAAAATGTCAAAAATGAAATCCCCTTGAAACAAACCAAGAATAATAACATCTTCAATGTTGTTATCTGTCACTAAGGTCTGTTGAGTGTCGAAATGCAAAAATGGACAGATGATATTGGAATCTAGGGAACTCGAGAAAGAGTATCATGATACGGCACGTCTCGGTAGAATGACCACCTATGAGACATGATACCTGTCCACCTCTTCAATTGGGTTACAATGGCTCATATACTTGACTAGCGCTCGTCTTTTCTGATTTTGTTTATTATTTTCAACATAATCGACCAAGGAAAAACTCGGCGCTCCGCGCCTCGCCAGGGGGCGCCCCCTGGTCCCCCGGTTACCTCTATTTACATACTTCGGACGAAATTATTGAAACACAGAATGTGTTTTACGAGTAGCTCACGCGTCACCGCAAGAAATCACCAAACGACGGTCCGCGAACAACTGGAACTCCAACGATTTTCGTATATAAAATGACTTACAAACGGGTCTGTCGCGACCAACGAGAATAGAAGATACTAGAGTGGCCCTGTGCGCCCGCACGATGTGTCACGCTTCCCCCACCCTCTGGTTCCCCAACTTTCTTGGGCCTCCCTGCCTACTACCTAGTATCCGCCACTTTGGCACTGTTTTCGTGCTGTTTTTGGCCTCGTTTTCTTTGGTTCTTGTTAGTGTCGTTTTTTTTTCTTTTTGTTCACGAGAATGGGTGTTTGCGTAGCATATGGATGTACCAATAAGGAGCCTAAGAAGAAAGCATCAGGCGTTAGTGAAGAAGTACATTCCTTACCTTTCTATCTAATTTGTACAATGGCTATTTATGCCGATCATTCCTGAGTTTGCTACGATAGAGGAATGAGGAGTTGGTCGTTGGTGGAGGATTTTGTCACTGATGTCACAAAGGGATGAGGAGGGGTTTAGCTCGTCTCCATTACTAGATTGTTAATTTTTGGAAATTAATGGGAAATTTGGAAAATGTCAACTGATGCACATGAGATTTATACAAAAGGTCATACAGTATACTAACACTGTATAATAGTATACTGTATATTATACTAACACTCAAAATGTATTGCAAAACATTAAATAAATGAAAAAAATTAAATATAGGTGTCACTTGTGTGATAATAATTTTTTTTCTTTCAAATTTGTGAAAATTCATAGAAAATTGAGAACTTGTCAAGGGGTGCATAGACATAGAGCACAAGAGCAAATAATCACGTTTTGTATTAGTACCATAATATTGGGACAAAAATCAAGAAAAAACTATGGTTTAGGGCTTCATTCGCGTGATATTTGAAAACTGTGTTTCGAATTTTTGTAAATTTATGTAAAGTTGAAAAATGGTCTAACTCGCAAACCATCAGATTATCACTCTAGGATACTTAAATTACGCATACAAATAGATTCCATGAACTATAGTTTTCCATGTCTTATTCTTTTAGACCACGAAAAATACATTTATATGATAATGACCCAGTTAACAATTTCTATGCACTCAAAGTGCACACATTTTCAATTAAAAATCATTCAAATCAACATTGAAATTAATTTCATATTCATTCATTCATTCGTTTTTATTTATTTATTTTTTATAATTCGATAATGTACAAAAATTCGCTCCTACGATCATGCGGGAACTTATTTCGAATTTGCCTGATTGAAGATTTTCTCAAACTGACCCTCCACGGAATCTTTAAAGATTAATGCAACAACAATGCAATGCTCTAACCTGCATTCATGTTGCGAAAACGAGGAAGCCAAGTGTCACATCTAACTTGACAGACTTTTTTTGACTATAAACTATACAGATATTTGTTTTACTTCAACAACAATCAGCAAAAACTCGGGGGGGCTAACTTTCCGCGTTGAGCCTGCGGCTAAAATGCTAAAACATGGAAAAAGCTTTCTTCCCGCTAATTCGTAAATGTAAATAAATTTAAAACTATAAATTTAATGTAAATGTAAATAAAAAACTTTTTAATGTAAATGTAAATAAATTCAAAACTAAAAGGTTTTACTAATCGAAATTAGAACAGAGTACCTAAGTAGGTAATTTTCTGTTATGGTGTGCGTCTACAATTACTATAACCAAGATTAACTCCTCAACCAATTGACAACAAAGCAAGCGGCATTGTTTACTATATCAATTTATAACATAAATAAATATAAACTACGACATGAATAGAAGAACATGTACGAAAGAAATGCGTGATAAATCGAGAGCTTTCCAACGAGTGGAGAACGATTTTCGTGGGATGAAAACTAACGGCGATACATTTCAATAGAAACGGGTCAATTGTAAGGTGGTAACGATCCGCAGGGCGGAGTTGGGGAACCAAGGGGTTGGGGGGGCAGAGCACACTTTCGGCTCGGCGGCTTGCACGGGAAGGGCCGCTCTAGTATCTTCTATTCTCGTTGGTCGTGACTACTATAAATGGATGTAAAAACCAGGCGTTCAAGGTCGAGTAATGATTCACTAATACCGGTGATGATTTACTAATCAAAAGTGATATGTAACAAAATATCGCATAGGTTACACCAGGTTACACGATCCTTAGTTCCATATCATCAAAACATATGATCAACGGTGTCATTGGTTAACTTCCTCCCACTAAATCAGAATTTCGCTACTTTCCTCCCACTAAATCAGAATCTTATATAATCACCGCGTCATAACAAAATATCGCATAGGTTACACCAGGTTACACGATCCTTAGTTCCGTTTCATCGGTATCCATGTTGTTGTCCCAGATTTTGTTACGAAATTTCGTTAGCTTTTTTCGCTAGTTAGTCCATGGATAAAACACATTCAGTGTTAAAAGTTAATTACTCCCTAAATCTTTACGTTTCACGATGTGTTGAATCCAGAACACTAGTGGAAAATTCGTCTCTCCGCCATTCCAAGCTTTTCTCTGAAACTGCTGGATGTCAGTAGTTATGCTTTATAAATTTGAATTGAATTATTTAATTAATTAATTAATTAATTTGAGCATGATAAAGTCATCAGAATGGGCCATAGGGATCAAAATAGGTGTGCCCACAACTTCTTTTGGCTCTCCTGTAAAATCGCCAAAATGTCACTTACGATAATCGACCTCTGAGGTACAGATATAAAGGTTGGATGACAATGTTTTTTAAATTTTAGCCGTTAGGCTCTAATTACTAGGGAAAGATAATCGTGCGATCGTAGCGCCAAGTTTAATCTTGATACAATAATAAGGTTACATTGACGGTTGCTATGCTCTTCGTATCTACGGCAAATAAAGTTTCAATTCGATTCATGCTTCAGTCATTCTCAACACAAGTCGTCGCTACGGCGATGAGACTCCGTTTGAACGCCAAGTCCATCGATGTCCCCGACTCGTAGCTCGCACAATCGTATCGCTACGTCCGAACTGACCCATTAAAAGCTTCGGAAAAGTTAAAAGTTATCTTCCCCTTCCCGAAACCGACGCCGTTTTCATCGAACTTGTCAGGAGCGTCCCAGCTTTGAAAAGGTTCTATCACTTCTGCTGGTTGAAAGGGAGACCGGCTAGCTGGTTGGAGGAGAATCAGAAGAATCGGTATCGGCAAACTGCAGGCTGCCACCCCCGAAGAAACATTTTTCCAATCGCACCATTCGTAATTTAAATCGCAGAGTTAAAAAAGTCCAGTCATGCAGCATGACCCCATGAGCGAATTTTTGAAGAAATCTTCGACATTTCAGTCGCTATTGATCGTGTAGAGAAATTTTAGTTTATGATTTTGATACTACCTACGTTTCAAACAGCATGGTTCTAGGATTGGTTATACAGGGATACTTCCATAAGAGTAGTTCAATCTTAATTTGGACAATGTTTCATGCAAATATTACCGATTTTTACAACTAGCGAACGACATTATTTCGATTTTTGACTGATTTTTCAACTTTGAAATTTTTGAAAACTTGATACATATTCTTATAGGAAATTTTACGCTGATTCCGAATATACCACATGTTAGTATGCTGAAAAAAATATTTCGCACAACAAATCGCAAAAAACAGGCTATTTTGAAATTGTTGACTACATTTTTGAAAATTTCAACCCGAAGATGTAATCCGATCATGCTGGCCAACGAACTTGAACTTTCGTTTTGTGTCCTTAACATTTTAAAATTTGTTTGAAGTTTCTAGCACAATTCTACGGACAGTAATCGTCTGGAATGACACATACATAAATACATACATACATAAAAAAGTTCCAGTCATGCAGCATGATCGTATGAGCGAATTTTCATAAACTATCTATCGTATATAGTATGTTAAATTGCATTGAAATTGGAGCAATTTTAGTTGACAGAAATGGTTAAAAACCAATTTTATGGCAAAAAACTTATTCTAAAAAAAATTCCACTGATTCAAAAGGGATTTTTGATTTTTAAATTTTTTTGCAGTTTTTATAGATATTTTAGCAAATTTTAATGACATTTAAGTACTTACGTTTTTCATCATAATTTTGAGCAAAAATTTTAAATGTCCTAGTTAATCATTAAAAATTTAGTTTTGACTAAAATTCTGCAAAAAATAGAAATTTAACGATTTTTGGCAGTTTTTAGCCATTTTTAGTGATTTTTTGGGTACATTTTTCGAAATTTGACCAATTTAATGTGCTCAAAAATTGTTGTCCAACGAACTCATCCTTTCTTTTGAAATGCTTGATTTTTTGGCGAAAGAACGAAGTTTTTATCTCAATTCTATCGAGAGTTATCGTCTGGAATGACACATACATATATATATATATATACATATATATATATATATATACATATAAAAAAGCGTTAAAATCCAGGAATCATTTCAGAATGCCTCAAAACAGATTTCGATGAAGAAAATATTTGAAAATTCTTATTTTAAAATTTTTGGAGCCATTGCAATAGCTTTATTTTCTAAGAAAATTCGCTAAAAATGCGTTAAACTTCAGAATATGATTCAAAATAGCCTGAAACGGATTCCTGCATAAAATGTTTTCAAAAATTCACATTCTACAAATTTTGAGGCGAGAGCAATAGCTTATTTTTCTTCAAAAATTCGCTAATAGAAAAGCTCGGCGCTCCATAGAACTCACTTTTAAATCTGGTGTCATGTCGTTAGTTGAGGCTCCCTAACGAATTTCAACATCTCAATGGTGAAAAGGAGAGAACTGAGCTTACTTAGCAGATGAGGATGGAGCCCGTAATTTCGTTAGTGTATTAATGAAATCTCCCCCAGAGAGGGTCCCTGCCAAATTAAAATTTCAAATTCCTATGACGAAAAGGAGAGTATTTAGTTAACTCAGCTGATCGGGATGAACATGGAGCCAGTAATTTCATTTATCTTTTAATATCCCGAAGTCTCCCAATCAAATTTCAACTTCTAAGGGTGAACGGAGAGAATTTAGCATTGTCAGCTGATCAGGAAAGATCTCATAATTTCATTCGTCCCCTAATATCTCAGAGATGCTTCCTATCAAGTCCAAATTTCAAATTCCTACGGTGAATAGGAGAGAATTAGCTGATCAGGATGGACATGGAGCCCGTCATTTCATTTGTCTTTTAATGTCCCAGAGAGTCTTTCAATCAAATTTCAACTTCCTAGGGTCAACGGAGATAATTTAGCTGATCAGGAAAGATCCCACGATTGTTTTTGTCTCTTGATGTCCCTGAGATATCAACAGTCTTTTGTTTAATCCTTTGGTGAGCAGGAGAGAATTTAGCTTACTCAGATGACTAGCTAAGAGGCCATAATTTCAATTGTTTCTTAATGGCACAGGTCAAATTTCAATTTCCTAGGGTGAATTGAGAGAATTTAGCTCACAGCTGATCAGGATGGAGCCCGTCGTTTCATTTGTCTTTTAATGTTCCTGAGAGTCTCCCAATCAAATGTCAACGTCCAAGGGCGAATCGAGAGAATTTAGCTCACTCAACTGATCAGGAAAGATCCTATCATTTTATACGTCCCTTGATGTCCCAGAGAGACTTCATACCAAATTTCAAATTCTAGGGATACAGGAGAGATTTGAGCTAACTCAGCTGATCAGGATGGAACCCGTTATCTCATTCGTCCCAGAGAGGCCCCCTATCAAATTTCAATTTCTTTGGATTCCTCAAAGGAGGTTTCCTACCATATATATATATTTTTAAAGCTTTTATTGCACCGAGTAATCTCATTAACAATACAAATCTGACTTACATTACTACAATACACTATTCAGGACATAAGATGCATAACTTTGTCCCTTGTCTCTCGAACATATCACATTCACTTTCTGCACAAGCTCATGCGGTTTCAAACGCTTAAGGGGTCGAGTTAGATCTTCTACATCCAGGAGCTTTACAGCTTCTTCATTCACATGATCTTTTAGTCTGGCAAGATGAGACGTTGCTCGCTTTTTGATCACCTCATCCACACTGTCAACTTGAAGTTGAGTGGAGTGCCTCATTTCGGAAGTACCACGGCGCATCAGTGATACATCGTAGTACAGAATTCTGTAAACGTTGAATGATCTGTGTATTGGTTGGAGCTGTACAGCCCCACAACTGCGCTCCATATATCGAAACTGGCTTGAGTACTTGATTGTAAAGAAGCAGCTTGTTACCAATGGTCATGGTGGATCGTCGGCCGATTAGCCAATACATCCTTCTAAGTTTCAGTGCGAGCTCTGACCTCTTCTTTTTGACATGCTCCTTCCACCTGAGCTTGGCGTCTAACGTCATGCCCAGGTATTTGGCTTCATTCGCGTAGGGAATTGGCACGTTGTTGAGGATATCAGGGATGTAGTTAATCTTCCGGTTGGTAAAATCAACGTGCACCGACTCGGCCTCATTCAGTTTGATCCTCCATTTTGTTGTCCAAAGACTGATTTTGGAGATGGACTTATTGAGTTTTGATATTGATTCGTTATTGCTGTCACCAACTGCCAGGACAGCAGTGTCGTCTGCAAATGTTGTTGTGGTGTTATGTTCGACTTCTGGTAAATCGCTGGTGTACAGAAGGTATAGGAGTGGGCTCACAGCTGATCAGGATGGAGCCTGTCGTTTCATTTGTCTTTTAATGTTCCTGAGAGTCTCCCAATCAAATTTCAACGTCCAAGGGTGAATCGAGAGAATTTAGCTCACTGAGCTGATCAGGAAAGATCCTATAATTTTATACGTCTCTTCATGTCCCAGAGAGACTTCATACCAAATTTCAAATTCTAGGGGTATATACAGGAGAGATTTGAGCTAACTCAGCTGATCAGGATGGAACCCGTTATCTCATTCGTCCCAGAGAGGCCCCCTATCAAATTTCAACTTCTTTGGATTCCTCAAAGGAGGTTTCCTACCATATGCTTTTATTTTTCGGAGAGGTGTAGGCAGGGACTGTTTTCACCTACTTTAGTGACGCATTATGGCTCGCAAAATAGTTTCGTTTATTTAGCAATAGGTCCCGGCAAAAGCGTGTTCCACGCTAAATGTATCTAGTAGTACATATCTAGAGTTTGTATCTTCACATTTTAAACTAAAATTGAAAAGCCATAAAATCACAAAAAGTGCCAGTCGTGCAATATGGTCATATGAGAGAGAATTATAAGACATTATATGAATCAAATGATATGATGTGCATTTATGTCAAAATTGTTTGAGATTTCAATACTAGTGAGTAAAAAAATGATAACTGTTATATTTATGGCAAAAGATTTTTCTACATAAAATTCTGCTTTATTAACCTGCTATATAAATTGTGGCTTTTATCGATTATATTTATCACAATTTTAAGGAATTTTGTATGCAAACATAGGTAATCTTCTAGTTTAGGTATAGGAATTAAAATATTTCCATGAAATATTTTCTTGAAATATATACATTTATAGACTTGGTATAAATTTTAGTCTAGTTGTGCAACACCTTTTTAATAGCGAGTGGAAGGGGTAATTACAGATTCTTTCAAGCGTAACCCAAGCAACAATGCTCAACCGATTCTTGTGATTCTTTTGTTGTCCAATCGAGACTTCGGTCTAGGTTCGGTACATATGTCAGTAGATTCAAATTCTAATATGGGAGGAGGTGAATGGAGGGGGTAATACTGATAAATTGTGATATTTTCACTATTCTCGTCAAATATTTGTGATAATTGTTTTCTCCAATCGAGGATTTGGCCTAGGTTTGGAACATATGTCAGGAGTTTCAAGTTTCACAATGGAAGGAGGTCAATGGAGGGGGTAATAGCGATAAATCGTGATGATCTGATCCCATCAGATTTCCATTACTGTTTTTTTTTTTCAATCTAGATTTCAGGTGGTTAGGGAAAGTTCTAAGTTATTTTCTCAAAATTGCGTTGTTTCTCCGAATCAGTTGCTCATATTTCGTCTTTGGAAATGTTCCGTTTACAGAGAAAAGTAAAACGTAGAGTGAGGCAAGTATAATAGTTACAGGAAATCAGAAGATTCTGTATCAGAGTTCTGCCTTGCAACCTGAGACTTTATACAAAACGTTTTCCAACGCCGTGTTGTCATTTTTACCTGTACTCATTTACTTTTCAGTTATCATCTAAAAAGAAAGAAAGAAAAACATGAAAAAAATGCGCTTGTCACCTACAGAGCAGCAGCTCCACGGAGAGATTTAATTTTAGATTTCATCGTGAGTGAAACACCGGTGAGAAGATCGCAATAACTCGTTCCCATTTCCCGCCTGCGCCTCTTCGGGATGCCTCAACGTGGGGGAGTGGCAACTCAATTTTGAAAGCTTACCGACGATTTTCGCCTCGCGTGCAATCTCTTGATTCGCTTCCATGATGCTAATGAGATTAAGACGGCTTGACGTTTCGGAGTTAGGAGGTGACAAATTACAGAGAGAGCTTGATGGCACTACGCGGAATGCTGAAGCAGTTGGCCTTTCAATGGATGAGTACACTTTGCTTTCAATCCACACCGCTGTTGCTGATAAGCTGCTGACAATTTTGAAAGATGAAACACGTTTGCTCTACAAAAATGAAATTTCCACTCGCGTTCTCAGTTTCGACAAGTATTTGGTTCGAGAAGTCCTTGTTTTTTGAACGAATTCTTTTCTCGGGTCCAACAGATTGAAGGCAGATGGTTGATAGTTGAGATTGATGAATGTTTGCACATAGAATAGACATGAGACCATTACGTTGCAATTTAACTTGTATTTTAATTAACCTTAATTAAGATACTGCTTCTGAATCTACATCGCAGTTGCTGATAGGCCGCTGACACTTTTGAAAGATGAAACACGTTTGCTCTACAAAATGAAAATTTTTACTCGCGTTCTGGATTTCTGATGCATTAGGATACACAAGTCCTTGTTTTTTGAACTGATTCTATTCTCGGGTCCAATGAGTTGAAGGCAGCTGGTTGATTTTAAGATTAATACCTTCGAATCACATAGAAGCATAGTGTAGGAGTCCATAAGTCCTCAAAATTTCGTTGAAATACCTAGCTGATTTCGCGATTTTGTTCTAGGCAGGATTTTCACCCTTATCAACTCACTAAAGAACAGTAGATGTTGTTTCCGACTTTTCTATGTATCAGGGGTAAAAAGGCGAATTTGGAGACAATTGTGGATTTTTAAGATATTGGGATGGGGTTTTAGATGTTTGTCCAGCTACAGTAGATCCGACATCTGAATCAATGTGAGCCGTACCTGATAACGACGAATTCCGAAAATAGTTAACATATTCACAAAAAATATTCCACGCTACTTTTACCTACCAGACAAAACTGCTATGTTCGAAAAGTCGGTAAAAACTAGCATTTAGCACATTATGTTAATTACAGTTATGATGAGTGTTTTATTCGATAAAAAGGGTCACTTGCTTAAGGCGCTGAACTGCCTCTCTCCCTTATCTACGTAGTATGTCTTCCCTGTGATGACATAGCGGGGACCTGCCGGGGAGCTGCCGGTATCCCTAGTGTGAGAACCTTCCGAATAGGTAGCTACGTGAAGGACATGAGTAAGTAATGGAATTATTCGGGAAGAAAGGAAGATCACCGCCCGAAAACACGTCGCCATTGTTCTCGTCCAAATATTATTCCTTCGACTCGACGACGTCAAGAATGCGGTGGACTTCCTTCGGGCTTTCGTGGAACGGAAGGTCACTCTAACGAGCTGTCATTTCAGGCGATCGTGCTGGTTCGAGGCAATTTGTCAGGATGTTCTTATGGCGGACTGTTGGAGGCAGGTCAGTATCTGAGGGAAAGTGATCATTTCTGCAGCACTATGATGAACGGACTGCTGATAATACCTGCCAACCCGTTTTGAAACTTCCTAAAAATAATGTGGCTCTTTTCCAGACTTGTACCTATCCCTAAACCAACACAAATCTTTCCCAATTTTCCCTCTGTCTTCGGAATTATTTCAAATTCCCTGTAGTCCATAAAACAATTAAAACTAAACACATTAGCCTCCGTACCAATTGTTGCGTTAAATAGAGTGGGATATATTTTGAAAGTTATCCAAATTAGATTGAAATGCTAATGGGCTTTTATTGTTGCATTTAACAAATAATATACTCGTATTATTGCGATTTGAGTGGTCGGAAAAATAAGTGAACCGTAGTATCCCTTTCTCGTTATTCATTCTTTACACGCCCGTTCTTCTCCAGTATGCAGCTCAAATACAGGGAGAAAAAATCACTTAAATCCATAAAAGTTATATATTCTTACAACAAGGAACCATTGCAGAAGCTAAACACTTCTACACGAAGTTTTTTGACGGTATAATTTCAAAAGTGGGTACATTTCACCCAGATTACCGCCGGAATCTCCAAGAAAATCAGAATTCACCTCAACACAGGACCAGAGTTGAAAGATTAGATGGTAATACTAGATTTAACTGTTAATTTCTTCAACATAAAATCGCATTGGCTATACATAGTTAACGAACTAACTAGTAGTACTCACAAGCAGATATCTTAACTCCCCAAAAGGCGACGCCTACAAAACATGCCAGGCCACAAAATGCATGATATCATCCAATTTCGGCCAAGCCAATAGTCGGATTTTCTCACTCTTTGTGACAGCGTTTGGGAGTGAGACGTTCTTCAACGGCTTGGCCGATTTTCGCCTATCGCACAACCGTACTGGAAAGTGTGGTGGTGGATTCACACACTCACCGAGACTGGAAATATATTCCATATGTTGAATAATAATAATATATTTCATCTATAAATTATATGGAGATTTAACCCTTTAATGTTACTGTGGGTTGGTACAGCGCTCTTTACAGCCCATTTTAGCTCTGCATTTGTAAGAAGTATAAGTAATGCAAATGTCATTGTATGATATAATTTCAAGAGAACGAAATTCGCAAAGGAATGGAAGCAGTTTCACGAAAAGGGGATGTGAAAGGTATGAAACAGTTTTACATCCTTCGTACTGGTCTCGTGTTAAAAGTTATAGAGCTCTGCAATAGTAGGCAATGCGAAGGTCGTTGGTTCTCGTTCTTGTATAAAAATGGAATGAAAATCAAGAATGTCCGTTTGAAGGAGATGTTCCCCCACTACATTTAGAGAACTGCAATGATGTTTATTGTGTAATTGGCGAAAATCGGCCAAGCCGTTGAAGCAGCGTCTCACTCCCAAACACAGTCAAAAAGAGTGAGAGAATCCGACTAGGTATTGGCTTGGCCCGAATTGTATGATCTCATGCATTTTGTGGCTTGGCATCTTTTGTACGCAGAGTGTCTTTTTAGGATATCACAAATTTTTGGTGGTCTAGGAGGAAAGAGTTGGACTGTACGGGCTGCTTAGGATGGAATCAGTCATATCATTCCACTTTTGCTGTCGTTGAGAAGCTTTTTGTCATATTTAAATTTCCTAGCGTGAAAAGGAAAGATATTAGCTCAAAAAGCTGATCAGGATAGAACCTGTAATTTCATTCATCCCTTAATGCTATAGAGAAGCTCCCAATCGAATTTCACATTCCTAGGTTTAATAGGAGATAATTTAACTAACTCAGCTGATCACTTTAAAGCTAATCAATTCATTCGATCCATAACGTCTCAGAGAGTCTTCCAACCAAACTTCAACTTCCTAGAGTAAACAGGAAGGAATTTAGAGCATTCAGCTAATCAGGAAAGACCCTCTGAGTTTATTCGTATCTTATTGAAGTCCCAGAGATCTCGCTATCAAATTTCAATTTCCTAGGGAGAAAGGGATAGAATTTAACTCACTCAACTGATCAGGGCTTGGTGGCTGTGGCTCCAAAACCCAAAAGGCACTTCGTCAGGTCAAATGTAGCCTGTGTTTCAATGTTCATCAAAATTACCCGAGAAAAACTGGTTGAAGTGGGTGGGAAATAAAAACGAGGGGAGACGATGAAAAAAGAAGATGGTCCTAAAACATGCATTTTGACGTCTCGTTTTGGCTTACATAGAATCGATCTACCGATACATATTTGGCATCAGAAGCATGCAGAAGAGCATGCCCCTCTCTCCAGGATATGTATCAACGAAAATTAAGCTGATAGGGTGAGGTCGGGATGGGGCCAAATTTGACCCGAAGTTCTACTTTGTTACTTATCTCGGCGCGTCTCGTCGCAATGGTTGGCAATGCGACAGCAATTGGTTATTGAAAGCTTGGCAATGCGAGACCACCGTTTCACTTAATAATAGCAAACTCAACTATTTCCTCCAAAAATAATCCTGGATTTTTCCGAGTACGTGAATTAGGGTGGGAATTTTAGATTTCAAACGTGTTGTTAAATGAAGTGTCAAATTTAGTGTTGAAATGAAAGGTGCCGAAGTAAAGTCCTTCCTTTTTTTCCGCCGGAAGCTAGGTCTTTGTCTCACTAGACTTTTCAAATGCCTAATTCAAAAAAATGGGGAGTACCTCTCCGAGTGATGTAGAATAGTCTTCTCTGCGCATGCGCATGTACACACAGTCCTCCAAACGTTGATTTGCCACAATCCAAGAGTTCATTTCGCTCACATTTGTGTGGGCATATTGTTATTGAATGTTAAATAAGCCCCCTTATTTGTTTAATAACGCAATTTATGTGCAATCAATTCACCTCCATTACTTTGTATCCTTTTTTAAATTTAAATTTATTTAAAAAATATTGGGGGGGGGGGCAGGTGAAAAATTGTAACACGGTTTTATAAAGACCAAGCAATGAGCGTTACCCACGTATTCATTTTATATTTTTAAATGAAACTGAATTCCATTCTAAGATATTTTATACCATCCACTCTCCTACGTAGGTTTCTTTCTATGGTTTTTCATACTTTGCACTGGTGACATCACTCTGCATAGCAGGAAAATCCCACCCAGGCGGGTGACGTCACCAGTGAGTGACTTTGAAAAATCGTTGGAGAGTGCGGTTGATGCCAATCTTCTTAGGATAGAATCTTCTTCAATTTAGAAATAGTTAAAATACCTTTTTCGCATCTATAAGTAACACCCATTGCTAAGGAATCATCGGTAAGGAATAATGAATATTCAAACTAAGAGAGAATTAATAACGATGAACAGGGTTTCCATCAATGAATCGATGCAGAGCGAAAACGATGACTTTACAGGCTGTCTTAGACTTTAATAAAACTGTGAAACTGCAAAAAATCATGACAACTTGCGTACGAGTCCGCAACCCTGGGAGACATATCCATGTTTCGGTAACCACATTCGCCTTCGTTGTAAACCAGCCTACTACTAAATCACGTTACTATACCTCAAGGATTGTTTACAGTCCATTAATAACTTTGAGTGTAGCTCAGTTGCTTTTATTTTCGGAGCGGCTGAGACAGCATAAGATTTTAGCATAAGTTGAGATCTTTCCAACGACCGGCGAACGAACCAAGGATAATGGCAAAGACACAGTTCTGTAGCGATTTGATTGTAAACGAGAATCATCAGAAAAAAGTCGGAAGACTTCGTGCTCCGCGCAAGCGTCACAGGAAGTTGACTGGCACGCTGACAGTTTCAATCTTAATGGGAAACTATTTGATGTAAAGAGAAGGGGAAAAATGCACGCAGATATTTCGTACTTTTATTCTCAAGAGCAAGAAGACTATAATATAACGAAAAGAAGACCCAGCTGATCTGACTTCCGCAATCACTTCCAGCGCCCCCCTGGATGCTGTGTACCAAATTGCAGGGCTCTAGGATGTACACAGGCGAGAAGCTAGGTTTATTGATCACCCAGCTGCCTCGCGATCACTTTCAGTAGTCCCCAAGAGGCTGCGTACAAAATTTCAGGGCTATATTATGTATGAGCGAAGTTGGATGCATTGCTCACATATCTGATAAGAGGCAGTGAATGATATTCAGGGCTCAAGGATGTACAGGAGAGAAGATAGCTTCACTGCTCACACAGCAGATTTGATTTCTTTCAAATCACTTTCAGCAGTCCCTGCGAGGCTGTGTACCGGATTTCAGGGCTCTGGTAGTCTGTTGAACTGTAGTCTGATAACGAATAACAAGTTCTGACGGATTTTCGTAACGCTCAATTGATGACGGATTTGCGGAACGCAATTTTTCTTGTCACTTTTCATACTATAGACTTCGCTTAAAATCCTAGTCTGTCGACGACATAAGTATCCATGAGCATTTCTTCGTAAGGTTGTGCAACTATGTTTAGTGCGTAATTTTCAGTTCATGTGCCGGAGTCAAGACATGAAAATGTCAAAGTTTCAAGTTACATTTCTTTTTCTTTTGATCAATTCATTGGAGTTGCTGACTTCGTGGAATTGGCCAGGGGGCTCCGTCATCTAGTCCTGGTCCATAAAGCCCTTCATGCGACACAAGAAATCTGCTATTCTTCCACTGTCTCAAGGATATAACTCTGGTGACAGCGAATAGAATTCGTACTCTTATCCAATCGGCAACTGGTCTTATTCTATTATTAAGGTAGAGTGACTGAAATTTCGAAAATCCTCGGTGTAGAACCCCTTTATATGAATAAATCAGATGTATAAATGAACAGCAATAACATATTTTCGATGTTTTTCTTTTCTAGGTCATCTGCTCTTTACATCCTTCTGCTGATTCTGTTGAGACTTACTTCAGAGCCAACCTACCCCGATGAGGCCGGTAAATATCATGACTATGCTCTACTAGACTACACTCACTTCAGAGCTTGTGGACTTCGTGGCTCATTGGTTAATTGAGCCATTCATCACATAAGCTCCACCAACCTCGTTTCTATATCGCGAGGCAAGGGAATCCCTGAATTGAAATTGACAGTCATAGGGTTTCTAAAAAAAATGTAGCCCTCCAATCGTCAAGAGTTCACTTTGTGATTCGACGAACAGTATGCAGAACACTTGGAGGTAAAGCTGTTAAGGCTCAAATGCTATGCTCGTTGGTCGACTCTCTACAGCTCGTTAAATGCTCCACCCTATATGTAGGGGGGATTGATCTTGCCAAAAGTACAGTTGCTAATTGAGAGGTAGTGAAAGCTTTTCATGCTGTAATTACAGAATCATTTAGAGCCAGTAACCATATTTCACTAGAGGAGATTAGTTCATTCATGTGTTACATTCCGCAGTGTGTGCAATAATTTTAGAGTCAAATGATCACGAATAGATTTTTGTAGATGAACAAACTGATTTTGAAATTCTGGTACTCTCTGAATATAGGCCCATTGTAGCTGTAGGGGTTTAGTGGATAATAATTTAAACTGCTTGTGAAGTTTCCTGCATGCATTTTGAAAAATTTCCAACTTGATTCACCCTTGTTGCAAATTCGTTTTTCATAATATCTTTGTTTGACGAAGACGGGCCTAACTCTCTTTCTAGAAACCCGAAACATTGATATTGAGACTCTCAAATATCCTCAGAGCCGCTTCTTTTCCCCTAAGTTTCATGATCAGATTTTTTGGGGCTCACGAAAATATCTTCATTTGGGCTCCTCTTTCATTAGCAAACTGAGCCATAACCTCATATATAACCATAGCTAACCGGCACATCCAGCATCGACGACTTCCCAGTTTTGCCTTGAAACTTTATAACATTCTTATAAGAGGCAATGATATAACAGCATGCATTAACGTACGTAACGTGCCTTCCTGGATGAAGATCCAGCCTCACTTTGCCTAAACAGTGTGAGGAGATACCCGTAATTATATAATTGTAGAGAAACGTGGCCACAGTATTCAATGCAAGGGGGCAGCTAAACGTGAACTGAATTGATTGCATTGGGCGCAACTATCGGGAGCAATTCTTTATAGTTCATCTTCAAATCATTGGGAAGTTCCATGAATTCCAGTTTCAGCACATGCTTTAGTACTGCGACAGAGCTAATCTATTCCACACTGTTCTCGAAGCTCTTCTTCTGCGACTATCTTCATGGTCTTCGTGCGCACCTCGGAGCCTCTGTAGAACATCTCAAGTCCAATGGGTCGTTCAACTAGTTCATGATTTGAGGCGCCACTCAATGTCTATACATTTGCTTTACATCTGGAGTCACTCTTCTGCATCCATCCTAAGAACAGAAAATGCATGCGTTACATCTATCTGTAATAAATCTGTTTATGATGGGTTCCTTCTTGGAAAAATGTTCAGGTAAACAATACTAGCTTTTATCTAAAATGCCAGCAAGCCGGTGTTTTTGCATTTCTTATTCTAGATCAAATTTTCTTCCTGTTTCATAATTTTATTTCTGATTTATGCTGGAGCAGAATTCCATTTCTTAATTACCTGTTAAATTAAGGTGCAGTGTAAACTGCCAAAAGTTATGAAGTGTTGCGGCAATATTCTGCTATCTTGATAAAATACGGCAACCATAAGAGTAAGAAGGGTGTGAGCATGCCTGTCCTGTGGATCTCTGCTCTCTTCCATGTTAGGGATCTGGCACTCATGTAAGCTGTGTCAGTAGCTCCCTGGGAATAGTTCCACAAGTTCACTTGACCAGTTCGGACTTTGAAAGACCATCTAACTTCTCGGATGTCTGAAGTTTCCAGGTGATATCTAAAACTAATTCATTGAATCTTTCAAGAATTAAAACAAGTTAAAACAAATGAAAAGGAATCTAACCCGAAGAGAGGAATTGTAATATATTTCAAGAAGAAAACAGTATCTGTTGAAAAAACCTCTGGAACCTTTTTCAAGATTACCGCAAATACATACTTGTAACAGTTGTAGCACACGGCATATCTTTAGCCATGAATTAAGCCTAAGAATTCTGTGTAGCTCTTCTGGTCATTCTGCCCAGAAGCCATTTTAATACCTCACAACCAACTGGAGCCTGGAGCAACAAAATTTTATGGATCGAGTGCATAAAAATGTAAAAATACCCTTTGAGCACAATAGTCTAATCCATATAGGATAATCCATTAAGCATTTAAACGTGTTAATGATTTTAATGTCCGACCAGTAGCACTTACTCTTGTTTCCTCTTTATTTAGTTATGCATTATAATTTATTAACACCTTCTTCTGGTTTCCAATGATATTGCCAGGCTTTGTTGCTGTGTCTTGCGATTTCACATGTTTCCTTCTTAATCAATCTTCATCTGTATCGACTCTTCGTACAAAACAATCAGTAGCATTGTCAGTGTGCTAAATCTTGACCCAGGATACCATCCATCTCTACAGATTTCCATGAGGGCCTAGACCATATCTGCATGTAATTTCTCGTCCGAAATGTTCTGATCAAGTTGTTTAGAGTTGCTTTTTTTCATCCCTGGTCTTGACAATTATTGTTTTTCTCAAATTTGAACTAGTGTAAGTAGTTAATCGTATTGGCGTACGGATGGTGGTAATATTCTCATGTTGGAAACTAGTAGAAATTGTTTTTGAATAATTCCACGAACCAAACAGATTCAGTGAGGAATACTTATGGCAACTTACCGAAATGGTGGTAGAATATGATGCACATAGAAACCTGTTTCAAAAATAACCATATCTGTAGTTTTGTGCATAGGTGTGTTTAATAAAATTTTCCAGGTAGCCGCGGCTTCAATCGACTGACTAGCTTGTATGGGTATAGGTAAGACCTAGGATCTATTATAGTATCTAATACACCTGGTTCCTAGTCTTTTGATTTAAATGTTAAGGGATGAGTTGTTGAAAGATTCGCCTGGTTATTTTTCTTTTGAACCCGTTAGTCTTTTTTCTTTGGCTCTGAGTCATTGGATTCTCAAAGATCAGTTTTTAGGCGGTAGAGAGGTAGGTGAATTGCGGTTCGTGTGATTTACGTAGTTATTTGTCTATCGGAAATAGTTTTGTTGTGCATTTCCCCCACATCACTGCTGTGCTTTATTGTGTATTTCCACACATCACAGCTGCATTTTTGAAGTTCACATTTTGAAGGAAAGGGACGATCAACAGTCACAAAAAGCTATGATGGCCAAGTCTCAATTTCTTCTGCGTGGTTATGGCTTCCTGCGACATTAAAAACACTGTTTTCATATTCTAGGGGAAAACTTGTTTTTAACTGAAAGGGAAGTGATGCACGCATTCCTTATCTTCATGTTTACAAGCTCTTGATTTTAGAGCTCCATTTTTGACTCGTCAGTTAATTCGAGTGGTATATTTTTATATCATCTGAGTTTTCATGGACTCTTCCATTGCATTGACTTTCTTACAGAATCAGCTTTAAAACATCCATTCATCAGTAGGTAAATCTATCATAACTAATAATTCACATGCAATGTAGCAATAACAGAGTGGTAGTGGTTCGGCGACCTCACCTTTTTCGACTCATGCACCTTACAAATTCACGATTTTATCGGTATCATAATTATACACTCACCATCTTTCGCAACCTTTAATTCAATTTAACTTATTTAAGTAAATATTCATAGTCAAGCCTGGGTGTGAGGGGTGGAGAGATTCTAGCTACGTCTTTATATTTCGTTTACTATACTATGTACCTATGTGTGATTTACGATGAATCTGGTTATAGATTCATTGGTATGCCACGATGTAATATGCCTGCTTCTCTTTTTTAACGATGAAGGAAATCTTATAAGTAGAAGGCTCTGTCATAGCTTATTATCCTGGATGGAAGCTTTGCCTATGTTTTTACAAAATACAACATGTTTTATCAAGGTGGTATTGAATGATTATAATCCAAATTCGGATCTGGCAGTGCTGGATCTGTGAGGGTACTTACATGAGTAGGTACAGTAAAGTTCGAGTATTATCTGTATCAAACAATCACCTGCAAGACAATATATCTACATTTCATCACATTACGAAGTCGCAAAGCAGAAAAAAAGAGACTTATTACAATGAGCTACAAGAACCTGCAACAGCGTGCTTAGGTGGATGCATAGCAATAAAATCAAACCATCTGCTCAGATTTGAAGTTAGCGGTTTGATAACTAATGCACGCAAAACAACACTCGGTTCAACCGACACTTAGTGAACGCACAGAGCTTCTTCAAAAGTTGAATAGCTGTCATAGGATTTACAGCACGAGAGGATATGATAGGACATGGAAACGCACCAGGTTGAAGGCTGAACTGGTGGATATTTCAGCAACCTAACCTATACGGAACGTCCCCCGCCTGAGATCGGGTCATGAACTTCCGAATAACTGTGTTCAATGGTGACAATCTTACGTAATGTTTAGAAACAGAGGGTAATATTCTCTTACCGACAAATAACGCCGATTATGAATTATTTGGATAGTTATGGGATGCTGTGCTGTTATCATGAACGTGTTATCGCAGACGCTGAGAGCCACGGAACGGGAGGGCGTAACCTTCCCTAGTGGGGCGGCGACTCCGTAACTGAGCAAACTCACAGCTTTCGTTCTTTCGTTGGTAATTTCATATAACAACCATTATCTCATTATGCATTAATTAGAACATTGTGATCGGCCCAAACCATTTGTTCCTTTCAAACTACCTCCAAGTTTTTTAGTTCATGTTTCAAGTTACGTAGGTACCTATCAAGTTCCAAAAATGGGGGGATCCGTCCACAGAAAGCGTCTGTCGAACCCACGGACACTAGACCAAGATCAGGTAGTACCTATGGCATACTTGGTTGAATCCTTAGTTTTTCTCCAAAACTCCTGGACAGAAATTCAAAAAATTAGGAACAAAGCCTAATATCGACCTGAAATCTCGGCATTAACCCTAAATATCAGGTTTGATTAAATCTTGAAAAGTATAAGTTAAATTGAATACTTAGTTAGGTAGGTACCTACATTGCGTATATTTTTTAGTATGAATGGAAATAAAGGACAGATATTCCACTCAGCTATTTCGTTATAGATTTTGATAGATTTCATTTTAAAGTGAACAAATGTGAAAGAACAACATTTTTAACGTGTAAGAAGAAAAATAATGGACTTTTTTTTCCGTTCGTTCAATTTTACCCAATTTGAGCCTGCTCGTACCCACACCAATCAAGTGAAACTCTCTTTTTGGCGTCCGCTGATCACTTAATTTTCATCTGATTTTGTTTGAATTTTGAGAGAAGATGGCGAGTTAGGGTTCCCGACAAATTTCATTGTATCAACGGTATCCAGTCATTTTCTTTTGGTAATTTTTACTCTCTTTCAATAAATACTGGAAATTTAGCGTCCAGAACAATTTTCGCCCGGACGCCTTCATAAAAAGCCGGACTGCCAAACCCGGACACTCCACCTCACACTAGGAAATAGGCGAGCATTGGCTAGGAGCACGGCGAATACCGCATGCGTGGAGCCGCCTTTACGAGGTATTTGAATACGTCCCTAATTTTAGAAATCAAATCGTGAGAGTTTCGTACTGTATATTGAGGCCATGTTTCTAAAAAAATATTGAGTATTGCAGTCACTTTGAAAGCAGGAGTACCGGTACAATATATTGTAAATAATTTAGTTCGTATGTATCCCAGAGTAGTGTAGAGGCGATATCTCTCGTTAGAATTGAGATTAAAAGATCCGTTCTTGCGCCAAAAGATCAAGCATTTTAAAAGAAAGGATGAATTTGTTGGTCAGCACTTCTTGAGTACATTAAATTACTCAAATTTTAAAAAATATGCTTTAAAAAAATCACTAAAAATGGCAAAAACGTCTAAAACAAAATTATCAATTATATATATATTTTTTTGAGGAATACTAATTAAAGGAAGTTTATCTACCATGAACTAGAATATTAAGAAATGTATTCACAAAATTATGTATTGAAAAATATACTAGAATTTCATTAATATTTTCCAAAAAAAAAAAAAAGAAAAAAAAAACAGCAAAAAATAAAAATACTAACATTTCTAAATCTCTTTCGAATTGCAGAATACTATTAAAAACGAGTTTTTTGTCATACAATTTGTAATTAATAACTTCCTCGCACTCAAATTTCTCAAATTTGGAAAAAACATGTAATCACCTAATATACGAAATTTTACCGAAATTCGTTTTTACGATCATGATGCATGACTGGGGAAACAAAGGGGGAACTCCCTCTGACTCACCGCCGGTCGATGTTAGCTGAACGATACATTTGGAGGTTGAAGTCCCAAGACAGCTCTCTTTTGTCAGTCATGTCGACAGTGAGCAAAGAAGTCCTCACAGTGTCCGAAAACCAACTCCTCCGCTGGTCGAGGGATTCATAACTGAGGGTTTAGACCAATCAGCTCTAAGCATAAATCGTACTCCACCAAGATTTCGCCTCCTGTACTCTGAGATTATGGTTCTAGTGAGGGTAAATTATTGCAATATAATTGATAAATTTAGAGCAAATGAGAGGGTTTATGAGTAAATTCAGACCAAGTGTACAGACAGCAGTATTATTTACACGGACGGCTAGAGATTAGGCACTAATGTTGGATGTGGAATCTTTGTAGACCCTGGGAGAATTGAAAAGGCATTTAAACTTCCATCCACTGCTTCAAGTTATACTGCCGAGGTTGTGGCTGTTTTAGAGGCAATAAAATATATGTATGACACGAATTCCACTGGAAAGACTTGGGTAATTTGTTCGGATTCCAGCAGTCCAAATCCTAGCCTATGCCAGTCAGTGTGAGAGGAAAGGCAATATACTCCAGTACCTGTGGATAAAAGGGCACATTGGAATAGATGGGAACGAAAGTGCTGACAATTTAGCTAATGATGGAGCCATGCATGGAATTCTATTTCTCCCCAGTGTACCAGTATCTGACTTTTATCCAAGTATCAAAGCGGGATATCGGAAAAAGTGGGAAAACGACTATAAAAGTTCGACCTGTGGATCATTCTACAAGAGTATTCAGCCCCAAGTCCCCAAGCGGTCCATCCACAAAGCGCTATGCAGAACCGTCGTTCGTCTTCGTAAAAATGGAGTTTGTGAAGCGTACCTGCACCGTATCTACCCCGAAATCCCACCACAATGCAGGTTCTGTGAACTGGAGAATGGATCACTGGAACACGCGATAATGGAGTGTCCCTTATTTTATTGCGAAAGAGACATTAAATTTGACTAGAGGCCTGTTAGGGCTTGGAAAGCCCTAATCTAGAACACGATCAAGATAAGCACAGAGACGAACGGCGACACTTGGGGCCGTCTATCACTGAAATCGGTCTGCGAAGTTCTTCACAATTTCGAAGATCGTTCAGAAATAACTCTCCTAGATGTTAGTAACTACACTACGTTTCTTACTTACCGTGGCAACTGTTGTTTCTGCCACAGGCTAATAAACAGCGAGTCTCAATATCAAATTTCAACTTCCTACAGTGAACAGGAAAGGATTTAGCTCACTCAGCTGATCAGAAAAGACCCCATCACTTCTCTCGTCTCTTAATGTTCCAGAGAGTTATCAAATTTCAACTTCCTTCAGGAAACAGGAAAGAATTTAGCTCACTCAGCTGATCAGAAAAGACCCCATCATTTCACTAGTCTCTTAATGTCCCAGAGAGTTATCAAATTTCAACTTCCTACAGTGAACAGGAAAGAATTTAGCTCACTCAGCTGATCAGAAAAGACCCCATCACTACGTTTCTTACTTACCGACACCTGGGGCCGTGCTGATTCGGAATTATGTATAAAGACCGTTCGGAATTACATATAAAGTCCGCTAAGTTCTTCAGTTTCAATTTCTTCGTTCAAAAATAACTCTCCTAGATGTTAGTATCAACACTACGTTTCTTACTGACCGTGAATTGATGGCAACTGTTGTTACCGCCACAGCCTAATAAACAACTCTCGTTGATAAGGACCGCCTAGAACACGATCAAGGCGGGTATAGAGACGAACGGCGACACTTTTGCAACAAACTTGGGGCCGTGCTGATTCGAATGAGCCGTCTAACACTGAAATCGGACCGCTAAGTTCTTCACAATTTCAAAGACCGTTCGGAATTATATATAAAGATTATATCATTAGTAATAAGTTAATTTGTCAACCTTTCTATTACTTATCTATAATTACGACAAATAATATTAATATTTACAAAGCTATATTAAAATGTTTTTATGAATGTAATGTTGAGTTTCGAAGAATGTTCTATGTAGTATGTAAGTAACCTATGTTTAAAATATGGCTGTAAAATGTGCACCATTAATGCCAAAATAAATAAATATAAAAAAGAAGCATGACTGGAATTTTGTCATTGTCAAGAGGGATTTAAAACTATTGATCAACCTCGTGGAATGAGTTGGTGCGAACTTTATTTTGACCTACCACGTAAGCGCTGGGAAGCAGGATGTTATGCTGACTCCCATGGGAAGCCACCTCAGGATGAGAATAGCATAGGTAGGTGCCTGCCTGCCTACTTACTATGTGTATTATTACTTGACTGTTTACGAGTAGGGCGGATAGTGGCCGAATTCTCACGGATCCTTCCCGTCCGCTTCGTATACGGAAACTTTCTTCGGTTGTACGATGTTATTGTTTTACTTAAAACACAGTGAATATTCCCTTCTTTCACTCGCTACTTGCACGTTGAGTAAATAGTTGTAGGAAGGCAGCTCCGAAGCTAAACGGATTAAATGAAAATGCCTAAGATACAATTCCGTAGCAACTATTTGGTTGTAAGCGATAATCGCCAGAAATGAGAACAAACGATAAGGTAAATCGAGAGCCTTCAGTGACTGGCGAACGATTTTTGTACGATGATAAATGCCGAAAATTTCGCATACAAGTCTGCAAGACATTAAGACATTTTATGTCGTCACTACCCAGTTTTATGGGCATGGTCACACATTGGTAATAGAGGAAATTAAATCGCCGACTCTTTGAGCAATGGAACGTTAATAGACCTGCTTGTAATATACACCAACATTTATGCCAATTTTTTACACAGAACTGAAGTGTCGATAGCAGCAACAGTATGGTGAGGGCAGGACGGGCTTGAGATACCGAGAGTTACCCATGACTGGGAATCAAACCATGGTTCTATATTTGTGATTTTAGCAGATCGGAGACAAAGATGGTAGGCCGATTGCGTTCTATTTATTTTATTTTATTTTTATGTAATGGTTTAAGCCGCACCTCAACCAAAAGGATCATCAGCAGCGCTGAACAAGGTGTCTAAAGGGACACAGGAAAACTGAGGAACAGTGTTTAGCTCCTAAAGAGGATAAAAAAACCCAAAACTAAAAAAATGCAACTAAAACTAGATCAAGAATATGCTAAGAACTAAATATTTGTTACTATATTGCATAATCAGCAAAGTGAAATAAAACTATGACTAGATTGTTCATGAATATATCACAGTTCGTAGCAGAGCTACGCGGCTCTCAGGTACAACAACAGGGACTGGACCTTGACTACCGAGAGGGTCGATGCTGGACTCGGAGGTCTATAAGGTCTGCAGTCCTCCAGGAAGTGTCGGATGGACACATCACCCCCACACCTCCCACATGCTTCATCTCGATCTTCTGCGCTAATCTGGTGTCTGTGAGTAAGACGGGTATGGCCAGTGGCAATCTGGTTGACCACTATTCGGTCCCTCAATGGAAGTTGGGTTACGAATGTCCTGAAGAACACCACGCAGACCAGTGACCTCACCCTCCCATTTCTCATGCCAGATGGAATTGGTTTTATGTTGCATGTAGGAGATTTGATCCTCAATGCGCATGGCAGCATAGCAATGGCGTTATCACCAATGACTCTCCTCGCAAGGGCATTCGCACACTCGTTGCCATGAATACTTACATGGCTTGGCACCCACATAAAGGTTATGGGTGTGACCTATGTTGTGAGTTTGTGTAGCGACACACGTAGGCTTTGTATTGGAGGATCATCAGAATGTGTATCCCTAATCGCCTGGGTTAATGGTACTTATTGAATCGCGACAGGTCACATAATTCCCAACTCCCGACAACTGGCAGTGTCGAACAGCCAGTGTCACTGCCGACAGTTCGGCTGTGAACATAGACGCGACAGGTGGTATGCGTCTATGGACTTGGAAGTTGGGGCTCCAAAGAGCCAACACCCTGACTGCGTTCTTATCATCGGGGGGGGGGGGGTTCATATTTACATCGGATAGCTTGCTTATTATTATATTATTATCGTCCTGGCCAGGAACCGATCCTAGAGCTTATTTCTGATCCTTTAGAAATTTTTTTTAAACGCTTAGTTTTCGAGTAATTTCATTTTTGTTGTGTTCTCTACTCTACGACATTGAAATTGCGATAAGTCCCCTTGAAATTACTGTAAACTCAAAAGTCCAGTCATGCAGCATGACCCCATGAGCGAATTTTTGAAGAAATCTTCGACGTTTCAGTCGCTATTGATCGTGTAGAGAAATTTTACTTTATGATTTTGATAGACAAACATGGAATCAAATTATTAAAAATAATTAGGAGGTACTCATACTTTTTTCTAAGCCACAGTCAGTATTAAAGCTACATCAAGTCCTAAAACAGTTGAGCGTAAAACATTAAAGAGAGCGACCGATAGAATCGGAGGACGGAATATTTCACAGAGTAAACTCATCAGTTGTGATTACATTTTTTTTTTTAACAAGCACCTACTACCTACGTTTTAAACAGCATGGTTATAGGATTGGTTATACAGGGATACTTCCATAAGAGTAGTTCAATCTGAATTTGGACAATGTTTCATGCAAATATTACCGATTTTTACAACTAGCGAACGGCATTATTTCGATTTTGACTGATTTTTAAACTTTGAAATTTTTGAAAACTTGATACATATTCTTATAGGAAATTTTACGCTGATCCCGAATATACCACATGTTAGTATGCTGAAACAATTATTTCGCACAACAAATCGCAAAAAACAGGCTATTTTGAAATTTTTGACTACATTTTTGAAAATTTCAACCCGAAGATGTAATCCGATCATGCTGGCCAACGAACTTGAACTTTCGTTTTGTGTCCTTAACATTTTAAAATTTGTTTGAAGTTTCTAGCTCAATTCTACGGACAGTTATCGTCTGGAATGACACATACATATATACATACATACATACATACATACATACATACATACATACATACATACATACATATATACATACATACATATATACATACATAAATACATAAAAAAATGCGTTAAACTTCAGAATATGATTCAGAATAGCCTGAAACGGATTTCTGCATAAAATTTTTTCAAAAATTCACATTCTACAAATTTTGAGGCGAGAGCAATAGCTTAATTTTCTTCAAAAATTCGCTAAAATAAGGAAACCGTTCAAAAGACCTTGAGATTTGACCCTCTAATCCGTTTTAGACCATTCTAAGACCAAATCCGTGAAAAAACCTATGGGTATATGTCTGGTGTGTATGTGTGTGGGTGTGGTGTGTGTGTGTCCAGGACATGGAGCAGACCTGGCTGGCTAAGATAAAAAAGTACGACAGAAATGACCTACGGCAAGCGATTTTCGAGCTAAAAGGAGTGGCAACCAACAACATCAGGATAATGGCCGTGACTGGCGTCATGGCGTGGGTTGTGGTGCGGGAAAAGTGCCAAGGAGTTACTCGAGTTGGAAATCTCAGCGGGAGCGCTCCGTGCTATCACCACCCGCATCCTTAGGGATTCTTACTAGAACTGGTGGTCTTTTTGTAGGGGCACTCCTTTCATCCCACTCTTCCTCCTCATCCTTCTGCAACTTTCCTTATCCCAAGAGCCAGCGTCGGGTAAACCTGGGTGTCCTCCCCACACTTCTTTTGTTTATTTATTTATTTTCACAAGTTAATGGTGTGCCCCCAGGCCAGAGTTCCCAACTGATTTTCGGAGTCTTTCTCTATTCGAACCCAATTTTTAGTCTAGTTGTGCAACAAACCTCGCAAATTTCGAATTCCATGATGGAAGAGGGGAAATGGAGGGAATAAACCCGGAAAAACGTGTTTTTTTTTTTTTTTTTTTTTACAAAGTTTGTCAACACCACGCAGGCTACAATTCTCAACCAATTTTCGTGATTCTTATTTGGTTCGATTCCAATTTTTGTGTAGTTGTGCAACTAAACTTGGGGATTTCGGATTTACTGTCTAGGTGAGGGGGTGGAAAGAGTATCTACCGACTCTTCCAAGAGCAGCCCAAGCTACGAATCTCGACTGATTTTCGTGATTCTTAATTTGTTCAATTACGAATTCGATACAGTTTTGGGGCATATGTCAGGAGTTCCAAAGTTAGTCATGGGAGGGGGTGAATGGAGGAGGTAATACTGACAAACCATGGTTTTTAAAAATGTAAAGTGGTTTTTTAATTCTCGTCCAATTTTCGTGATTATTTTTTTGTTCAACTATGAATTTGGTCTAGTTTTGGATCTTATATTAAGAGTTTCAAATTTCATTATGGAAGGGATTTCATTTTAGGTAGTAAAAGTAATAAGCCATGATGTTTTAACTATTCTGTGCGGTGGGTAAGAGGGGGTGGTTACCGATTCATTCAAACGCTGCTCAAGCTACCATCTCGGCCGTTTTTCATGAATTTTTACTGAATTAAGAATACGGAATAGTTTTGAAATATATCTCAGGAGTATCGGATTCCATTATCGAAAGAGGTGAATGGAGGGGGTTGGTTATACTGATAAATCGTGATTTTTACACTACTCTCATCTGAATAGAATAGAATAGAATTTATTAGAATAGAATCTATTTATTGGCAACCACAAATATTATAAAGCAAAATTAAGGAAAATATTTAAAATTAAACATAATGATCAATTACAAAATTCAATTCAAATAACATTGTTGCCCACCGAGAAATAAGTTCAGATGAACTTGTGCTTCTCGGTGGAGTTCAGTCAATTATCCTTAAATAAAATGAATCTTCTCGCCAGCCAATGTGCAATAAAAGAAAAATCAAATAAATAAAAATGAAAAACAAACAAAAATCACATTAGAAATACTCGGATAATTTTTTTAAAAATGAAAACAAGTCTGAAAAATGAAAGAGGTAATAGAATTTTCAAATAAAAATTTAAGTCATTTAACATAGGAGTTTCTTCTATGAAATTCAGTTTTAACAGTGGGCAGAAGTATACGAGATGAATTAAAATTACGGGTATTTACAGAAGGTGAGAGATGCTCATCTCTTATACCAGAACAAAATAAATGGATACAGGAATGAAAAAGGTACATTTGCGAAATATTTTTAACATCAAAAAGCTTATAGAGAACAGAAGTAGGAAATCTTACATTTTTATTCAAAAACATTTTTAAAATACGATTTCGTGCTATTTGTACTTTTTTAATATGAGATTTACTGGAACTTCCCCAAAGCAAATTACCATACTTAATAATAGAAAAGGCTAAACCATGATAAATGGTTTAGGGCTGCTTTTTAGACAGAAAACTTCGTATCTCTTTAAATAAATAAAATAACTTTCGCATTCTTGTTATGAGAGAATCAATATGTTTTTTGAAATTTAGATGATCATCAATCAACACCCCTAAATATTTACAAAAGCCATTAAACGGGAGAGAAGGGCAAACACAACCCGAAACATCCTGAAGACAAGAAAACCGACTATGGAACTTCAGACCACAATACTGAGGGAATTCCCTGCTACCAATTGAAAAACGGAGTACAGATGTTTTATCAACATTAAGGCATAACTCATTGGAAGTCATTGGAGTATCTGATCTTCGTGATTCTTTTTTCGTTCAGTTAAGAATTTGGTCTAGTTTTGAAATATATCTCAGGAGTATCAAATTCCATTATGGAAAGAGGTGAATGGAGGGGGTCGGTTACACTGATAAATTGTGATGTTTACACTATTCTCAACTTATTCTCGTGATTCTTTTTTGTTCAGTTGAGGATGCGGTCTAGTTTTGGAATATATTTCAGGAGTTTCAAATTATTATGGAAAGAGGTGAATGAAGGGAGTTATACTGGTAAATCCTGATGTTTACACTATTCTCAACTGATTTTCGTGATTATTTTATTATTCAGTAAAGGATTCCGTCTAGTTTTGGAATGTATTTCAGGAATATCAAATTTTATTATGGAAGGGGGCACTTCTAGTAAATCCTTATGTTTTAATAATTTTATGGATGGGGTAATTCCGATAAATGACGGGTTTTTCGTTTTTCTCATCCGCTTTTTCTCTCTCATATTTTAAGTTTATTTTGTAATCTCTCTGTTTAGATGAGTTTATAATAGGGGGTTCATTTTGATGATGGATTTTCGTGTTTTTTAGCCATTCTTAGTGATTTTCATTTGGAAAGCCAGATTTTATCTCAATACTCGTCTGGTATGACACATACATAATTAATAAATAAATACCAAATGAATAAATATATATACAATATTAACAATTTTATAATACAGGCATCGTTTCAGCGTTTCAGAATGCCTCAAAACGGATTTTGAAATTTCTGGAGTCATTCCAATAGCTTCATTTGGTACACAAATTCGTTGAAAAGCCCCCCCCCCCCCCCCCCCCCCCCATTGGAGGAATACGTTTCAAAATGTGTAGTACACAAAAACGAAAAAACTACTGGACCGATGTTCCAAAGTTTATGAAACTTGCGACAAAAACCACGTATGGAGTCCGGTTGGTCCTCACACTTAGGCATCCGTTTCGATCAACCCTAAAGGGTAGAATTTAAGGGCTGAAATATTTAAAAATCGAGATCTTGAGCGATTTCTAAATTACGGTTTTTTGCTATCATTGATAGATCTTATCAAAGAACCGAATGAAACCACCCGGATCGCTGTGCGTTCTTCCGTTCTCTCTCTCTTTGGGTTAGAACTTTGACAGGAAAAATGATGAGTGAATCGAAACTCGTGGAACAAAAAAATAAATGAAAAAATAATGAATAATGAAAGAAAACAAAATAAATACATACAACTCGGCGCTTTGCGCCTCGGCGGGGGCTCCGCCCCCCTGCACCCCCGGTTTATTTCTTTTTCCATACTCTGTATGAAATCATAGGAACACAGAATGTGTTCCTATTTCCTTACCAACGGCTTGGTTGCACGTGGCATAACACGTGGCATAACACGTGGCATAACACGTGGCATAACACGTGGGTAAACACGTGGCGTAACGGTTTTAACGTAACGGTTTTTTCTGTCGGTTTTTTTTTTTTCGGTAGGTCATCGCAAAAACACATTCTGTGTTAAATTCAAAAAGTCTTACAAACTGTGAAAATTTACAGCTGATATATAGCATTCGCACTTTGAATTAAACCTTTCGCGAATTGAATTAAACTTTTCGCCAATTGAATCAAAGTTTCCGCTAATTGAATTAGACCTTGGGCAAATGTACGAAATAAGTCACTCGCGACGGAGTTGTGGAAACCCATTTCAAAACGGAAGTTACTGAAAAAACGTTGTCTATTTCCACGAAAAATACGGCGTTATAATGTTGAATCGATTTCGACGGTTAGGCCATCATCAGTAACAAACAATACAAAATTATTGACGGGCCTAACTGTCTAAATTGATTGAACTCTGTATTTTTCGTGGAAATAGACAACGTTTTTTCAGTAACTTCCGTTTTGAAATGGGTTTCCACAACTCCGTCGCGAGTGATTTATTTCGTACATTCGCCCAATGTCTAATTTAATTTGCGGAAAGCTTAAGTAATTCAATTTGCGAAAAGTTTAATTCAATTCGCAATTTGCAAGTGCGAATGCTATAATTCCAATGGAACTCTCACTTCACGACGTTATTATAACTATTTTCACCTGTAGATGGGCTAGTGAAGCGTCCTAGGTAGCTGATTTATTTTATCTTATTAATTTTCAGTTGGTCAGTACTTACGTCAATGTCGATATACTTGGATGTACTATTATTAATGTTCAGTTTTCAGCTCTTGCTGAATACAGAAGGACTAGTATTATTTCCTTTATTAATTTCCTTTATAAATGCTTCCTCGATCGGCGTCTACGCCAACATGCAGTTACATTTAGATAATAAATGGTAGAATGTTTCGAATTTCTCGAGGGTTGGTCAATGAAAAGTCTATATTCTAGACCGACGTTTCGAAATATTTATATTTCTTATTTCATATCCTCTTATTCATATGGACGCTTATTTCATATCCTCTTCTTAGAGCTTTAGTAGGTAGCTATCTACTTAAACTACATCTTTAGGTATACTGAGAAAACGGAGAAAAAACTTTGGGGTATACTGAGAAAACATTACTTACGTTATACTGAACAGACTAAAATTGAAGTTATAAGAGGTGTATAACAGCAACGTGGACGGAAATATTATCACAGGTCGTATTTTTTATCACATTTTATTTTTTATCACATCGTATTTTTTTATTATATTAGGTTGTATTTTAGTATCACAGCTTAGTATTTTCGTCCAAGTTGCTGTTATGCAGCTCTTATAACTTCAATTTTAGTCTCTGTTCAGTATAACGTAAATAATGTTTTCTCTGTATACTTCAAAGTTATGCTCAGTTTTCTCAATATACCCAAAGATGTTGTTCAAGTAGATAGCTACCTACTAAAGCTCTATGACGAGGATATGAAATAAGCGTCCAAATACAATTTTCCAAGCCCTGAATAAAATATATAAATATATATTTATAAACTTGGGCCTAGAATGTAAACTTTTCATTAGCCAACCCTCGAGAAACCCCAAACATTTAACATTTAACTCAGTGGTCGAGTAAACTCAGCCTGAATAAATGGTTGATTTCGTTTAAATGATTATAGACAAGTGTTCTGCGTTGAAGGGCTATCTAATACAGAAATAATAAACCTTTGTGTAATAATTTGCAGCGCTTTTAATCATATCCCAAATTGCGATCGGTAATTTGCTCAAAATGGTCCTTAACGGTTTTTGATGATGATTATTTCCACAAATTTATATTAGGTGTACATACATTTTAGCGAATTTTTGAAGAAAATTTAGCTATTACTCTCGCCTCAAAATTTGTAGAATGTGAATTTTTGAAAAAAAATTATGCAGAAATCCGTTTCAGGCTACTCTGAACCATATTCTGAAGTTTAACGCATTTTTTTATGTATGTATGTATGTATGTATGTATGTATGTATGTGTCATTCCAGACGATAACTGTCCGTAGTGCTAGAAACTTCAAACAAATTTTAAAATGTTAAGGACACTAAACGAAAGTTCAAGTTCGTTGGTCAGTATGATCGGATTACATCTTCGAGTTGAAATGTTCAAAAATGTAGTCAAAAATTTCAAAATAGCCTGTTTTTTGCGATTTATTGTGAGAAATAATTTTTTTCAGCATACTAACATGTGGTATATTCGGAATCAGCGCAAAATTTCCTATAAGAATATGTATCAATTTTTCAAAAATTTCAAAGTTGAAAAATCAGTCAAAAATCGAAATGATGCCGTTCGCTAGTTGTAAAAAATCGGTAATATTTGCATGAAACATTGTCCAAATTCAGATTGAACTACTCTTATGGAAGTATCCCTGTGTAACCAATCCTAGAACCATGCTGTTTAAAACGTAAGTAGTAGGTGCTTGTTTGTTTAAAAAAAAAAAAGAAAGAAAAAAAAAAAAAAAGTAATCACAACTGATGAGTTTACTCTGTGAAATATTCCGTCCTCCAATTCTCTCGGTCGCTCTCTTTACTGTTTTACGCTCAACTGTTTTAGGACTTGATGTAGCTTTAATACTGTCTGTGGCTTAGAAAATATCAGCCATGAAATTATATTTTTAATAATTTGATTCTATGTTTGTCTATCAGAATCATAAACTAAAATTTCTCTACACGATCAATAGCGACTGAAATGTCGAAGATTTCTTCAAAAATTCGCTCATGGGGTCATGCTGCATGACTGGACTTTTTTTCATTCAATGGCTTCTACGAAAATTTATTAAACATGTCAATATCGATGTAGAAATATAATCGTTTGTTCCAAGTATGTCAATCCCTGGAAATGAGTGAGACAAAACAAGTACATACCGATCGTGGATCACCATCGTAAGATAAGTGATCGGAGAAAACCACAAAATCCATCAAGTTCCGGGAGATATGAGAAATGCATGGCAGGGGACGTGGGAAATATACAGGAGTCAGTGCTCACCTACGACAACTAAGCAGGAGACGTGCTACGAGGGGCACATAGCTTGACCGCGCTCGTTGATCAATGCTCCTAAGGACTCGAGCTGAAACTGAATGGTTGGCGGGCTCCGTCGTTTTCAATGGGGAACCCCAAGGGTGGGGGGATGGGGCGGGGCGGAGACGGGGGTGCTCCTGACGGAGGGGTGGCTGTGCCTCGCGAGGGGGGCGGGGGTGCTCTTGGCGAGGGTCCGGGGGCGCTCCTGATGGGACGGGGGTGCTCCTGAAGGGGTGAGGGGCTTCAGCGGGGGCGGGCGAGGGCTCTTGGTGATGGGGATATCCGCTCGGGTCGAAACTCCTGTCGCTGCGGGACGTCCATGTTGGAGCGTCAACCCACTGATATAAATATTTAGGCACCTACATATATAGCATTTTCACGTCAAATTGGAGGTTTTCCATTTCAAATTGGAAGTTTTACACATCAATTTGGAGGTTTTCCATTTCAAATTGGAAGTTTTTAAACATCAATTTGGAGGTTTTACTCATCAATTTGGAGGTTTTCCATTTCAATTTGGAGGTTTTCCCATTTCAAATTGGGGGTTTTAAACATCAATGTGGAGGTTTTACTCATCAATTTAGGGTTTTCCATTTCAATTTGGGGGTTTTACACATCAATTTGGAGGTTTTACCATTTCTATTTGGAGGTTTTCCATTTCAAATTGGAGGTTTTACATTTAAAATTGGAGGTTTTACATTTCAAATTGGAGGTTTCCATTTCAAATTGGACGTTGATGAAAATATCTGCCCCCCTACTCACCCAACTTGAATCCAGTGGAGCACTGCTTTTCAAAAATCAAGTTGTCCGCAAGACAAATCCTCAGTGAGCCCCAAACAAACCACGACCTGTGTGACACGATAACCCGAGGCGTCGCAACTGTCACCACATCGGACTGCATAAATTATGTTATGAGAATGATGATATACCTGACAACCGCTGCTGCAGGGAGG
This sequence comes from Adelphocoris suturalis, assembly GCA_030762985.1. Lineage (NCBI taxonomy): Eukaryota > Metazoa > Arthropoda > Insecta > Hemiptera > Miridae > Adelphocoris > Adelphocoris suturalis. The sequence goes on along the minus strand of CM061046.1, from coordinate 74,894,264 downwards.
ACTTATGTTGAAAAATTTGTTCATTCTTCTCCGTTCATTTATGTTCAATCTTACTTGTTGAATGTTACGTTTCACTCGCTAATTTGTTGTTATTGTTTTTCCCCAGAATTAAATCATGTATTTCCGTCAACCTCCAATTTTAAATGGAAAACCTCCAATTTGAAATGGAAAAACCTCCAATTTGAAATGTTAAACCTCCAAATTGGTGTGTAGAACCTCCAAATTGATGTGTAAAACCTCCAAATTGATGTGTGAAACCTCCAATTTGAAATGGAAAACCTCCAATTTGACGTGAAAATGCTATATACCAAAATCCTTAGTTTGGTATAGGTAGGTAAATACAGCGTTTCTAGTTTAAATTCCACATTTTCACATTGAATCCAACATTTTTCTAATTGAATCCTTTATTTTCTAAATGAATTCATCATTCTTATATATACCAAAATTCTTAGTTTGGATATAGGTATGTAAATACAGCATTTCCAGATTAAAATCCACATTTTCCAGATTGAATCCAACATTTTTCTAATTGAATCCAGCTTTTTCTAAATGAATCCATCATTCCATATATACCAAAATCCTTAGTTTGGATATAGGTATGCAAATATAGCATTTCCAAATTAAATTCCACATTTCCCAGATTGAATCCAACATTTTTCTAATTGAATCCAATATTTTCTAAATGAATTCATCATTCTATATATACCAAAATCCTTAGTTTGGATATAGGTATGCAAATATAGCATTTCCAGATTAAATTCCACATTTTCCAGATTGAATCCAACATTTCTCTAATTGAATCCAATATTTTCTAAATGAATTCATCATTCTGTATATACCAAAATCCTTAGTTTGGATATAGGTATGCAAATACAGCATTTCCAAATTAAATTCCACATTTCCCGGATTGAATCCAACATTTTTCTAATTGAATCCAGCATTTTCCAAATGAATTCATCATTCCATATATACCAAAATCCTTAGTTTGGTATGTGAAAAACATTTAGCATTTCCAGATTAAATTCCACATTTTCCAGATTGAATCCAACATTTTTCTAATTGAATCCAGCATTTTCCAAATGAATTCATCATTCCATATATACCAAAATCCATAGTTTGGTATGTGTATATACATTTAGCATTTCCAGATTAAATTCCACATTTTCCAGATTGAATCCAACATTTTTCTAATTGAATCCAGCATTTTCCAAATGAATTCATCATTCCATATATACCAAAATCCTTAATTTGGTATAGGTATGTAAATATAGCATTTCAGATTAAATTCCACTTTCCATATTGAATCCAACATGTTTCTGATTGAATCCAGCATTTTCTAAATGTTTTCATCATTTTCTAAGTAGAATCCAACATTTTCCAAATGGAATTCAAAATTTCCAAATAGAATTCAACATTAGAAGTAATCTTTAAAAAATCGAAAAAAGAAATTCATTGTGATGTTATATAATAATGGCAATATAGGGTTAGAAATAAACTAACGGCTACGTGTCAGGTTGATTTCAGATAGTTTATTTTGTAATCTCTCTGTTTAGATGAGTTTATAATAGGGGGTTCATTTTGATGATGGGTTTTCGTGTTTTTTAGCCATTCTTAGTGATTTTCATTTGGAAAGCCAGATTTTATCTCAATACCCGTCTGGTATGACACATACATAATTAATAAATAAATACCAAATGAATAAATGTATACACAATATTAACAATTTTATAATACAGGCATCGTTTCAGCGTTTCAGAATGTCTCAAAACGGATTTTGAAATTTCTGGAGTCATTCCAATAGCTTCATTTGCTACACAAATTTTTTGAAAAGCCCCCCCCCCCCCCCCCAATTGGAGGAATACGTTTCAAAATGTGTAGTACCCAAAAACGAAAAAACTACTGGACCGATGTTCCAAAGTTTATGAAACTTGCGTCAAAAACCACGTATGGAGTCCAGTTGGTCCTCACACTTAGGCATCCGTTTCGATCAACCCTAAAGGGTAGAATTTAAGGGCTGAAATATTTAAAAATCGAGATCTTAAGCAATTTCTAAATTACGGTTTTTTGCTATCATTGATAGATCTTATCAAAGAACCGATTGAAACCACCCGGATCGCTGTGCGTTCTTCCGTTCTCTCTCTCTTTGGGTTAGAACTTTGACAGGAAAATGATGAGTGAATCGAAACTCGTGGAACAAAAAAATAAATGAAAAAATAATGAATAATGAAAGAAAACAAAATAAATACATACAACTCGGCGCTTTGCGCCTCGCGGGGGCTCCGCCCCCCTGCACCCCCGGTTTATTTCTTTTCCATACTCTGTATGAAATCATAGGAACACAGAATGTGTTCCTATTTCCTTACCAACGGCTTGGTTGCACGTGGCATAACACGTGGCATAACACGTGGCATAACACGTGGCATAACACGTGGCGTAACACGTGGCGTAACGGTTTTAACGTAACGGTTTTTTCTGTCGGTTTTTTTTCGGTAGGTCATCGCAAAAACACATTCTGTGTTAAATTCAAAAAGTCTTACAAACTGTGAAAATTTATCAGCTGATATATAGCATTCGCACTTTGAATTAAACCTTTCGCGAATTGAATTAAACTTTTCGCAAATTGAACTAAACTTTCCGCAAATTGAATTAGACCTTGGGCAAATGTACGAAATATATCACTCGCGACGGAGTTGTGGAAACCCATTTCAAAACGGAAGTTACTAAAAAAACGTTGTCTATTTCCACGAAAGATACAGCGTTATAATGTTGAATCGATTTCGACGGTTAGGCCATCATCAGTAACAAACAATACAAAATTATTGACGGGCCTAACTGTCTAAATTGATTCAACTCTGTATTTTTCGTGGAAATAGACAACGTTTTTTCAGTAACTTCCGTTTTGAAATGGGTTTCCACAACTCCGATTTATTTCGTACATTCGCCCAATGTCTAATTCAATTTGCGGAAAGCTTAAGTAATTCAATTTGCGAAAAGTTTAATTCAATTCGCAATTTGCAAGTGCGAATGCTATAATTCCAATGGAACTCTCACTTCACGACGTTATTATAACTATTTTCACCTGTAGATGGGCTAGTGAAGCGTCCTAGGTAGCTGATTTATTTTATCTTATTAATTTTCAGTTGGTCAGTACTTACGTCAATGTCGATATACTTGGATGTACTATTATTAATGTTCAGTTTTCAGCTCTTGCTGAATACAGAAGGACTAGTATTATTTCCTTTATTAATTTCCTTTATAAATGCCTCCTCGATCGGCGTCTAAACATGCAGTTACATTTAGATAATAAATGGTAGAATGTTTCGGATTTCTCGAGGGTTGGTCAATAAAAAGTCTATATTCTAGACCGACGTTTCGAAATATTTATATTTCTTATTTCATATCCTCTTATTCATATGGACGCTTATTTCATATCCTCTTATTAAGCTTTAGTATAGCTACACTAACTATCTTGGGTATACTGAGAAAACGGAGAAAAAACTTTGGAGGTATTCTGAGAAAACATTACTTACGTTATACTGAACAGACTAAAATTGAAGTTATAAGAGGTGTTCAGCAACGTGGATGGAAATATTATCACAGGTCGTATTTTTTATCACATTTTATTTTTTATCACATCGTATTTTTTTATTATATTAGGTTGTATTTTAGTATCACAGCTTAGTATTTTCGTCCAAGTTGCTGTTATGCAGCTCTTATAACTTCAATTTTAGTCTCTGTTCAGTATAACGTAAATAAGTTTTCTCGTATCACTTCAAAGTTTTATCTCAGTTTTCTCATGTATACCCAAAGATGTTGTTCAAGTAGATAGCACCTACTAAAGCTCTATGACGAGGATATGAAATAAGCGTCCAAATACAATTTTCCAAGCCCTGAATAAAATATATAAATATATATTTATCAAACTTGGGCCTAGAATGTAAACTTTTCATTAGCCAACCCTCGAGAAACCCCAAACATTTAACATTTAACTCAGTGGTCGAGTAACTCACTGAATTGGTTGATTTCGTTTAATGATTATAGACAAGTGTTCTGCGTTGAAGGGCTATCTAATAAAGAAATATTAAACCTTCGAGTAATAATTGCTGCGATTTTAATTATATCCCAAATTGCGATCGGTAATTTGCTCAAAATGGTCCTTAACGGTTTTGATGATGTATTATTTCCAAAATTTATATTAGGTGTAATACATTTTAGCGAATTTTTGAAGAAAATTAAGCTATTGCTCTCGCCTCAAAATTTATAGAATGTGAATTTTTGAAAAAATTTATGCAGAAATCCGTTTCAGGCTATTCTGAATCATATTCTGAAGTTTAACGCATTTTTTTATGCATTATGTATGTATGTATGTATGTATGTATGTGTTCATTCCAGACGATAACTGTCCGTAGAATTGTGCTAGAAACTTCAAACAAATTTTAAAATGTTAAGGACACTAAAACGAAAGTTCAAGTTCGTTGGCAGTATGATCGGATTACATCTTCGGTTGAAATTTTCAAAAATGTAGTCAAAAATTTCAAAATGCCTGTTTTTTGCGATTTGATTGTGGAAATAATTTTTTTCAGCATACTAACATGTCGTATATTCGGAATCAGCGTAAAATTTCCTATAAGAATATGTATCAAGTTTTCAAAAATTTCAAAGTTGAAAAATCAGTCAAAAATCGAAATAGATGCCTTCAGCTAGTCTGTAAAAATCGGTAATATTTGCATGAAACATTGTCCAAATTCAGATTGAACTACTCTTACTGGAAGTATCCCTGTATAACCAATCCTAGAACCATGCTGTTTGAAAACGTAGAGTAGTAGGTGCTTGTTAAAAAAAAAAAAAAAAAAAAAATAACACAACTGATGAGTTTACTCTGTGAAATATTCCGTCCTCCAATTCTCTCGGTCGCTCTCTTTACTGTTTTACGCTCAACTGTTTTAGGACTTGATGTAGCTTTAATACTGTCTGTGGCTTAGAAAATATCAGCCATGAATTATTATTTTTAATAATTTGATTCCTATGTTTGTCTATCAGAATCATAAACTAAAATTTCTCTACACGATCAATAGCGACTGAAATGTCGAAGATTTCTTCACAAAATTCGCTCATGGGGTCATGCTGCATGACTGGACTTTTTTTCATTCAATGGCTTCTACGAAAATTTATTAAACATGTCAATATCGATGTAGAAATATAATCGTTTGTTCCAAGTATGTCAATCCCTGGAAATGAGTGAGACAAAACAAGTACATACCGATCGTGGATCACCATCGTAAGATAAGTGATCGGAGAAAATCACAAAATCCATCAAGTTCCGGGAGATATGAGAAATGCATGGAGCGTGGGAAATATACAGGAGTCAGTGCTCACCTACGACAACGTCGGGTAAACCTGGGTGTCCTCCCCACACTTCTTTTGTTTATTTATTTATTTTCACAAGTTAATGGTGTGCCCCCAGGCCAGAGTTCCCAACTGATTTTCGGAGTCTTTCTCTATTCGAACCCAATTTTTAGTCTAGTTGTGCAACAAACCTCGGAAATTTTGAATTCCACGATGGAAGAGGGAAAATGGAGGGGGTAAACCCGAAAAACGTGATTTTTTACAAAGTTTGTCAACACCACTCAGGTTATAACTATCAACCGATTTTCGTGATTATTTTTTGGTTCGATTCCAATTTTTGTGTAGTTGTGCAACTAAACCATGGAATTTCGGAATTGCTGTCCAGGTGAGGGGGTGGAGAGGATAACTACCGACTCTTCCAAGCGCAGCCCAAGCTACAAATCTCGACTGATTTTCGTGATTCTTATTTCGTTCAATTACGAATTTACAGTTTTGGGGCATATGTCAGGAGTTCCAAAGTTAATCATGGGAGGAGTGAATGGAGGAGGTAATACTGACAATCATGGTTTTTTTAAAAAGTGGTTTTTTAATTCTCGTCCGATTTTCGTGATTTTTCTTTTGTTCAACTATGAATTCGGTCAAGTTTTGGATCGTATATTAAGCTTCAAATGTCATTATGGAAGGGGTGAATGGAGTTAGTAAAAGTAATAAACCATGATGTTTCATTCTGTGGATGGGTAGGAGGGGGTGGTTACCGATTCATTCAAACGCTGCTCAAGCTACCATCTCGGCGATTTTCATGAATTTTTACTGAATTAAGAATACGGAATAGTTTTGAAATATATCTCAGGAGTATCAAATTCCATTATGGAAAGATTGAATGGAGGGGGTTGGTTATACTGATAAATCGTTGATTTTTTACACTACTCTCATCTGAATAGAATAGAATAGAATTTATTAGAATAGAATCTATTTATTGGCAACCACAAATATTATAAAGCAAAATTAAGGAAAATATTTAAAATTAAACATAATGATCAATTACAAAATTCAATTCAAATAACATTGTTGCCCACCGAGAAATAAGTTCAGATGAACTTGTGCTTCTCGGTGGAGTTCAGTCAATTATCATTAAATAAAATAAATCTTCTCGCCAGCCAATGTGCAATAAAAGAAAAATCAAATAAATAAAAATGAAAACAAACAAAAATCACATTTGAAATACTCGGATAATTTTTTTAAAAATGAAAACAAGTCTGAAAATGAAAGAGGTTAATAGAATTTTCAAATAAAAATTTAAGTCATTTAACATAGGAGTTTCTTCTATAAAATTCAGTTTTAAAAGTGGGCAGAAGTATACGAGATGAATTAAAATTACGGGTATTTACAGAAAGTGAGAGATGCTCATTTCTTTTCCCAGAACAAAATAAATGAATACAGGAATGAAAAAGGTACATTTGCGAAATATTTTTAACATCAAAAAGCTTGTAGAGAACAGAAGTAGGAAATCTTACATTTTCATTCAAAATTATTTTTAAAATACGATTTTGTGCTATTTGTACTTTTTTTAATATGAGAGTTACTGGAACTTCCCCAAAGCAAAATACCATACTTAATAATAGAAAAGGCTAAACCATGATAAATGGTTTAGGGCTGCTTTTTAGACAGAAAACTTCGTATCTCTTTAAATAAATAAAATAACTTTCGCATTCTTGTTATGAGGGAATCAATATGTTTTTTGAATTTAGATGATCATCAATCAAAATCCCTAAATATTTACAAAAGCCATTAAACGGGAGAGAAGGGCAAACACAGCCCGAAACATCCTGAAGACAAGAAAAACGACTATGGAACTTCAGACACAATACTGAGGGAATTCCCTGCTACCTATTGAAAAACGGAGTACAGATGTTTTATCAACATTAAGGCATAACTCATTGGAAGTCATTGGAGTATCTGATCTTCGTGATTCTTTTTTCGTTCAGTTAAGAATTTGGTCTAGTTTTGAAACATATCACAGGAGTATCAAATTCCATTATGGGAAGAGGTGAATGGAGGGGGTCGGTTATACTGATAAATCGTGATGTTTACACTATTCTCAACTTATTCTCGTGATTATTTTTTGTTCAGTTAAGAATTCGGTCTAGCTTTGGAATATATTTCAGGAGTTTCAAATTATTATGGAAAGAGGTGAATGAAGGGAGTTATACTGATAAATCCTGATGTTTACACTATTCTCAACTGATTTTCGTGATTATTTTATTATTCAGTAAAGGATTCCGTCTAGTTTTGGAATGTATTTCAGGAATATCAAATTTTATTATGGAAGGGGGCACTTCTAGTAAATCCTTATGTTTTAATAATTTTATATCTGATTTCCGTCACTGTTTTTTTTCTTTGATGCAGATAACAGTCCTGTTATTAAAAAACCTTGGAAGGTTCAAGTTTACTGAGGGCGGCGGTTTATGGATGGGGTAATTCCGATAAATGACGGGTTTTTCGTTTTTCTCATCCGCTTTTTCTCTCTCATATTTTAAGTTTATTTTGTAATCTCTCTGTTTAGATGAGTTTATAATCGGGGGTTCATTTTGATGATGGATTTTCGTGTTTTTAGCCATTCTTAGTGATTTTCATTTGGAAAGCCAGATTTTATCTCAATACTCGTCTGGTATGACACATACATAATTAATAAATAAATACCAAATGAATAAATATATATACAATATTAACAATTTTATAATACAGGCATCGTTTCAGCGTTTCAGAATGCCTCAAAACGGATTTTGAAATTTCTGGAGTCATTCGAATAGCTTCATTTGCTACACAAATTCGTTGAAAAGCCCCCCCCCCCCTCCCCCCATTGGAGGAAAACGTTTCAAAATGTGTAGTACCCAAAAACGAAAAAACTACTGGACCGATGTTCCAAAGTTTATGAAACTTGCGTCAAAAACCACGTATGGAGTCCAGTTGGTCCTCACACTTAGGCATCCATTTCGATCAACCCTAAAGGGTAGAATTTAAGGGCTGAAATATTTAAAAATCGAGATCTTAAGCAATTTCTAAATTACGGTTTTTTGCTATCATTGATAGATCTTATCAAAGAACCGAATGAAACCACCCGGATCGCTGTGCGTTCTTCCGTTCTCTCTCTCTTTGGGTTAGAACTTTGACAGGAAAAATGATGAGTGAATCGAAACTCGTGGAACAAAAAAATAAATGAAAAAATAATGAATAATGAAAAAAAACAAAATAAATACATACAACTCGGTGCTTTGCGCCTCGGGGGGGGCTCCGCCCCCCTGCACCCCCCGGTTTATTTCTTTTTCCATACTCTGTATGAAATCATAGGAACACAGAATGTGTTCCTATTTCCTTACCAACGGCTTGGTTGCACGTGGCATAACACGTGGCATAACACGTGGCATAACACGTGGCATAACACGTGGCGTAACACGTGGCGTAACGGTTTTAACGTAACGGTTTTTTCTGTCGGTTTTTTTTCGGTAGGTCATCGCAAAAACACATTCTGTGTTAAAATTCAAAAAGTCTTACAAACTGTGAAAATTTATCAGCTGATATATAGCATTCGCACTTTGAATTAAACCTTTCGCGAATTGAATTAAACTTTTCGCAAATTGAACTAAACTTTTCGCAAATTGAATTAGACCTTGGGCAAATGTACGAAATATATCACTCGCGACGGAGTTGTGGAAACCCATTTCAAACGGAAGTTACTAAAAAAACGTTGTCTATTTCCACGAAAGATACAGCGTTATAATGTTGAATCGATTTCGACGGTTAGGCCATCATCAGTAACAAACAATACAAAATTATTGACGGGCCTAACTGTCTAAATTGATTTAACTCTGTATTTTTCGTGGAAATAGACAACGTTTTTTCAGTAACTTCCGTTTTGAAATGGGTTTCCACAACTCCGTCGCGAGTGATTTATTTTGTACATTCGCCCAATGTCTAATTCAATTTGCGGAAGGTTTAAGTAATTCAATTCGCAATTTGCAAGTGCGAATGCTATAATTCCAATGGAACTCTCACTTCACGACGTTATTATAACTATTTTCACCTGTAGATGGGCTAGTGAAGCGTCCTAGGTAGCTGATTTATTTTATCTTATTAATTTTCAGTTGGTCAGTACTTACGTCAATGTCGATATACTTGGATGTACTATTATTAATGTTCAGTTTTCAGCTCTTGCTGAATACAGAAGGACTAGTATTATTTCCTTTATTAATTTCCTTTATAAATGCCTCCTCGATCGGCGCCAACATGCAGTTACATTTAGATAATAAATGGTAGAATGTTTCGGATTTCTCGAGGGTTGGTCAATGAAAAGTCTATATTCTAGACCGACGTTTCGAAATATTTATATTTCTTATTTCATATCCTCTTATTCATATGGACGCTTATTTCATATCCTCTTAACTTAAACTACATCTTTAGGTATACTGAGAAAACGGAGAAAAAACTTTGGGGTATACTGAGAAAACATTACTTACGTTATACTGAACAGACTAAAATTGAAGTTATAAGAGGTGTATAACAGCAACGTGGACGGAAATATTATCACAGGTCGTATTTTTTATCACATTTTATTTTTTATCACATCGTATTTTTTTATTATATTAGGTTGTATTTTAGTATCACAGCTTAGTATTTTCGTCCAAGTTGCTGTTATGCAGCTCTTATAACTTCAATTTTAGTCTCTGTTCAGTATAACGTAAATAAGTTTTCTCCGTATACTTCAAAGTTATGCTCAGTTTTCTCAATATACCCAAAGATGTTGTTCAAGTAGATAGCTACCTACTAAAGCTCTATGACGAGGATATGAAATAAGCGTCCAAATACAATTTTCCAAGCCCTGAATAAAATATATAAATATATATTTATAAACTTGGGCCTAGAATGTAAACTTTTCATTAGCCAACCCTCGAGAAACCCCAAACATTTAACATTTAACTCAGTGGTCGAGTAAACTCAGCCTGAATAAATGGTTGATTTCGTTTAATGATTATAGACAAGTGTTGAAGGGCTATCTAGTAAAGAAATATTAAACCTTCGAGTAATAATTTGCTGCGATTTTAATCATATCCCAAATTGCGATCGGTAATTTGCTCAAAATTGTCCTTAACGGTTTTTGATGATGAGTATTTCCAAAATTTATGTTAGGTCATTTTAGCGAATGTTTGAAGAAAATTAAGCTATTGCTCTCGCCTCAAAATTTATAGAATGTGAATTTTTGAAAAAATGTTATGGAGAAATCCGTTTCAGGCTATTCTGAATCATATTCTGAAGTTTAACGCATTTTTTTATGCATGTATGTATGTATGTATGTATGTATGTCTGTATGTATGTGTTATTCCAGACGATAACTGTCCGTAGAATTGTGCTAGAAACTTCAAACAAATTTTAAAATGTTAAGGACACAAAACGAAAGTTCAAGTTCGTTGGCCAGCATGATCGGATTACATCTTCGGGTTGAAATTTTCAAAAATGTAGTCAAAAATTTCAAAAGCCTGTTTTTTGCGATTTGTTGTGCGAAATAATTTTTTCAGCATACTAACATGTGGTATATTCGGAATCAGCGTAAAATTTCCTATAAGAATATGTATCAAGTTTTCAAAAATTTCAAAGTTGAAAAATCAGTTAAAAATCGAAATAATGCCTTTCACTAGTCGTAAAAATCGGTAATATTTGCATGAAACATTGTCCAAATTCAGATTGAACTACTCTTATGGAAGTATCCCTGTATAACCAATCCTAGAACCATGCTGTTTAAAACGTAGGTAGTAGGTGCTTGTTAGGAAAAAAAAAAAAAAAAGCAACTGATCACAACTGATGAGTTTACTCTGTGAAATATTCCGTCCTCCGATTCTCTCGGTCGCTCTCTTTAATGTTTTACGCTCAACTGTTTTAGGACTTGATGTAGCTTTAATACTGACTGTGGCTTAGAAAATATCAGCCATGAAATTATATTTTTAATAATTTGATTCCATGTTTGTCTATCAGAATCATAAACTCTCTACACGATCAATAGCGACTGAAATGTCGAAGATTTCTTCAAAAATTCGCTCATGGGGTCATGCTGCATGACTGGACTTTTTTCATTCAATGGCTTCTACGAAAATTTATTAAACATGTCAATATCGATGTAGAAATAGAATCGTTTGTTCCAAGTATGTCAATCCCTGGAAATGAGTGAGACAAAACAAGTACATACCGATCGTGGATCACCATCGTAAGATAAGTGATCGGAGAAAACCACAAAATCCATCAAGTTCCGGGAGATATGAGAAATGCATGACGTGGGAAATATACAGGAGTCAGTGCTCACCTACGACAACTAAGCAGGAGACGTGCTACGAGGGGCACATAGCTTGACCGCGCTCGTTGATCAATGCTCCTAAGGACTCGAGCTGAAACTGAATGGTTGGCGGGCTCCGTCGTTTTCAATGGGGAACCCCAAGGGTGGGGGGATGGGGCGGGGCGGAGACGGGGGTGCTCCTGACGGAGGGGTGGCTGTGCCTCGCGAGGGGGGCGGGGGTGCTCTTGGCGAGGGTCCGGGGGCGCTCCTGAGGGGACGGGGGTGCTCCTGAAGGGGCGAGGGGCTTCAGCGGGGGCGGGCGAGGGCTCTTGGTGATGGGATATCCGCTCGGGTCGAAACTCCTGTCGCTGAGGGACGTCCATGTTGGAGCGTCAACCCACTAATATAAATATATAGGCACCTACATTGGTTTTCCATTTCAAATTGGAGGTTTTAAACATCAATGTGGAGGTTTTACTCATCAATTTGGAGTTTTCCATTTCAATTTGGAGGTTTTAAACATCAATGTGGAGGTTTTACTCATCAATTTGGAGGTTTTCCATTTCAATTTGGAGGTTTTCCATTTCAAATTGGGGGTTTTTAAACATCAATGTGGAGGTTTTACTCATCAATTTAGGGTTTTCCATTTCAATTTGGGGGTTTTACACATCAATTTGGAGGTTTTCCATTTCAATTTGGAGGTTTTACACATCAATTTGGAGGTTTTCCATTTCAAATTGGAGGTTTTACATTTCAAATTGGGGGTTTTCCATTTCAAATTGAGGTTTAACGTGAAATATATGCCCCCCCTACTCACCCAACTTGAATCCAGTGGAGCACTGCTTTTCAAAAATCAAGTTGTCAGCAAGACAAATCCTCAGTGAGCCCCAAACAAACCATGACCTGTGTGACACGATAACCCGAAGCGTTGCCACTGTTCACCACATCGGTCTGCATAAATTATGTTATGAGAATGATGATATACCTGACAGCCGCTGCTGCAGGGAGACTTACGTTGAAAAATTTGTTCATTCTTTTCCGTTCATTATGTTCATTCTTACTTGTTGAATGTTACGTTTCACTCGCTAATTTGTTGTTATTGCTTTCCCAGAATTAAATCATGTATTTCCGTCAACCTCCAATTTGAAATGGAAAACCTCCAATTTGAAATGTAAAACCTCCAATTTGAAATGTAAAACCTCCAAATTGATGTGTAAAACCTCCAAATTGATGTGTAAAACCTCCAAATTGATATGTAAAACCTCCAATTTGAAATGGAAAACCTCCAATTTGACGTGAAAATGCTATATACCAAAATCCTTAGTTTGGTATGTGAAAAACATTTAGCATTTCCAGATTAAATTCCACATTTTCCAGATTGAATCCAACATTTTTCTAATTGAATCCTATATTTTCTAAATGAATTCATCATTCTATATATACCAAAATTCTTAGTTTGGATATAGGTATGTAAATACAGCATTTCCAGATTAAAATCCACATTTTCCAGATTGAATCCAACATTTTTCTAATTGAATCCAGCATCTTCTAAATGAATTCATCATTCTATATATACCAAAATCCTTAGTTTGTTATAGGTATGTAAATTTAACATTTCCAGCTTAAATTCGACATTTTCCAGATTGAATCCAACATTTTTCTAATTGAATCCAGCGTTTTCTAAATGAATTCATCATTCCATATATACCAAAATCCTTAATTTGGTATAGGTATCTAAATATAGCATTTCCACATTCAATTCCACATTTTCAAGATTGAATCCAACATTTTTCTAATTGAATCCAGCATTTTCTAAATGAATTTATCATTTCATATATACCAAAATCCTTAGTTTGTTATAGGTATGTAAATTTAACATTTCCAGCTTAAATTCGACATTTTCCAGATTGAATCCAACATTTTTCTAATTGAATCCAGCATTTTCTAAATGAATTTATCATTCCATATATACCAAAATCCTTAGTTTGTTATAGGTATGTAAATTTAACATTTCCAGCTTAAATTCGACATTTTCCAGATTGAATCCAACATTTTTCTAATTGAATCCAGCATTTTCCAAATGAATTCATCATTCTATATATACAAAAATCCTTAGTTTGGTATAGATATGTAAATATAGCATTTCCAGATTAAATTCCACATTTTCCAGATTGAATCCAACATTTTTCTAATTGAATCCAGCATTTTCCAAATGAATTCATCATTCCATGTATACCAAAATCCATAGTTTGGTATGTGTATATACATTTAGCATTTCCAGATTAAATTCCACATTTTCCAGATTGAATCCAACATTTTTCTAATTGAATCCAGCATTTTCCAAATGAATTCATCATTTTCTAAGTAGAATCCAACATTTTCTAAATGGAATTCAATATTTCCAAATAGAATTCAACATGACAAGTAAATTTTTAAAAAATCGAAAAAAGAACTTCATTGTGATGTTATATAGGTAATAAGCAATATAGGGTTTGAAATAAACTAACGAGCTACGTTTCATGTTGATTTCAGATAGGGTTAGGTGTGGCAAGTGCGAACCCGTTTTTCATAAATCTGACTTTGTGATGCTACCATTTCCCTCAAACTACGAGTTAAATTATGACGGTTTTAATACATTCCCCAGACATTTCTATGTCGAAAAACGTGTGGATATAATGAATTGAAGTTAGTAATTCATTAAGAATTGGGAAAACCTTGAAGCATTCAAACAACGCACTTGCCCCCTGTTTGGGGGCAAGTGCGTTTTCAACTTTCTACCCGATAAATAATAGAAATAAAATGAACCAAAGGAGGTAGATTTAAGGTACCTATAATTTAAAATGAATTGTTATTGAAAAATAAAACGCCGCAAAATAGATAAATTTTTGCAACTCAAAATGAATTCCTGAGTTGATGAAATGGTCAGTGAACTCGTCCACTTGTTGGCTGTCCTCTGATTCGCTGTCGATTGGGGAATGAGGTTTGCGTGAGAAAGAATTTGAAGACTCCAGAGTTTTGCAGAATCAGACGACTGAGGTTCGGGAAAAGCGTGCGGTTGTGCGTGGGGGTTGAGGAAGAGGTTCTGGATGGAAACTAGGCTTCAAGACCTTGATTTTCTTATTTTTCCTGGTTATTTCAAGAGGTTTTTAATGAAACGCACTTGCCCCATAAAAATGAGGGGCAAGAACGTTTTATTAATATGCTGTAGCAATTTTTGTAGCCTTGAAGTTATCAAGTGCCAGTTCATACAGAGACAAAAGGTTAAAGCATACCTAAACAGTGGAATAAACAGGAAATGAAGGGTTTTAGACAAGAAAACCATTGAAAACTGTACCTCCCTCAGAGTCACACTCTGATATCGGACGAAGGCTTCACGGAAAATGGTTCTAATTATGCTTATTTGTTCACTGAGGAGGTTAAAATTTGTATCAGGTGATCATAAACACATGTTCTATCATTTGCTAAGAAACTTATTAAAATACCACCTACAAAATACGAGTACCCACCAGAAAATTAACGAAGGGATTCTCAATTTTCTTGTGTTTGCCGTTGTAGTGATATGATTCTGATTGATAATTTCAAAGATATCAGGGAAAAATGAAATCCCCGTTGTAAGTCTGAGGTCGTTTCACTGAATTTCAGTACAAATAATAATGGATGTCACCAAACGGAAGTACGAACAGAGAAGTAGGTAGATACGTAAATAAATCACTGTACATAATTCAGTCTTCTTCAAAATCAGCAAAACTGAAATGAAAGTAGCAATTAATAATGAGGCAAAACACTCGTGAGATTTTATTTATCAAAAAGGACGATATTATGAGACCTCTGCCTACTCTTGCCTCACAGAAATCACCACAAGACCTGTTCTAGACACCGTACTTTTGTAGGTGGCTACTGATTTTTCGCATTCAAACTTAAATTTCTTCCTGAAATCGATAAGGAATGGCAAATTTGACCATACCATTAGCAAGCTAATTGAATTTTAAAGTTTTCCTGAAATTTGACAGCTTGCAGCACGTTTTTTGGAAATGCAGTTACCAGTATTTTCAGAAACTTAATTCGATTTGGACATCCGTCTAGATAATGTCGAAATTCAATTTGGAAATCGTTGAATTCATTTTGAAAATGTTGAATTCTTTTGGAAAACGTTGGATTCAATTAGGAAAATGTTGGATTCAATTGGAAAATGTGGGGATAATTTTTGAAGATGTTGAGCGCTTTTTGTAAAATGTTGGATTTGATTTTATCTTGACGTTATCTGGTCTTAGGAATGATGTGAAAAATCGAAAATGGTGGCAAATGATCAATGTCCCAAGAAAGGATAATTTATCAGAAATTTTATCTTCTGCAGTTTTTAGGACGTCCCTCGGAAGCTATGTCTTATAGGCAAGGCTTCGTTCATTAGAGGGACGCCTATTGGAATTGATCCTGGGGGGGGGGTGACAACCTAAGCATGAGAAAAAAATATCCGCGAGCATATCTGTTTCAGACCATTCTAAGACCGAACTCGTGAAAAAAAACCATAGGTGCACGTCTGTGAGTGGCAAATTTTGTCGGCGCTACCTAGGCCACAATTCACAACCGATTTTCGAGATTCTTTCTTTGTTCGGTCCTGCTTTGTCTAGTTGTACAACGAACCCGGGAAATTTTGAATTCCGAGATGGAAGAGGGCAAATCGAGGGGGTAAAGCCGAAAAAACGTGGTTTTTTTCTCGACGAATTCTGTTGACGCCACCCAGGCTTTGATTCTTAACCAATTTTCATGATTCTTATTTGTTTCGCGTCCGATTTTAGTCTAGTTGTGCAAAAACCTTGGGAATTTCGGATTTGCTGTCGTGGTGGGGAGTAGAGGGTATAATTACCGATTCTTTCAAGTGCTGTCCAAACTACGAATCTAGACCGACTTTCGTGGCTTCAAATTTCATCATGGGAGGGGGTAAATGTAGGCGGTAATACTGATAAAATGTTTTAACAATTCTCGTGATTTTTTTTTGTTCAACTATGAATTCGGTCTAGTTTTAGAAAGTATATCAGGAGTTTCAAATTTCATTATGGAAAAGGGTGGATGGAAGGGGTAATAGTAATGAATCATTATGTTTTAACTAATATCTTCAGTTTTTAGTGATTCCTTTTTGTTCAAATCTGAATTTGACCTAGTTTAGGAAGGTATATCAGGAGTTTCAAATTTCATCACGGAAGGGGGAGAATGGAGGGGGTAATACTAATAAATCATGATGTTCTAACTATCCTCGTCTGATTTTCGTGATCATTTTTTTTTGTTCAATTATGAATTTGGTCTAGTTTTAGAGAATATGTCAGGAGTATCAAATTTCATTCTGGAAGGGGGTAATAGTAATGAATCATTATGTTTTAACCAATATCATCAGATTTTAGTAATGCTTTTTTGTTCAACTCTAAATTTGGCCTAGTTTAGGGAGGTATATCAGGAGTTTCATATTTCATTATGGAAGGGGGGTGAATGGAGGGGGTAACACTAATCAATCATGTTGTTCTAACTCTTCTCGTCTGATTTTCGAGATCGTTTTTTTCAAATTCAATCATGAATTTGGTCTAGAATTGGAAAATATGTCAGGAGTATCAAATTTCATTCTGGAAGGGGGTAATAGTAATGAATCATTATGTTTTAACCAACATCATCAGATTTTAGTAATGCTTTTTTGTTCAACTCTAAATTTGGCCTAGTTTAGGGAGGTATATCAGGAGTTTCATATTTCATTATGGAAGGGGGGTGAATGGAGGGGGTAACACTAATCAATCATGTTGTTCTAACTCTTCTCGTCTGATTTTCGAGATCGTTTTTTTGTTCAATTATGAATTTGGTCTAGTTTTAGATCGTATGTCAGGAGTTTCAAATTTCATTATGGAAGAGGGTGAATGGAAGGGGTAATAGTAATGAATCATTATGTTTTAACTAATATCTTCAGTTTTTAGTGATTCTTTTTTGTTCAACTCTGAATTCGGCCTAGTTTAGGAAGGTATATCAGCAGTTTCAAATTTCATTACGGAGGGAGTAATACTAATGAATCATGTTGTTCTAAACTGTTCTTGTCTGATTTTCGTGATCATTTTTTTGTTCAATTATGTTCAATTATGAATTTGGTCTAGTTTTAGAAAGTATATCAGGAGTTTCAAATTTCATTATGGAAAAGGGTGGATGGAAGGGGTAATAGTAATGAATCATTATGTTTTAACTAATATCTTCAGTTTTTAGTGATTCCTTTTTGTTCAAATCTGAATTTGACCTAGTTTAGAAAGGTATATCAGGAGTTTCAAATTTCATGTTGGGAGTGCGTGAATGGAGGGGGTGATAGTAATAAATCATGATGTTCTAACTATTCTCGTCTGATTTTCGTGATCATTTTTTTTGTTCAATTATGAATTTGGTCTAGTTTTAGAGAATATGTCAGGAGTATCAAATTTCATTCTGGAAGGGGGTAATAGTAATGAATCATTATGTTTTAACCAATATCTTCAGTTTTTAGTGATTCTTTTTTGTTCAACTCTGAATTCGGCCTAGTTTAGGAAGGCATATCAGGAGTTTCAAATTTAATGATGGAAGGGGGGTGAATGGAGGGGCTAATACTAATAAATCATGTTGTTCTAAACTATTCTTGTCTGATTTTCGTGATCATTTTTTTGTTCAACTATGAATTCGGTCTAGTTTTAGAAAGTATATCAGGAGTTTCAAATTTCATTATGGAAAAGGGTGGATGGAAGGGGTAATAGTAATGAATCATTATGTTTTAACTAATATCTTCAGTTTTTAGTGATTCCTTTTTGTTCAAATCTGAATTTGACCTAGTTTAGGAAGGTATATCAGGAGTTTCAAATTTCATCACGGAAGGGGGAGAATGGAGGGGGTAATACTAATAAATCATGATGTTCTAACTATCCTCGTCTGATTTTCGTGATCATTTTTTTTGTTCAATTATGAATTTGGTCTAGTTTTAGAACATATTTCAGGAGTTTCAAATTTCATTATGGAAGAGGGTGAATGGAAGGGGTAATAGTAATGAATCATTATGTTTTAACTAATATCTTCAGTTTTTAGTGATTCTTTTTTGTTCAACTCTGAATTCGGCCTAGTTTAGGAAGGTATATCAGGAGTTTCAAATTTCATTATGGAAGGGGGAGAATGGAGGGGGTAATACTAATATCATACTAAAATTCTTGTCTGATTTTCGTGATCATTTTTTTGTTCAATTATGTTCAATTATGAATTTGGTCTAGTTTTTGAACGTATGTCAAGAGTTTCAAATTTCGTTATGGAAGAGGGAGAATGGAAGGGGGTAATAGTAATAAATCATGTTGTTCTAATTATTCTCATCTGATTTTCGTGATCATTTTTTTTGTTCAATTATGAATTTGGTCTAGTTTTGGAGAATATGCCAGGAGTATCAAATTTCATGCTGGAAGTGTTATTATGGAAATTTAATGTCGGTGGAGGGCCTAATGGAGGGGAATGGTAATTCCACAAAATCGTGATATTTTGGTTTTCTCTTATTTTAACTCTCACCAAAATGAGAATCTATTCAGAGGACATCACAGTAATGCATGCATTACTTACCAATGTTTATAGATTCTTTCTGAAAATATTAATGAGATTTAGGTACATTTTCAACATAATTTTCGTGCATAATTTTTTTGACATGGATATGTCTTTGCTCTGGGGGGTCAACCAAAAATTTTTGTCACGCAAAAGTTGATGTCACAATTTCTAATGATGTTCACGTACAACCCAGCCGTTGCTAGGGGAATGGAACTTCCGCAGTTTTCATCGCACAGAAATCGTTCGCCACTCGTTGGAAAGCGCTTGATTTATGTGATAAATGTTCACATCTCAAGCTACCAATTTCCCCCTCCTTACGTACCTGGCTACATTCCTAAACTAAGTTGATTGGACTATAAACAATTTTAATAAGCCGGTTACAATATTCTTAACGTAAAGCAATAGCATCATTTACTCCACTCCATAGGAAACATTTTCATCCCCTTGACAACAGTCGACTGTTTACAACAACTCATTGTAGTGGCTTCTCTCCACAGTTATTTTCAACATTTTCTATTTCTACATTTCTAGCCGGTATACAATCCAAAGTTCAAGGATTTGTTTACAACTCTCGAGGACAACCGTTATGAAATCCCCAATCAAAGACATATCCATGTAACATGGTATCTGCTTGTAAAGCAGATAGTGGAACTCGTTTACGAGTTTCTGAATTTCAACTAAGTTCTTTACGCGTGAACTCACCCCATCGTTATATGACGTGAAAAGTTCGATGCATGTCAGTTTAATTTTTCGTTCTAGTTTATCAATAATAAACTTCTTTTGAATAAAATTCTACTAAAAACATAAATTCATGTTTTTAGCCATTTTTGAATTTTCATTTAGTAAATTGTTAAATTGTTTCTAATTTAATGTGCTCTAAAACTGCTGGCCAACAACTCATCCTTTCATTTGGAAAGGTTGATTTTTTGGCCCAGGAACGGAATTTTTATCCGAATCCTGAAGAGAATTATTTGTCTGGCACACTTTTTTTTTTTTTTTTTTTCAAAACTGGACGTCCAGGTTTACCGGACGCCGGTCCTTGGAATCAAGGAAGCTGAAGGAAGAGTAGGATGAAAGGAAGTGCTCCTATAAAACGACCACCAGTTCAAGTGAGAACCACTCAGGACGCGGGTGGTGATACCACGGAGCACTCCCGCCGAGATGCCCCTCGAGTAACTCCGTGGCACTTTTCCCGCACCACACCCCGCGCCATGACACGGTTGCAGCCATACACACACACACGTACAAACCCACACACACACACCACACACACACACACACACACACACACACAGCACACACACACACACACACACACACACACACACACACACACACACACACACACACACACACACACACACACACACACACTCACACACACACACACACACCACACACAAAAGCGGTAAACTCCAGAAATCATCTCAGGATACCTCAAAATGGATTTCTATGAAGAAAACTTTTATTTTTAAAATTTGTTGAACCATTGTAAACGTTTTATTTTTTACGAAAATTCACTAAAAGGAAGTTAATGAAATCGTTGTCCATGTTGGATCGATAGGGTTGGTTATGTCATCATCTGAACTGCTAAATAGTTGATTTCTACTGATGATGATATCAATTTAACTTTGCTACTCTGTAAGTTTTCATTAACTTCCGTTTACTTAATTCAAATTGTTTTTCACAACTTTGTTGTGAGCGATTTCGTTCCTATCACAGAAATAAACGAATACACCTTTCATATCGAGGACGCGAATTTAAAATTGATGACATGGTAGTCAAAAGTCACTTAAATTCCTCAGATTTTTGAAAAATGTAGTTTCAGCTTAGATCCACCGCATTTTTAATGTTTCTCAAAATTGTTTTCGGTCTGATTACATAATTTCCTTGCAACTCTTCCGGACGCTGGGAAAGTAAAACTTGGAATATACGTAGGTAGGTTTCAAGAGAAAACATTATGGTGTAATCAAAACAAATTCGGTAAAAGGGCAGAAGAATGGAAGAGGGAGAGAACAGGAAAAGCGTTGTTATGAAGGAGAAAATTGGTTGAATGGGACAGGGGGGCGGTTTGATTGGGCGCCCGCCTCAATGGCCGACGCTTCTCAATCAATAAGCCACCCCCGCGCATGAATGGACTCGGGACCCCCGCTGTCGACCCAGTTTTGCTTCACACGCTCATTCGCTTCTACGCTGCCCTCGCCTTTACTCATCTTTTTCGGGGCCTGAAGGTTTCTGGAGTTCCTGCACAGACGTTGATGGAACAACAGTCCCGCGGTCGTCTGAAGGAAAGTTGGAACGGAACCGGTAGCCCAAACAAGAAACAACCGAAGAGTGGTTATGAATGACCAGAATTAGTGGTCATCAACCCCGCGCATGTCCATACGCCCTTACCATACGAACTGACAGAGCATCAGGGCAATCAAGGTTGTGAAAGCCTTGTGATTACTTTTCAAATAGAAACATTTGTTGGTCCGTCATTTGAATTTTCAAGCACTTTCTCTTCAATTTTCATTAGAATAAATTTGATTTTTTTTAGAGAGCGGGTTGCGCATTAGGTGATCCTTCATGAGCTTGATATCAATAATAACATTTCTCGAGCCAGAAGGTTTCTGGAGTTCCTGCACAGACGTTGATGGAACAACAGTCCCGCGGTCGTCCGAAGGAAAGTTGGAACGGAACCGGTAGCCCAAACAAGAAACAACCGAAGAGTGGTTATGAATGACCAGAATTAGTGGTCATCAACCCCGCGCATGTCCATACGCCCTTACCATAAGAACTGACAGCGCATCAGAGCAATCAAGGTTGTGAAAGCCTTGTGATTAATTTTCAAACAGAAACATTTGTTGGTTCAAACAGAAACATTCATTTATTTATCTCTCACTTCAATTTTCATTAGAATAAATTTGGTTTTTTGACATTGAAAATATCAAAAAATCAAAAAAATTCAAAAAATGTCTTAGTGGCCGGGTCAACCGGAAATTTTGTTACGCAAAGAAAAAAAGGCACGCTGTTTTCTTTTGATTTTCACGTACAACCAGGCCGTTGCTGGAGAAATGAAACTTTTATAGTTTTCACCGGACAAAAATCGTTCTCCACTCGTTGGAAAGCTCTCGATTTATCACGTATTTCTTTCGTACTTGTTCTTCTATTCATGTCGTAGTTTTATATTTATTTATGTTATAAATGGATATAGTAAACAATGCCGCTTGTTTTGTTGTCACTTGGTTGAGAAGTTAATCTTGCTTATAGTAATTGTAGACGCGTACCATAACAGAAAATTACCTACTTAGGTACTCTGTTATATTTCGATTTTCAAAACATTTATGTCGTAGTTTTAAATTTATTTACATCTACGAATTAGCTGGAAGAAAGCATGTTCCATGTTTTAGCATTTTAGCCGAAAGCTCAAGGCGGAAAGTTACCGAGGGTCCAGGGGCGGAGCCTGTCCACTTTACTTTCCCAACATCCCAACAGAGTGGAAAGTAATGTCCAAATCGTCATAGAAGTTTACACTTCTCCCGCGTGGTCTTTAGCACACCTGGTTTTTTTCTTTCAAATATTTACCGCATACATTTATTTATCTCTCACTTCAATTTTCATTAGAATAAATTTGAGTTTTTTTATAGAGCGGGTTGCGCATTAAGTGATCCTTCATGAGCTTGATATCAATAATAACATTTCTCGAGCCAGAAGGTTTCTGGATTTCCTGCACAAACGTTGATGGAACGTTTCCTGGTCGTCTGAAGGAGAGTGAGTACAGGACCGTTACCCCCCAAAAAAAACTTCAAGAGTGGTTATATCAGACCAAAATTTCAAGTCATCAACCATGCGCAAGGGCGGTTTGCCACACCAACGGTCAGCGCTTCAAGACCAATCAAGTTTTTGGACGTCTAGTGATCACTTTCCGAACAGGAAATTTGTTCTTCAACACTAAATTTAGAAATTAGTTGCTGTCTTGGCCCACAGTGTGTTTTAGCCACACTTCCAGCTGAGCAGGTTGGTGCCCGAGTTTTTGGCACAGCCTCACAACTCTCAATGCTGGAGCATGCAGGACCATGTGCACCCCCGTGCACACGGCATCCAATCCGTAAACCATAATAATGCAATAGTAAACCATCGCCCCCTTGAATACTACCTCAACTGGGGGGCAGGCTGTTGGCGCTACGGTAGTGGAATTGTCCTACAGAGGGAACGGGCAGGACTATTCCGCTCTGATGGAATCTTCTGTTGCTTAGCATAGATTTGATCGCAGAATTTGCACGATCCCATTGCAGGCCGCCTCGCACGCACGAAATTGCCATCTACGTGGAATTTTGCATTA
Organism: Adelphocoris suturalis; assembly: GCA_030762985.1. Taxonomy (NCBI): domain Eukaryota; kingdom Metazoa; phylum Arthropoda; class Insecta; order Hemiptera; family Miridae; genus Adelphocoris; species Adelphocoris suturalis. The sequence goes on along the minus strand of CM061046.1, from coordinate 74,870,703 downwards.
AGCTAAGTCCTACGTAGATGGTAAATTCGTGCGAGCGATGCTACAGGCAGAGCATGCAGACGATCCGTACGTTCAAACCTGGGCATATACCTGATGTGTCCAGCGTGGAATCGTTCGGTGTAGAGCCCACTTGCCGCATTGACTCTTAAAGGCCTAGAATGGCTAGTGTATACAGGTCTCTACCCCTGAGCAATTGCAAGGTAAGAGCCCTCACTGACAGCTGGAGCTCCGACGGGTTTTGTCCACGCATCAAAAGGTTTCGAGTTTCGCTTAGTTTAAACGTGGTCCCTATACTAGTAGTTGCGCTAGGGATGAATCAATAACAGTGCTTGCAGCCCATTCTGAACAACTTTGGTTCCGTGTCTGTATGTCTGGTGTCTGTGTCTGTCGCGTGTCCGCAAATCCTTGTAACAAGCTTATTTTCCACAGTTTTCATCCGATTTGGATGAAATTTTCAGGGAATGTGCAGGCTAGGGTAAAGATTCTCTCAGTTCCATTGTTCCCCACTCAATACTTTACTCTGCGCATGCGCAAACGTTAGGTCCACCAAGCATCATTTTATCACGCCCTAGTCGTCCGATCTCGCTCAAATTTGAAGGATAGTTGGGGGATGACGATTTGATCATCTCATATCAGTTTCAACATGATTTTGTCATTAAATAGCTACTGCACATGCGCCAATGTGAAATTTTTGTAACGACCTTAATTTCCACAGTTTTCATCCGATTTTGATGAAATTGTCAGTGAATGCGCGGGTTACGTTGGATTTGGTCCCTAACATATTTCATTGTTCTCAACTCATCAGTTCATTCTGCGTATGGGCACACATAAATTACATTGACTTTAATTTTTTTTCTTTTTTTAATTGACCAATTATGACGTTTCACAGTGCTTCTTGATTTATTCTTTTCCGCTACGGATTTTTTTAAGATCATTTAACACTTTTCAATGATCTATACATTCATGATACGTAATCGAGGAAGCTATGCGCCACACCTAACTTGGAAGACGTTTTTCCTCTATATGCGTTCTGTGTGATGATATTTATTTGTTATATGAGAGAGTGACTACCTACCAGCCGTTCCAGAAACATGCCCGCGAGAAGGAGTACCTACTGAGCTTAACCCACGAGAAGGTCTAGAATTAAATGAATTTTTAGCGTTTTGAAATTCTTATATATTGTTGTAATTTGGAAAAAATTGTTTATTCTTGAGAACATGCCCGCGAGCAAAATATCCGATTTTTTTTATTCTTATTTGGTTCGATTCCAATTTTAGTTTAGTTGTACAAAAAAATCGGTTGAGAATTGTAGCCTGGGTGGCGTCGACAAAATTTGTTGGCAAAGAACACGTTAAAAATCATCTAACTATAATCACTGTAAAACTATTCCTAAGAATTTGTTTCCTCAGTTAAAAATTCAATATGGCACATATCCATTCAATGAGAGTTCTCTTTGACCCTAGTAGTTGTCTATCTTCCAAAAATACTCTGAGATTTCCGTAGGTTAGGCTCAGTAGGGAAATTTTGCTCGCGGGCATGTTTTCAGGAATAACCAATTTTGTCCAAATTACAACAATATATAAAAATTTCAAAACAATAAAAATTCAGTTAATTCTAAACCTTCTCGCGGGTTAAGCTCAGTAGGTACTCCTTCTCGCGGGCATGTTTTGTGGAACGGCTAGTAGGTAGTCGAGCTGTCATATAACAAATTAATATCATCGCACAGAACGCATATAGAAGAAAAACGTCTTCCAAGTCAGGTGTGGCGCATAGCTTCCTCGATTACGTATTATGAATGTATAGATCATTGAAAAGTCCTAAATGATCTTGAAAAAATCCATAGCGAAAAAGAGTAAATCAAGAAGCACTGTGAAACGTCATAATTGGTCAATTAAGAAACGAAAAAAAAAAAAAAAAAATAAAAATATATATATATACTCAACGTGATTTACGTTTGCCTATGCGCAGAATGAACTGATGAGTTGAGAACAATGAAATTGGTAAGGGACCATCTACAACGTATCCCTCGCATTCACTGACAATTTCATCAAAATCGGATGAAAACTGTGTATTTACAAAAGGTAAAGGTATTTACAAAAATTTTACATTGGCACATGAGCAGTAGCTATTAATGATACAATCATGTTGAAATTGATATGCGATGATCAAATCGTCATCCCCCAACTATCCTTCAAATTTGAGCGAGATCGGAAGACTAGGGCGTGATAAAATGATGCATGGTGGACTTTACGTTTGCGCATGCGCAGAGTAACGTATTGAGTTGGGAACAATCAAACTGATAGGGTCTATACCCTAGCCTGCACATTGCGAACGACAGAACTCGACTGCGGTTGCCTAGAACCGTTCCGAACTGGCAGGACGCACACTGAGAACGAAGCTCAAATCATCGTCTTCCTTAATTTTCAACAGTTTACGGCAGGGGTGCTCAAACATGAACTGCTGGCGATCTACCTCAATATTTTTAGACTACTTACGATCGACTCTGAGAGGCTGCAAGTATGTGTGATGCAGGGTTGTCGTACATACACGATACACCCTACCTACCTAGGTAGGGTGTACCGTAGCATATATAGATATTAGCTTTCCGCACAATTTACATTATTTTAGTCAAGATTTGGGTTAGGTTTACTTAAGTTCTCTACAATATCAATGAAAAACTCCTAGTTATTCAAAATTGCGAGTTTATTCGTTGTTACAAAACAAAAGAGTTACACTCAACTAAACTCAACTAAGGAGTGACTTTGGATGTTGAAGCGTGGCACTGCATGTCCTCAGCATACTTTTCATAAGATGGTGCGTAACCACTGAGTGCCAATCGCAAGCATGATGACATATGATCGTCAGTTAGTCGATTGCGATATTTTGACTTAATTATCTTCATTTCAGAAAATGCAGACTCGCACAAGTAAGTTGACCCAAACATTGCCGTCAGTTGAAGGGCGATTTGCCTTAGATTCGGATATTTATCTTCAGATATAAAACACCAGAAATTTGTATCAGACGCTGTAGCTTTGAGATGTATATCTGATATAATCTGCACCAACTCATTTTCAACAGAATATGAGTTCATATTAAACTGACTTGATACTTCAGTAGCTAATTCCTCAATGTTTTTACATGAAAAAGGATAACTCATAAATGATGCTATATTTGCCAATTTACTGCAATCATAAAAACGCATTTCGAACTGTCCCAAAATATTTGATAATTCAGCCTCATACGTATCATAATTCAACTGAGGAATCCTTGCTTTCAAAGACGGAAAATCCTTCAGATCCTTTTGCCGCAAGCAGTGCTATTACGTAATAAATTTTTGTCGTTTAGTTACCTACTTATTAAAAATGTTTTTCTTCTCGAGATCTACTCAAAAAGCACTCGCGATCGACCGTTTGAGCATCCCTGGTTTAGGGAATTCGCGCTTTCTCATTCACGCTTGAGCTTCTGTTCGAGTCAGTGGGCTCGACCCGTTCCAGGAGATGGATCCGTCACTTCGGCAGCGGCGGACGACGTAGGAGGGGTGGGGTGGTAAGGGAGGGGAGGGGGCGCGATATTGATCAGCCGCTGGTGCACCGGCCGCCAGGCCTCCCACCCCCGCAAAAGTGCACGAGGAATCCGCCGCCCTCCCCCGTCCTGCACTTGACATCTCCAACACACCCCGTTTCTCAAAGTCGAAACCCAACGCCACCAAGTTGGATCACCAGGCTGAAGATCAGTGAAATGTTGAGTCCAGAATTGCAGAGTTCTAACCTTTTGGTTCATTATCTATGAATGAATGAATGAATGAGTTTTATTCCTTCATGATATACAGCATAAAATAAGTTCCAGTCATGCAGCATGATCGTATGAGCGAATTTTCATAAACTATCTATCGTACTATATTATGTTAAATTGCATTGAAATTGGAGCAATTTTAGTTGACAGAAATGGTTAAAAACCAATTTTATGGCAAAAAACTTGTTCTAAATAAAATTCCACTGATTTAAAATGGATTTTTGATTTTTAAATTTTTTTTGCAGTTTTTATAGATATTTTAGCAAATTTTAATGACATTTAAGTACGTTTTTCATCATTATTTTGAGCAAAAATTTTTATATCCTAGTTAATCGTTGACAATTTAGTTTTGACTAAAATTCTGCAAAAGATATAAATTTATCGATTTTTTTGCCGTTTTTAGCCATTTTTAGTGATTTTTTGAGTACATTTTTCGAAATTTGACCAATTTAATGAGCTCAAAAATTATTGTCCAACGAACTCATCCTTTCTTTTGAAATGCTTGATTTTTTGGCGAAAGAACGAAGTTTTTATCTCAATTCTATCGAGAGTTATCGTCTGGAATGACACATACATATACATATATATATATATATATATATATATATATATATATATATATATATATATATAAAAGAGTTAAAATCCAGGAATCATTTCAGAATGCCTCAAAACAGATTTCGATGAAGAGAATTTTTGAAAATATTTATTTTAAAATTTTTGAAGCCATTGCAATAGCTTTATTTTTTAAGAAAATTCGCTAAAAGATAAAGTATCAAATTAATTAGTACTTCCATACATAAAGAAAAATGAACTTTCATAGTTGAATGATAAATATACGTACATAGTATTATATTATAAACTAACAATTATGAGGTTGAAGGGTATGCATGCCTGTAAGCATAGCTTGTGGCGACATGCATGAGCCAATTTCGTCATGTGAGACTATAACAATATACAGGGTGTCCCATCTAAACGGGCCCATCGGGAAATTACAGCCTTACGGTGCGAGCTATCGAAAAACTGAACTGGACCTTTTTTATAGTATTTCAACTCAGCTTCACGACGCGGAAGTCCGATTTTTATTTTTCCATGTTTTAGGGTCTCAAATCATTGATTGAAACTTTCGGTTTCCTCTTGACCCCCCTTTTTTATTGCTTTTTCCGATTTTAGGTTGAATTTGGAACAGAAAATGCCTCATTGAAATTTTCTTTTTGGGGCTTTGTTTCTGAGTTATTCCACTTTTTGCGAAATACAGAAAATCGCCGATTCCTTTTAGACATTACCGACACTTTCTTACTATTTTTATCTTCAATTTTTGAGATGTTCACCACACTTTTGAAATCAGCATTAAACTATCTATCATCAGACCCCAGCGTCCATAATCAACAATCACCATCAGGGGGATGACATTACCCTTGAACCGCTTACGATTTAAAAAAAGTTTTCCAAATCGTCGTTTGAAAAAAAAAAAAAAAAAAAAAAAAAAAAAAAAAAAACTTTACTCATTTATTAGAAGAACGTATGAGACGCTGTCTTCTGGACTAATGTAAGGTTCTTTAAATAATAAAGATCATAGTGCAGACTGAACAATAAGTATCAAGAAGCTGTTGTTTTCTTGACCCTTGAATACAGTTTGCAGGAGAAGGAGCAGGTGGCATTTTCGATTTATCACAACACAACTGACTGGAAGTCTCCTCGAGGTACATTTTGGTTTATTATTTCCAATAATAAGCCTATGTGATCGTGTAGCAAAAAATTTTTATAACCCCCCCCTCAAACTTTGTCACTTTACGTTTCAAGGTGCGTAGAATCCAAATTTGAAATGTCCGTCCGCCGTTCGCCGTTCGCCGTCCGCCGTCCGGGCCATAAAAGGCCTAAGAATTGACTTAAAAAACCCGTTCTTTCGCACATACTCGTAGACTCCATTTGGGGTCTAGTTGGTCCTAACGTTTAATCATCCCGATCGCTTTACTCGCATAGATGCTATGGGCCAAAAACGGGTTAAAAAGTGTCTTTTTCGACGCGCGCACGCCTGGCACGCTTGGCAGGGGGTCACGGTGGGTGGAGCGGGGGGTGGAGTGAGAGGAGGCGCCGGCGCCGCGGCACCTTGTGGTGGGTACGGCGCCGGCGTTCCTTCGAGGCATGAATATGTTTTTTTCAAGGTCATATTTGTGTGTTAATACCAAAGCTTTTCCTACTCATATTTAAGAACATATCCTCGCCACTTTTCGTACGTACTTAGATAATGATATTATTAAGGCAATAACTATTTGAATAGATATGAGCTTAAATCGAGAAATATAAACATGCGTATATAATTATAGAAGTATAGGTTGTTGCAATTCGAAGTAGGACACGCCGAGGAGTCTGGACGGGCCTTATGACGTACGCTAGCCAAATAAAACTATGATCATACTCAATTGAAAAAATAATAAACCTTTGTGAAATAATTTGCAGCGTTTTTTAAACTGTATTCTGAACAGTGATTCTGTGTGTACTGAACAGTTTGAGAGTTTTTTTTTTTTTTTTTCAAACGGCGATTTGGAAAACTTTTTTTGAATCGTAAGCGGTTCAAGTGTAATGTCATCCCCCTGATGGTGATTGTTGATTATGGACTCAGGGGTGTGATGATAGATAGTTTAATGCTGATTTCAAAAGTGGCTTGCATACGAGTCTGCAACACATTGGGACATTTTCATGTGTGTTTTCTAATTGTATTTATTACTAAGCAGATCTCAACCGTGCATTGCACGGCGGGGGGAACAAATGGTTGAGAACCACTGTTCTATAACACACACACACGCGCGCGCGCACACACACACACACGCGCGCGCACACACACACACACACACACACATACACACACACACACGCGCGCGCGCACGCGCGCGCACACACACACATAATTGGCCACTTGGGACAATTTTCGTGAGCAATTTTCGTGACGATTTTTTTGTTATGTGCCATATGAAAGACATGAAAATGTCAAAATAGTAAGAAAATGTCGGTAATGTCTAAAAGGAATCGGCAATTTTCTGTATTTCGCAAAAAGTGGAATAACTCGGAAACGAAGCCCCAAAAAGAAAATTTCAATGAGGCATTTTCTGTTCCAAATTCAACCTAAAATCGGAAAAAGCAATAAAAAAGGGGGGTCAAGAGGAAACCGTAAGTTTCAATCAATGATTTAAGACCCTAAAACATGGAAAAATAAAAATCGGACATCCGCATCGTGAAGCTGAGTTGAAATACTATAAAAAAGATCCAGTTCAGTTTTTCGATAGCTCGCACCGTAAGGCTGTAATTTCCCGATTGGCCCGTTTAGATGGGACACCCTGTATATGTATTATAGGAATTACTTAACTATTGCCAGTGAACAACCATATTTTATGTTATGTTTTTGATATTATTTTTGTATAATTTGTTAAAAGAGAAATTCGGATAATTCAAGATGAAATAAATATTTGAATTTAAGAGTTAGGTTTTCAATAAATTAGTGAGCATAAGAAGGGTGTTTTAATTTGGAACTGGACTTGATTAATATGTCGTCTACCGGCGTAGGTTTTTGTTATGCAAAAATCTGAAAAAATTCACGGGTCATTTTCCTGACATTTTAAACCAAATTTTGGGTAGAGGTCACCAAAATTCTGAATCGGATGCAGTTTCTGGAGAAAGGCACTAACACGATGTACCCCTGGGAAATATGAGGTCACCAGAAAAGGTCCAGACAACTCTCTTCAGTCAGAGGGCTCCTGGTAACGAACACTGGCAGGAACCATCCTGTCACGGAGCTGCTAGATATTGATATTGCTGCTGATATTGTAGAGAGTATCCTCTCTGGCTCAGGCGTTCCTCTAGATCCACCAGGTACACTAGAAGGCCCTCAGGGTTGCTACATATCCTTTGACCACGGACAGAAAGAGCTCTGGGAATGGATTTTTTAATGTGAGGAGCGTGACAGCACTGGTAGTCCAGATATAGCTGAGCAATTGCTTCCTTCACATGGACCTTAGTCCGAAAGCTGGACCCCGCCAAAACAATATCCACATCGAGAAAAGTGGCAGCAGAGCTGGAAACTGTGTGTGAACGTCACCGAGGACCATGCATTGAGGTCTCTAATGAATCTATTCAGTGCCGATGGTCCATGGGTCCATACACAGAATATATCGTCGATGTATGTGGCTGGAGAGAACGTTGAGGTGTTCTGCGCATGATGAAGGTATGTTCGAGTCGTACCATAAACAGATTGGCGTAAACTGGCGCCACATTAGTTCCCATTGCTGTTTCTTTGGCCTGTAGGCAATATCGTCCGTCAAAAGTGAAGAAATTCATCCTTAGAACGAATTCTGACAGTCTTAACAGGAAGCGAGTAGAACGAACCTGGGTTTGGGGCCTGGGGGATATAAATATATGAATATCCTCGCCCAGTTTATAACCAAATTTTGAGTTTATCATTGAAAATTCTAATTTTAACTACTTGCTGACAGTTCCATTGGATCTGCACACGGAAATAGTTCAGGAATGGTCACAAACCCGGATTTAGCGGGTAGGTTAGGCTCTGCCACGAAATCAACAATCCCTTCAATAATTCTTGGTTAATAAAATTATCTCTAGTAATTTGCAGCGTTCAACCACAGAAATAGACATTTTTACTTAATACATTTTGTCATTTTAAAAGCAAACTTTCATTTTTCTACTGCGATGAAGTTCTGTCGATTTTTAAATGACCGGTTTTATTTTTCTGAGTTTGATCCTTGTGTAGTTGAGTGAGACGCCGGGCGGTAGCTCGTCTAGCCTCTTTTACTACAGCTGAGTTACCGCTAACTCCCTCACTCCATTGATCGTGACACTCGGAAATAGAGACTGACCTAGTTTAACACGCGTTTGTAGATTGTGCTCTTGGCGTGAGGAGGGTTAAGAAAAATATACACAAGAGGGTGGTTAAAGGGCTGGGCTATTAATTTCTTACAGTGGCCTTGGATCTCAGTGTAGCTATTTTCAGAGCTAATACTTTACATCATCCAATGGAAGCCAGAAGTACGGATATCATCATGTTTGCGGTTAAGAGTATAGAAAAAACGTATAATTTCTGGATAAATCGAGAAAAACATGAAAATTTTGTGCTTAAACGATTAGAAAGGAAAAATTGAAAATTAATCATTCAAACCGACCTGCAATTGAAATGAGTTGGCAATTTCCAAAAAATGTCTTAAATTTTATTCCTAGAAATCCGTTTTTAGGCATTCTGAAACGAGTCTTGAAGTTTAGCACGCTTTATATTTATACATTCTGAAGGTTGAATGAGCAGTCTAGTCTTGAGTACTTATAGTTTTTTTTAAAAGACGTTTCTACCCAGGAGCTAGATCCTATTCATGTGAATTCTAGAAAGAAATTGACAAAGAATCAGTATTTATAATTGGTAATACTTAACTAGTTCTACATAAATTTGATATAAGGATGATATGATATAACATGAAATGATGATATGATATAAGAATGAAATTTCTTTCATAGATGTACTGGATCTTCGAAGTCAGACGTATAGAGGCTGATGAAAAATAGCAGACAGTACAACTTGCTGGTAAAGCCAGTTGACATACAATACAGATTGATCAATCAAGTTGGAGGCTTGTAACTACTAGGTATTTACTAGTATTACAAGTACTAATTACTAAATACCTAGTCGTAATTACGAATTACTATTAGTAGTGACAAGATAAGGCATGGCTGCCATCTTGATTTATCAATCTGTATTGTATGTCAACTGGTTTCAATTGCAACTCATGTTCTGCTAATTTTCATTAGTCTCTACTTCTGAATTCGACGATCCAGTACATCAATGTAAGAAATAACATCCTTATATCATATCATATAATTCATCACATCATATATCATATTTATGTAGAACTAGTTATATTAAAACTATTTATGTAGAAATACTGATTCTTTGTAATTTCTTTCTAAAATTCACATGAATAGGACTCTGCTCCTGGGTAGAAACCTCGTGAAATAAAAACTATACACTCAAGACTAGACTGGTCATTCAACCTCCTAAATATATTTACATATCATAAGACAAAAAAATAAAATAAAATAAATAAATAAATTAAAAAAAATAAAATAAATAAACTCGACCCGACCCGACCCGACTCGACTTGACTCCTTATATATATAAATAGTCGATCCGCTGACTAGGTACTTCACGAAGTTTGCGGTTAAGAACATATTTATACCGAAAAATCACTACCAACGGTTGTTTTAAAGCAAGGATGATAAATCTAGCTCTGAACTTAATCCGTTTGGATTTAGCGTCCTACAAATAATTAAAACGACCACGAATTTATAACGGTTTTTAGATATACCGTCCAACGTCTTTGATGATATTATCACATCAACAGTATTGCATCGGTTACATTTTATATCATCTAAAAGGGTTTTAATCGATTCTGTGTCGGAAACTATTGAAAGCGATGCCAAAATCGATTTTTGATGGTTTTACAATGACTGACGCCAGTGACGATGATGACGTCGTACTGTCGTGAAGGACAGCCCGTCTCACTCTCAAATTATCAATTCATTCCGCACTCCTATAGTCATGGCAAGCTTGCAAGCTTTTTCATGCGGCGAGTGGCTTATTGGCGAGTTCACCGAGTTGATTCTGCATAAATACAAGTGCTTGCACTGCAGCTATTGAAATGCACAGTTACGACCTATGTTGAACATTGTTCGTGCAGTGGGACCAGCCCTGCAAAACTAAGCAAAATAGATAGGTACTTGTCCAGGGAGATGAAACGTTCATCCTTTTCCACTCAAACCATATAAAAAAGCTCTCAGCTCTGTACTTACAGCAGTTACGTAGAGGTCAGCCATTACAACCTATTACACCTCAACGGGTCAGCTAATAATGTCTAAGGCAACACATCCGTCCAACAATTAATCCTGTAACCAGTCAAATGCATGAATCAGAAGCCAGTCAACGAGACAATCACACACGATACAACTGCAGGCACAAGCTGTGGAATCTAACCAAAATGAGTGCAATTTGTCCTCCCGTCTGCTGAGCGGTGTGGAAACAAATTTGCTGTCAAAAGGGCTCACATTAACTCCTATAAAATGCCCTGATCACATGAAGCTACACGAGGTTATTCAGGAATTATTTTGGCGTCTTATGTTGAAATATTATTATTACAATAATGAAAACTTGGATCAAAATGGGGAAGCAGCCGCATAGTTCACAGCAGAAGTTTAAGCCCCCACCTAACTTTGACTGAAAACCCTTCCTGATTGAAGATAGCCTCTCACTCATCCTTTGGAAGTGCTCTGCTTTAACGTACATCTAATGCTTCATTCTTGAATCACTCAACCCACGTATGTCCAGACGAACGCTGAACCCTCAATTTCCTGGAGTTTGGCCGATCTTTATTGTAGATGGTTCAACAATGATTTCAATGAATAGAACCGACTAATATGAACAAGAAGTGAGCAGGCAATTGAGTGACTCCAGATTCTACAAACCAGTTAAAATAATGATCCAAAATTAGGCCTAGCAAGTGATCTCAAAAGTTTCATAGAACCTGATGCTAGGACAGAAGGGCTATGCCACCAAGAAATCGAGCTTTTAGTTCCGACGAGCACAAATGCCCCGATAGCTATACCTATCCTTCCCAAGATTTACGAAGCATAAGCTCTTTCTGATCAACTTCCTTCTGACAATCCAATCGTTGCGAGATTTTAGGGTATTGCAGAGCTGATATCGGCATATGTTAATTCGTACCTCCAATCTATTGTACAGACTCAGCCATCAAAGATATAAGCCATTAAAGCTCCTGAATTTTCAAAACTATTTAACATAATATACTCGTAGTAGGAAAATTTACGAAAATTCGCTCATAAGATCATGCTCCACGAGTGGAAGTTTTTGTTGAGAGAGGATCCTTAACTCTTTACATCGATTGCGCAGTTACGCCGTAATTAGGTGTGTCGCTTTAATTTCCACGGAGTCAAGACTAAGTGATTCCTGTCCAAAATACCGGTGTTCCCCTTGAAAAATCACTATCACTATCACTGTCACTGGGACGGATGGGACGGTCGGGTTGTCTCGTGTTATTTCCCTCGTCTCGTGGGAACTTCCTTTTTCTCTCGTCCACTCGGAGGAAACGCCCAATTACTGGGCCGTCCCTTGGAAACTCATCCCTCGCGAAGATTCCCCAATTTTCTACTACCCCCCACCCCGGACCATACAGAGGAAACAGATCTATGTCGCATCTAGTGAGATAATGATGGAAATAAGTATTTTTCGTTTGAATGTTGTTAATATTGATAATTAGCTAGCCACACACGAGTGGGATTTTCGACGGTTTTGTAGGAAACCTGCAGGTTCGGTATTTACGTTAGTATTAGTGGTTAATCTGTAATAGTATTTATCTGTGTTAGTATACCAGTTAGCAATTTAATACCTTTTTTAGCGCGTTTTTTACCAATTATGTTGTGCGAAATGGACCCTTGTACATTTTTATATGACCAAAAAGGTTGGATTTTGATGCATATATATATGTATATATATATATATATATATATATATATATATATATATATATATATATATATATATATAAATTTATCGAATAATTGGTACAAATACAAACACAGATATGAGTAGAAATAATCAACGTTTCGCTATTTTGCGTTATCAAGATTAATGAAGATGTTTTTATGTGGTTGGTGTTTATATATATATATATATATATATATATATATATATATATATATATATATATATATACGTGTGTGTGTGTGTGTGTGTGTGTGCGCGCGCGCGCGCGCGTGTGTGTGTGTGTGTGTGTGTGTGAAATCTCTATCTCTATCTATACTATTAATAAGAATGAAACTCCGTTTGTTTGTCTGTCTGTCGTGTCTATGCACGGCCAAACGGCTGAGCGGGGGGAGTGTACGAGTGGGGGGATCTTCTTGAGATTTTCCGAAAGGTGGAACGAGCGAATTTAAAATTTTCTAATCCCACCCGAACCATGGGCCGTAGGGCGGGAGGGGGGTCGAAGTAATAATTAATGTGCGCTTTTTGGACTTCCCCTACCCCTCTAAACGGCCGTTGACAATTCCGGAAAAATACGGGTTTCGTAGGTTTTCCTACGAGGAAGACGACGGCGCGATCGGATCGCGAAAAAAGTATCGGGAAATGCGTCAAAAAAATGCGAGAGTACGGACCCGTTTTCTCGAAAAGTCCGCCGAAAAACTTGGTTTTTTCCGATTAAAATATACCCCATAAAGGTACGTTTTTCGGAACGGTTTTCGCGGGCGAAATACAGCTTTGGGTCCGCCGAATCTGAATCCGAAATCGGATATCGAAAAAAGTGACGTTAAGTTGGTCAAATCGCGAGTGGAAGTGAGCAAAGCGATTAAAATTGTGCCGTGGACGAGAGAAGGCTCAAGAATTGACGTGAAGGGTTCGATGTCACAATGTTGCGAGGCGAGCAGGTATACATAGGCGAGCGAAGCGAGAGCCATTTCAAATAATAAATACGGACTTTGTCCTACACATATACAGGTATACCTTGCGAGCGAAGCGAGCAACATCCACTAATAAACTTTTCGTGGTTCCACATAGTTTTATAAGATTTAATTTGTTTGTAAGAATTCCCAACTGAAAAAAACGTCTGCCAAGTTGGGTGGGCAGTATAACTTCCTCAAGCGAGCGAAGCGAGCAGCATCCCCTACAGAAGTTAAACCTACCCTTATAGATCTACCGTTTGCGAGCGAAGCGAGCAACATCCCCTACACACGTTAAACCTACCCTTAGGGATCTACCGTTTGCGAGCAAAGCGAGCAACATGCCCTAAATGTACCTACACGCACTTACGTCTTGAAGGGTATACAGGTATACCTTGCGAGCGAAGCGAGAGCCATGTCAACAGAATAAATTCGGATTTTTTCCTACAAATATACAGCAATACCTTGCGAGCGAAGCGAGCAACATCCCCGAATAAACTTTTTGTGGTTCCACGTAGTTTCATAAGATTTAATTTGTTTGTAAGAATTTCCAACAGAAAAAAAACGTCTGCCAAGTTGGGTGGGCAGTATAACTTCCTCAAGCGAGCGAAGCGAGCAGCATCCCTTACAGAAGTTAAACCTACCCTTAGGGAACTATCGTTTGCGAGCGAAGCGAGCAACATTCCCTACATGCCACACTTTGCGAGCGAAGCGAGCAATATTCCCTTCATGCCACACTTTGCGAGCGAAGCGAGCAATTGAATGGGGGGTCCGGGGGGCTTGCCCCCCGGCTGGACGTGGAGGCGAGCGTAGCGAGCCGGAGCGGCTAGTTATTTATAAGAATGAAACTCCGTCTGTCTGTTTGTCTGTTTGTCTGTCGTGTCTATGCACGGCCAAACGGCTGAGTGAGGGGGATCTACGAGTGGGGGGATCTTTTTGGGATTTTCCGATAGGGTGTATAAGCGAATTTAAAATTTTCTAATCCCACCCGAACCATGGGCCGTAGGGCGGGAGGGGGGTCGAAGTTCCGGTTAATGTGCGCTTTTTGGACTTCCCCGCTTCCCCTACCGCTCTAAACGGCCGTTGACAATTCCGGAAAAATACGGGTTTCGTAGGTTTTCCTACGAGGAAGACGACGGCGCGATCGGATCGCGAAAAAAGTATCGGGAAATGCGTCAAAAAAATGCGAGAGTACGGACCCGTTTTCTCGAAAAGTCCGCCGAAAAACTTGGTTTTTTCCCATTAAAATATACCCCATAAAGGTACGTTTTTCGGAACGGTTTTCGCGGGCGAAATACAGCTTTGGGTCCGCCGAATCTGAATCCGAAATCGGATATCGAAAAAAGTGACGTTAAGTCGGTCAAATCGCAAGCGGAAGCGAGAAGAAGCGTTTAACATCAGAAATTAATTTTGCCGTGTTCGCGAGAAGGCTCTACGAAGTCAGGGGTTCGATGAGGCGGGGCTTGCACCTGACGAAAACGGGTTGCGAGCAGGTACACGCACTTACGTCTTGAAGGGTATACAGGTATACCTTGCGAGCGAAGCGAGAGCCATGTTAACAGAATAAATTCGGATTTTTTCCTACAAATATACAGCAATACCTTGCGAGCGAAGCGAGCAACATCCCCGAATAAACTTTTTGTGGTTCCACGTAGTTTCATAAGATTTAATTTGTTTGTAAGAATTTCCAATAGAAAAAAACGTCTGCCAAGTTGGGTGGGCAGTATAACTTCCTCAAGCGAGCGAAGCGAGCAGCATCCCTTACAGAAGTTAAACCTACCCTTAGGGATCTATCGTTTGCGAGCGAAGCGAGCAACATTCCCTACATGCCACACTTTGCGAGCGAAGCGAGCAATATTCCCTACATGCCACACTTTGCGAGCGAAGCGAGCAATTGAATGGGGGGTCCGGGGGGCTTGCCCCCCGGCTGGACGTGGAGGCGAGCGTAGCGAGCCGGAGCGGCTAGTCAGAAATAATTATCAGGTTGATTGGGAAAATATTTCAACTATTTCGAAAAACATGTTTTGAGCGTGATTTAAAAGTTTCGTCAGAGAGTGAGACTTTTTTTAAAGGATATAATGTATAGGATGATACTCAATGGATCTTGCGGTTGGTTGAGAAATAAATTTTGCGCATGTAATTAGTTGACACAGGCGAAACTCCGAGGCTAATGGACAGATTTTGATGGCATTTCCAGGGATGCACGGGTCTTTATATAAATTTCATTGCCAACTTGTGCGCATGTGCGAACATGAGTTTGTTTTCGACTCGTACCTTGTTTTTCAACTAACTCTATACGTCCATATAACAATGAGTGAGGGAGGCATACGTACTGCTCACCCCACCCAGCAGACTTTTTTCTTGTTCTGGACAAATTTTGGCTTCAAATTTGGATTCTAAGCATTCAAGAACCCTCAAATCAACTATTTTGAGGAGAAACAAAAATCCAGATAAAGTGATCGGAGGTTTTGAGCGTGGTATAGGGGTTTCGTCCCGCTTTGTGCCGGTCCTCTCGGATTGTCGCAGTCGCAGATAACCCCGTGAAGATCTGGGGATGACCCCGAACAGCTTCCGTCTCTCGTCCCGTCTGTCGGTTCTGAGCTGACACGTCGTTTGATTTAGACTTCCGCTCCCGGCATTTACGTTCTTCATCCGGTACATTATGCGCTCGCCTTCTACTCGATATCAATCCCTCGGCTAAGGAATCCTGTCAGTCCCGCTCTCTTAGCATACCGGTTTCCGGGATCAGACCATCGACCGCAGCCACGGGATGCCATTGAGCATTTTGAATTAAATTGAATTTGAATACCACACAACACTTAATGTATTTGTGGACGTTTGTTCACATACATTGGGTTAATACTACAGTATAATACCGTCCTTCCCAAACTCATTGACTCCACTGACCCACAGTTAAAACCCAGCCGTCCTTACGGCAGGGCAGTGGCGAGAAAATCCGGGCCCGGGGGCGAAAATCCAAGGGTCCCTAAAAAAAATGCCAATTTTATCAGGCACACAATTGTCTGTTATTCCTGTATTAGATAGCAATTCTGTGTAGATTATTGAGTCTTTACTCGTACACTCTGGCATCACACGTACTTAGATATAACCAAAAATACTGAACGAGATCGAGTCAAAACAGCAGTTATTCAGCCTACTCCTGCATGCGTCGCTTTGCGTTTCACAGTCGTGTTGCTTTTCTCTAAGGTGCTGAGGAATCCGAGGATCTAGGACCAACTAGGGGCCATGCGTTATTTTTATTCCATAACTTTTCGACTTTACCCTAAAAAAAAAGGAAATAATAAACAAAAACTAAGATAAAAATTTAGCATAAAAAATAATTAAAATTTGTCAAGTAACGTGCAAAACTCGCTTATAACAGAGATTGATAGATCTGCTAATGTTACCATTCGATTCCGCCGGAACCCTTTGTTTCGTAGAGATAATTTTTCAAGTAACTCAGGATTTATCAGCTGAGGTACAGGTAAAGTGTTACCCGTCACCGGCATGTATAATTGAAGATTACATTTCGAAATTAAGTACGGTAATATTGTTGTAAATTTTTGAAATACACAAAATTTATTTTTTCATGCACGATTTTAAGCCATTAAAAATTCATTAAATTATCATTTGTAGAAAGGAAATTTAATGCGCTTTCCAATGACAACCATCAATAATTTTTCAAGGTTGAAAATTGATATTCTAGCCAATTTTTGATAAAAACCCGTGATTTACGAAAAAAAACAGGAAATCTAGGGATTTACAAGAAAATAGCTAGGAAACATTTTCGACCGGAAATTAACCAAATACCTAATCATTTTTGGTTTCTTTCCGGCCTGATCCCTATATAAGGCTTACTTATTTATGGTTCGGCTTTCGGTGTAAATTTCATTTAAGCAAATTTTTTTTTACCGCAGAATCAATGTCACAGAAAGATTCTCTAGGAAAAAACCACTGTAAGTAAATATTTTGGATCAGTAAAAGAGCAAAAATTGATGGATTTAAATGTTAAAAATCGGGAACCCGAAAACTTATGAAATAAGAAATGATTTTGTTGTAATTTACAAGTAGGTATATAATAGTTCCCTTTTACATCTCTCTCTTTTTTTTTTTTTCTTTTTTTTTTTTTTTTGAAAAAGCTCATTATTATTTAAATCTTTTCTTTATGTTCCAGAGAGTCTACCAATCAAATTTCAACTTCCTTTGGTGAACAGGAGAGAATTTAGCTCACTCAGCTCATCAGGAAAAAGCTCATTATTTAAATCGTCTCTTAATGTCTCAGAGAGTCTCCCCATCAAATTTCAACTTCCAAGTTTCTTTCCAGTCTAATACTGGTTGCAATCTTGTTTACGAAATCAACTGAGAAGGATCACCTGTATGTAAACAATAATTCAGACAACCACGCTCATACCTCAGATTGTTGGCCACGCACTCCGCAGTGGTTATCATAACACGGTTAGGTAAATCGAGTGCTTTCCTTCGACTGACGACGATTTTTGTACGATGATAAATGCTTAAGATACAGTTCCGTAGCAACGATTTGGTCGTATGTAATCAGCTTTTCGGTAACGTAACGTAACACTTTTCGATTCTATACGTGCCAAAGTAAAGACATAAAATGTCAAAATTGTGAAAACATTACGACTTATTACTATTATCCCCGCCATTCCCCCCCTTTCCTAATACAGTTCGAAACTCCGGAGATTTATTCCAAATCGAGATTGAATTCTTAATTGATCAAAACATAATCACAGCCGAGTCGCAGCGAGAAAAACAGCCAAAACTTTGGTGATCCTCTCCCTAGACCTAATATTAAATTCGACGTCAGACCTGTTTCACTAGAGCTGACCGTTCCTTCTTCTCAATGGCCTCCTATCTTTCTTCGCAAGCTCCAGCTTAGCTGAATGGATCCAGCGGAAACGGTGAGTAAACAATGCTAAGCAGGGAGGAAGTCCCCAGTCTTGGCCTATTCTCAGTCTTATATATACACTCGCACTTACTCCTCCGGTATATTGTGGGCCGCTGGGGGTTGAACGGATCGGAAATCCTCAATTAGGACTCTTCCGTTTTTCATAGCGCCCTCTCCCTGCGGATATGCGCGGGCTCCGGAATGGGGAGAAATAAGCGACAACGGTCTTTCTTAACCTCCACAACGGTCCCCCAGCAGTGTTTTGACTTAGGCGTGCACTCACCAACAAATGACTGAATGAGGGTATGAACTGAAATTGAGGGGTGAACAAAAATGACTAAAATATTTACTGACATATTTACACACACATCACAAACAGTACCAAGTTATTCACATCAAACGCCTCCTTTCCCCAACAACTTCTGAACATTTACCACGAAATTGCTGTATAACACAAATAAATCGGATTCTTTCAAATTAATTAGAGTCATGCAGCAAATCAGCAACATTTACGAGCATTAACCTCATTAATTAATTTGCTAAAATCAAGGGAGAAAAAACATCACATTACAAATGACGACGCAAACAACGTCGAAGACGCAACGTTGCAAATTCCTTTTAGCGAATTTTCGAAGAAAATGAAGCCATTGCAATGGCTCCAACAATTTTAAATTTAAAATTTTCATAATTGAAATCCGTTTTGAGACATTCTGCAACGAATCCTAGAGTTTAGCGGTATACAGGGTGTCTACAGAAATTATGGAAAAAAAGTCCAGTCATGCAGCATGACCCCATGAACGAATTTTTGAAGAAATCTTCGACATTTCAGTCGCTATTGATCGTGTAGAGAAATTTTAGTTTATGAATTTGAAAGACAAACATGGAATCAAATTATTAAATGATTACATTTTTTTAATTTTTTTATTTTATTATTATTATTTTTTTTTAAACAAGCACCTACTACCTGCGTTTTAAACAGCATGGTTCTAGGATTGGTTATACAGGGATACTTCCATAAGTAGTTCAATCTGAATTTGGACAATGTTTCATGCAAATATAACCGATTTTTACAACTAGCGAACGGCATTATTTCGATTTTTGACTGATTTTTCAACTTTGAAATTTTTGAAAACTTGATACATATTCTTATAGGACATTTTACGCTGATTCCGAATATACCACATGTTAGTATGCTGAAAAAATTATTTCGCACAACAAATCGCAAAAAACAGGCTATTTTGAAATGTTTGACTTCATTTTTGAAAATTTCAACCCGAAGATGTAATCCAATCATGCTGGCCAACGAACTTGAACTTTCGTTTTGTGTCCTTAACATTTTAAAATTTGTTTGAAGTTTCTAGCACAATTCTACGGACAGTTATCGTCTGGAATGACACATAGATACATACATACATACATACATTAAAAAATGCGTTAAACTTCAGAATATGATTCAGAATAGCCTGAAACGGATTTCTGCACAAAATATTTTCAAAAAATCACATTCTACAAATTTTGAGGCGAGAGCAATAGCTTAATTTTCTTCAAAAATTCGCTAAAATGCGTTAAACTTCAGAATATGATTCAGAATATCCTGAAACGGATTTCTGCATAAAATTTCTTCAAAAATTCACATTTTACAAATTTTGAGGCGAGAGCAATTTTTTGAATATTTTCTTCAAAAATTCGCTAAAACTCAAGGAATCGATTCTAGAGCTCATTTCTGATCGAAAGTTGCTGTTAGAAATTTCTTTTTAAACGCTTCGTTATCAAATTATTCAATTTTTAGGTTTTTTTTCCGTGTTTTGTACCTTATGACATTAAAACGGCCATAACTCCCAATAGAATCGCAGTAAACTCAAATCTACGAACATCTCTTTAAAGACCGTTAAATTTCCTATAACCCTGATATAAAGCAAAGTTGTTTTAGTTAGTTTTAATTGATAAAAAAAAAAAAAAAATGCCAAATTACAAAATTTGAAAAAATATTTAAAATCGACGTTTTTCCTCCCGTTTTTCTGCTGCCGGTTTGGGGATTTTTTGACGTGCGATCTTCGGAAAAAACTTTCTCAAACTATCAGCTTTTGAACGGTATAGTCAATTTTACTTTTACTTTGCTAATCGGGACAGAAAAGTATGTTCGTATGTTGAAAACATAGTTTTTTCTACGAAATCGAGGGTTTCAATGAAAAATGACCCTCAAGTGAGGATAAAAAATTAACTAAAACTTAGTAGGAGGTCAGCTCCATGCAGTAAATAAGAACACCGATGCCATGATAAAAAAAAACCTATTTTGAGCCTATAGGCCGAGAGTGGCTACAACATAACCTAAGTAAACCTGAGAAAACACAGAGCTCACTATTGTTATCCTGATCATCCAATCGACTTGAGCAGCCTACATACCAACTAGATAGATATATATTTAGTTGGTCTGAGCATTCATAGCGTGAATTCGTTCCCAAAGTATAATAGACAGGATGAGCTGATAGTTGAACCCGGTTTCGTCGAGGGCCGCGTTTTGATTATAAAATGTCTGACAAAATAAATCGCACCTCCGTTATTTTCAGACCTAAAAACGCGTGGTTCGTCTCATTCGATGCGGAGGAATGTCTTCTACGAGATGCAGATCCAAAATAATTTTTCCAGGCCTAATTTTATATTCTTGGCTCATCAAATGTGCAGAAAAAATGACAATAAACTGGGAGTCGGATTCAGTAAAGGAGTAAAAAAACGACCTTTTTATATTTTTTATTTACAACTTGTGACAATGATTCGGTTCCATTGAACGAATCACCGTAACAGTTTTCGATAGTTGTTACATACCACCCCCCGCAGCCCTAAATTTTCGGGAACCACCAATATTGTTGCTCCCGAAAATTGCGTTCTGCGTGGTGTGTTTTAGCGGGGGTTTGGGCGTGGTGTGGAGTGGTGGTGATATGAGTAGTATTCTTATGATATGTGGTCCTAACGGAGCATAATGTTGGTGTTTTTGTTTTGTTTTTCTTGGTGGTCGGTTTTTCTTTTTTTTTGGGGTTTTTGTTAGTACGGTTCTTTTTTGTAGGGGTGTTTTTGTTATGTGGGGACGACAATCGTAGATTGTCATGATAAAAATTCTTGACTTCTATGTTATATTTCAATCTTTCGATGTAATTTTGGAACTCAGGTCAAATAATTAGAACAAGATTTCAATCACTGGGATAATTGATTACGCTTTTCTTTGTGTCGCTCCGAAAGAAAGGTAATCAGGGTTTTTTTTCTGTCTAGCCTGTCGGTTGATTAGTTTCTTATATTCACTTCTTTTAAAGATGAAAGAAATGCCGCAAGGGAGAGAGAGCCAATGCGGGATAGCAATGGATTAGGTATTAGTATAAACAATGGGAGTTTATATAATATTATTGCTATTAACGCAAAATGTAAGAGAGAGGTATATACTCACCGTTCTGATGGTTGAACAACGATTAAGAGCAAGCTGACACCAACGGGCAAGTTGGGGATACCAACTGAACGAATCCACCGTAACAGTTTTCGATAGCTGTTACAAACTTCAAAAGTTAAAACATGACATCCTTGATGAAATGAAAGGCGCTGAATAATTTTGAATTTTTTTTACTTTTTTATTTTTTTCAAGAGATGGCTCTAACGTTTGAGGTAGACCCGGACATACAATTTGCACACTTTCGGATGAATACCCGCATAATTTGATAGGGATGAGTAACATCATTTATTCAGTCGGGACAATGGAAACGTTAAGTTTCATAATTGTGTAGCGATTTAGAATGGGGGTCGCAGAACAGGTACCTATCTGCATCTTGGGAAAAAAAAAAAAAAAAGTAAATTGAAACTTACTCAAGTTTCAATAAATTTGTGCCTCAAAAATGATCAACTCCTGAACTAAGTAATAATAATAAGAACTTGATTGGCTATCATTTTACAAATAGGCCTCATGGGCCCTTAGGCATGTAAAAATAAGAATAATAACAATAAAAATTTGTCTGGCCTAGAATAATAACACAATGTAAAAGTCACATAATTTAATAATTGAAAAGATATACTAATTAACAAAAGAAAAATAAGTGAAAATATAAAATTGAAAGGAAGCAATCCTGGGACCAATACTAGGCATGAAGCCTGGCGGGGCGCCCGAAAGCAAACATGCTCTCTAGGTACTCCGGGCAAGGGTTCACACCATGTATCAATCTAAAAATGAAAAAATTTACACGCATGGTAAAATGGTCGGTCATGGAGCATCCCACTAAAGATCGTGAATATGGAGTGATATGAACGTATCTTCTGATACAAAACACATACCGAGCTATGGAATTCCAACACACTTGAAGGCGATGAAGCTGCTCAGAATTGAGGTTGGTGGAGAAAATCTCGCAGCAGTAATGAAAGTGAGGTATTAGTAATGTTTTAGACAGCATTAGTTTTAGATTAGAGGGTGTGAAATTTCTTAATTTTTTCAGTGCATATAAGGATCCATAAACCTTTCTAACAATATGGGAAACATGTGAAGTCCATGTCAATTGGGGATCAAGAAATAAACCCAAATTTCTGACCGTAGGACTAGGAGTAACTAAGTGATTTTTAACTATTAAAGAAGGTGTATTAAAAGTTAATGGAATACGTTTCTTGGAAAATATTATAAATTGCGATTTCTTAGGATTAATTACTAAAGCTCTTCTTCTATCTCTTGCCCACACCTCAACACGATCCATATGTGAGTTTAAAAGCGCCACCGCCTCTTGAAGATCGTTAAGGGGAGCTTGAATAAAAAACTGAACATCAACAGCAAAAATTTGACTCCTAGATTCGTGGAAGCAACTAGGAATGTCATTAATATATGCAGCAAAGAGTATTGGTCCCAGGATTGCTCCTTGAGGGGATATCTTTGCAGAATATCATTTTGAAAAAGCTCGTTGGCGATAAATGTATCTCATAAGGTCATGCTGCACATGCAACTTTCTTAATTGATTGTATCTATGTATTTGTCAATAGGTACTTATTTTTCATTCGCGGAATAATTATGAACTGGAAAACGATCGTGAATACGAATTTTCAGAAATTCGGTTGTCATCTGATCTCATTAATGGAGGGTAAGCACGTTGGAAACTTCATAATGGAACACAGCGTCAATGGAGGGGGATTTCTGGTAGGCACATGTTTGACCTACAATCGGGTTGACCTATATAATATTCCAGCTTCTTATGTAGAAGTTACTATTTTCGAAACGGTCAACTATTTGTCGTGGAGGCGGTTTGATTTGAAAAGTTTCAGCGACCCCGCGAACTGAACAGCAGCTATAATAGGACTGTATTTCCATTTTTATGCTTGGAATCCTCTTTTGCAGGGGAAAGTGAGTTTGGGAGTGAGGCCTGCTGGGTGTATTGAATGGAGCCTGGAGGAACGTGGATGACCCACATTTCTGCTGGAAAGGGCTGAACCTGGCCCTCGAGGCAGGAACCCCTGACCTAGAGTTCCGGGGATCCTCCCTGAAACCAACATTCTGCTTATTCGCAGCCCTCACCTCATTCGATCCCTCCAAGCATTCATGAATTCTATTCATTGACAATGGGTTGTATCTTTGTTAAAGAACTGAAGAAATCGTGAAGAAGTTATAGAAACCTCTTCCAATAAAGAAAATACTCAGCCATGCAGCATGGCTATAGAGCGGATTTTCAAAGAAAAGGTTGTGAATAATACTTGTGTTGTGACGAGATCGCAAAGAAAATTTTAGGACGCGCAGACTAACTCAAAAATGTGGTCAATTATGGGCATGTTTAACCTAAAAATTGATTTTTCTTACTTATGAATCTTAGAGATCTGGGCGTGGTCGCAATCAATTCAGCGCTTAAAAAAAAAAAAAAAAAAGTTGACACCTTGCATGCCCAATTGTCAAAATTTAATCAATGATGGGAATTGTCCACCAAAAACAGATTGTTATCACTTATTTAAGAATCCTAGAGGGCTGGGAGTGGTCGCAGTCGACTCAGCTCTGAAAAATACTTCGACTGTGACACCCCCATGCCCTATTGTCAAAAAAATGATTTTTTAAAGCATTTTTTGGACACTAAATTGTAAATTTTAACCTGAAATTCAGCTAGCCAACGTACTCGATAATAAAAATCAGGAAAAAATCCAAAAGTTTTTCGACTACCCAAAGGGTATTGGGTACTATGAAAAATTGTTTCTCCATCTTTTGCCAAATGACACTATATTTCAAAGATGTTTTAGTGCTCTTAGTTCATCAATTCTTATCCGAGAACGGTATAGAATATTGCAATTTATTCTGGTTTCACCATCACGGTAAATACTGATAGATGTTTAAAATGAGGTGACATTTGGCCAAAAATCAGGCCTGATGGTGATGTCTTTACATCGAAAACGCTCCCATCAGGCCTGATGATGATGTCCTTACATACTCGACTTGCTATTGAAGACGGACTCTTCAGAAAGTTATGTAAATTATACATTTAATAAAGTTTCAGTCAAACAGTGGCCCGAGTGAATTTGCTTGATGTTTTGCATACTCATGTTTAATTGTTTGACGTTTGCGCACTTTTGGTTCACATAAATTGTTCTAACATATTTTATTGCAAACAATCTTTTACAAAACAATATTATTTGATATCAACTGATTAACATAGGTTAAATTTTTTAATTTATTATTATTATTTTTTCTCAAAAATTGTTTAGATTTTAAAAAATAATAATTTACTGCAATTTGAGTACATTTTTCAGGACAGTTTTGTGCACAAAGTTCGGAATGTATCAGTTCATAATTGGAAATCTTCTACTAAATATTATTCTATTGAAAATATCATTTTAACGTTTTTTTTTTAGTGACTGTTTACTGACATTTTAAAAATTTGAACAGCTTGCTGGATTCAAAAAGTGCTGCAGCGAACTCATCCTGTCTTCTGGAATGCTCGATTCTATGGCGAATGGACGGATTTTTTAAATCTCAACCCTAGGGAGAGTAATCGTCTAAAATTAATGTATTATGAAAATGCATTAAAACTCAGGAATCGTTTCGAAATGCCTCAAAATGGATTTGCATAAAGAATACTTTGGATAATGTTATTTTTTTAAATTTTTAAGCCTTTGCAATCAGCCATTGTCGTAACAAAGTACAGCTCGTAATCTAATCGCCTAACTCTAATGGTACGAACGACTCTGGCATGAATTTCACTGGGATCTTTGAGTTCTTCCTTGTGGGGGGAGGGGGGTCCGTACTCTACCATGAAGAAGACTTTGATTGAAACCCTTAGGCACCGGACGCGATTCAAATTGAGAGAAATTTTGGGTACCTACCTAACTGAATCAAACAACGGTATCAAACGAGTACATGTAAATACTCACTGACCAACTAAGAATTTTAGGGCGCTACCTACTTTATGTTAAAATAAAAATGTGGAAGGTACCTAACTGAAGTTTTTCCAAGATACAGTAGTCAGTTTATTTCCGTTATTTTAGAGGTTCCGAAACTATAGTTTTACTTACACTTCCCTAGCAACGGAGTGGATGTACGTGAAGATCTGGGGCGTTACACTTTTGGTTCATTATTTCCAATAATTAGCCTATGTGATCGTGTGGCAAAAAATTTTTATAACCCCCCCTCAAACTTTGTCACTTTACGTTTCAAGGTGCGTAGAATCCAAATTTGAAATGTCCGTCCGGGCCATAAAAGGCCTAAGAATTTATTTAAAAAAACCCGTTCTTTCGCGCATTGACTGCATTTGGTGTCTAGTTGGTCCTAACGTTTAACCATCCCGATCGCTTTACTCGCATAGATGCTATGGGCCAAAAACGGGCGAAAAAGTTTCTTTTTCGAGGCTTTGAGTGTTAGACGTGTTAGACGCACGCCTGGCACGCTTGGCAGGGGGTCACGGTGGTTGGTGAGCGGGGGGTGGAGTGAGAGGAGGCGCCGCGGCACCTTGTGGTGTCTGGAGTGACCAGGGGCGTAGCAGACGGTTGTAGGAGAATGGATATTTATTACTTTTACGTGTTATACCCATATAATACATCGCGGTACCATGAGGTGGGCACAGCGTTTCTTCGAGGCATGAATATATGTTTTTTTCTAGGTCATCTTTGTGTGTTAATACCAATGCTTTTCCTACGCATTTTTAATAACATATCCTCTCGACTTTTCGTACGTACTTAGATAATGATATTATTAAGGCAATAACTATTTGAATAGATAGGAGCTCAAATCGAGAAATATAACATGCGTATATAATTATAGAAGTATACGTTGTGGCAACTCGAAATAGGACACGCCGAGGAGTCTGGACGGGCCTTATGACGCACTCAAGCCAACTAAAACTACGATCAAACTCAATTGAGAAACTAATAAACCTTTATGAAATAATTTGCAGCGTTTTCTTTTGGGTGTGAAAAAAAAATGGGACACGATTATTGGTTGATACTCCCCCTCTTCACCATTCCCGTTAAAAACATCCATTCAAAAGTTAAATAAATCCTTCAAAAGATTACTGAGCTAGGAAAATTCAAATTTTTGAAAACAACTACTTTTTAGTCGAGCAGAAGGGCCCAAAACACATGTTCTGGACATGGCGATGTTTCGGATCCACTTCAGTTCTTCATCCGGCCTCAGGAAAACTGCTCACACGATATGGAAAAGGGGATTTCATTGTGAGAAAGCCCGAGTCCTGGCACGAGCGGTATTGGGCCTCATTCACCAGGTCGAAGGGAGCAGGGATCTATTTCCGTCGTTTCCCAGGGGTTGAGGAACCTGGCAGGGGAGAAAAGTCTTCCACGTGCGGGGGTGGTCCACGTGGATGCCCCCGAGAATCTGGGGCGCTGAGGCCGCGCCATTCACTAGGCCTACTGGAGCCTCAATCCACCCCCACCCAAAACCCTGTTTTCTCTTCGTCGATTCACCCTCCTGCAAAAAAATGTTGTAAACCGCTTCAAGGCCCGAACCAAATTTCCTTTCAGGAGAACCGTTCCAGCACAACTTTCTGGATAACTCAGTTTTTTTCTCGACGATTACAGCTTCAATGTGTTTCATCGCAGAAAGTGGGTTCTTCCTTTTCTGCAGCTGACAACTTGTTTATCCACCCCCGTCAGATATCGACCCGTTGACGTGGGGTTAACTCTTAAGTAAACGTGAATGGTTGCCATTGAGTTGGTTTCCCCCTGGTAACCCTCATTCAATGTTTCTATGAAACAAGCCTTTCATAAATCGTCCTCCCACTCCTTTTATCAAAGCCTTGAACCTAGCCAATATTTTGATTGCACCGCTCTCTATAACAAAGTCCTCATAAATGCAGTTTCCCATTCAACGGTGAAGATTCAGCGCAGTTGCAACAGCGCAGGGGGTGAATGGTCGGCACTGCATCCATTGAAGGATCTGCTCCATACAGATGAATTCTATTCATTTGATGCACTCCTGTTTCACAGACTGTATAGATTGAAAGTAACAAAATATTTTGAAGTCATATTGACTGAAAACAAAGGGAACTAGGAAACTCATCAACAGAAAATTCATCAAAAAATCGTAAAACCCCATTTTTGTTCAGTTTTCCACGTGGGGTGAAAACTCGTCAAATCTTCATGAACGAGCGACTCTTCAAAAAATGGAATCCAATAAATTTATCCGTTTAATTCAGTTATGAGTCAGTATACATTTTTTTCTACTAAAATCCAGGACTGTCGAGACACTCCTCAAAAACTACCTTGAAGGAAACTCATCGAAAAGGACTTGACGGGATACTCGTCAAAAATGGTGGTAGTAGTAGACGGATATTGGTCTACTTTGGGTCAACTACCTGCCATTGTGACAGTTCAACTCAATACCAAACAATTTAGATAATATTCGTAGAAATGTATTTAGTACAGTAGACCTACTGGACAGAACAAAGTGATACCTACCTAACTTTCTCGTTACTTTTGAATTATGATATTTTTGGAACAACTTCGGTCCGCGAATCGTTGACCTAAACGTATTTGTTATTTGTGAACTAGAGTTCGGGCTATTTCCCCTTAAATGATGCAAGCTGAGATTTACTTTACTAATGCTGTACAAAAGCCGATTACCTATTCTAAGAAAATCACCAACCAAAGTACCATTCACTGTTGAATTTACCTGGCCTGGGGTCTGAAGGCCTCCAAATCCGGTTACTTCCTTCACCAATAACGGTAAGGTCTGGCACATGGTGAACCATTCCGAAGTTTGGTTTGATGACTTTCCTTTCTATGAGATTCCACTTAGGAGCGTTTGACCAGTTTCCACAGGGGGCAGGAAAGTCATCAAAAATAGTTGACAACTACTTTTCATCTTCCAAATGTATATCTGATTTTTCTTTGAAATTCTTTTTGACGACTTTCCCTTCCATTCAGTTTTGACCAGTGTCCCACCCAAAGGGGAAACTCCTCAAAAAGCCACGACCACACGTTTTTGATGAGTTTCCGTTTTATGAGTTTGTAGAGACCCAAAACAAATATACAAAATTTAGCAGTTCAAAAGACTGCCAAGGAGGGAGTGCTTATCGGGAGACGAATTAGTAGAAAGATAACTACTTCTTTTAATTAAATAACGGCGTGTCACAAAATCGTAGCTTTTCGGCCAGCGGTAAACGCTTTTTGCCTTTTGGGAAATGATGAAGGTTTTTTTCCTTTACAATGAGCCGTTCGCATTTGAAAAATATTCGAAATTTACTTCTGCTACTTTTGTGACACATTTTTGAGTTAGGCCACGGCTGAAGCACGATATATTTATATCTCTGTTATTTATAAGAATGAAACTCCGTCGGTCTGTTTGTTTGTGTGTACATGCTATGCAGGCTGAGTGGCGGGAGTTTTCGAGTGGGGGATCTTCTTGGATTTTGGTTTATCATTTCCAATAATAAGCCTATGTGATCGTATGGCAAAAAATTGTTATAACCCCCCCTCAAACTTTGTCACTTTACGTTTCAAGGTGCGTAGAATCCAAATTTGAAATGTCCGTCCGCCGTCCGCCGTTCGCCGTCCGGGCCATAAAAGGCCTAAGAATTTACTTTAAAAACCCGTTCTTTCGCACATAGACTCCATTTGGGGTCTAGTTGGTCCTAACGTTTAACCATCCCGATCGCTTTACTCGCATAGATGCTATGCGAAAAAGTGTCTTTTTCGAGGCTTTGAGTGTTAGACTTACGCACGCGCGCATGCCTGGCACGCTTGGCAGGGGATCACGGTGGGTGGGGGGTGAGCGGGGGGTGGAGTGAGAGGGAGAACCGAGGTAGATACTAGAAAAGAGACTGGCGAAAGCCCCAGAGCATGCTGGTTACTATAGCTGGCTATCTGATTCAGATATAATAAACCAATATGTAATTTTCCGAAAGGGGCATACGCGATTTTAAAATATATATTATATAAAATATACAATATATTTATGCAATAAAATAAGTTCAAGCGAACTTGTGCTTTTCAGTGGCGTTGGATGGAGTAACTCCATCATAGAAATTTCGTTTCATAGGGGAAAAAGCTATCGCGAAATTCTAAAAAAGTTCATTGATGAAAATCCGTTTTCCTAATCCCGGATTTTACGCTTAAATTTCGGGCTATTCATAATCTATATCCTTAGTTGTATTATTTAATTTTCCTGGGTTTTTTATACGCTCTAGGGGCTAAGCAGTAGTCATCGATGTACCCCAAGTTTTTAAGGCCGCCTCTTTGAAGTTAGGCTTTGCCATTAGAGGAACGACCTATTGGAATTGATCCAGGGGGTGAGGGACAACCCAAGCCTAAGAATAATAACCATGCAAAAATCCGTTCCAGAGCATTCTAAGACCAGATCCGTTTAAACAAAAACCATAGGTGTGTGTGTGTGTGTATGTGTATGTGCGTGAATAATTTTGTCGACGCTGCCCAGGATTCTCAATCGACATTCAAAGTTTTTTCTTGGTTCGATCGAAATTTCAGCCTAGGAAAAAAAACTGGAAATTTTGAATTTTATGATGGAAGAGGGGAAATGAAGGGTTACAGCCGACAAAACGTTGTTGATTTCGACAAATTTTGTCAACACCGCCCAGGCTACGATTCTTAACCGATTTTCGTAATTCTTTTTTGTTCGATTCCAATTTTAGTCTAGTTGTGGAACAAACCTAGGGAATTTCGGATTTGCTGTCGAGGTTCGTTGTGGAGGGGATAATTACCCTGTCTTTCAAGCGCTACCCAAGCTACAAAGCTCGATTAATTTTCGTGATTCTTATTTTATTAAATTCCGAATTTGGTCTTGTTTTGGAAAATACGTCCGAAGTTTAAAATTTCTTGGTTAGGATCGTCCCTGTAATCCATGCATTACTTAACAATATATTTTCACCCTTTGATTCGCCACTGGAGTCCATGAGCAGCGCGGTTGGAGTGCAGAAAAACTCCCACTTTTGCAGTGTCCCTTTGGACACTCTATTCAGTGCCGCTAGTGACCCTTCTGGCGGCGGTCATAGACATATATAATACCTATTCATGCAAGCCTATGGTTGCGGCGCGACTTAAATCGCAAACAAAAAATTAAAAAAGTAGTTAACAACTAAAAAATACCTATGATGGAGCAACAAATCCAACTCAACTGAAGAGGAGCTTGAACTCATTTTAGCATATTTATGTTGGTATATATTTTTTATATACATACATTGCATCAGCCAGATATATATCACCATCATCACCTGATACAATTAACAGCTAGTACAATAAATTTCTCAACTGTCAGAAATATTGAACATAGAAAATGTGGGAAATAACAAAAATTTCTGCACTATAAGTAAGACCTTTCTAAAATTTTAGAGTCTATGTAGATTCCTACTCAATGAACACGAAACGAATGAACCACGTAAACGGCGTTGATACTATACCATACTAACATAACAGCATTGCAGTAATGCCTACACGTCAACTGCAGGCGCTCACACTTCGCTGTTCCAAGCATTTGTGGGTACGCAATGTACACTGAGCTGTCCTAAAGAGGCTACATACGAAATTACAGCTTCCTATAGTGTAAAGTATAGAAATTACCTATTAAAACTCGGCGCTTTGCGCCTCGGCGGGGGGCTCCGCCCCCCTGCACCCCCCGGTTTATTTCTTTTTCCATACTCTGTATGAAATCATAGGAACACAGAATGTGTTTTTGCGATGATTCTATTTCCTTACCAACGGCTTGGTTGCACGTGAATAATAACAATATTTGGCAATAATAAAATAAATAATTGTTAGACATTTAAGTTGGTCTAAAACCCTATAAATATTATATAAATAAATATGTAACTACAAGAAAAATACTATATAAATTGAGAGCTTTCCAACGAATGGTGAACGATTTCTGTGCGATTAAAATTGCGGAAGTTCCATTTCCCTACCAACGGCTCGGTTGTACGTGAAAATCATAAGAAAATTTACAAGCGGTTGCAATCATGTTGACAATATCAATTATTGAGAATGATCATCTGTGTGTAAACAATTGATTCAAATAACCATGCTCATAACTCAGGTTGATGGCCACGCACTTCGCAGTAGTTAACATAATATGGTTGGATAAATCAGGAGCTTTCCAACGAATGGTGAACGATTTCTGTGCGATTAAAATTGCGGCAGTTCCATTTCCCTACCAACGGCTTGGTTGTACGTGAAAATCATTATAAAAGGCGCATAACGGTTTTTTCTGTCGGTTTTTTGTGACGATTTTTTTTCGGTAGGTCATCGCAAAAACACATTCTGTGTTAATAATTTAAACACCGCTCCACAAATCAAAGCGTTCTCGCAATATTCGGATCACCTGCTATGAATCAAATCATCGAAACACCAGCTCAATGAAATCATCAGAAATTAACAAGCGGTTGCAATCATGTTCACAATATATAGTTGAAAATGATCACCTGTGTGTAAACAATTATTCATATAACCATGCTCATAACTCAGCTTGTTGGCCACGCACTTCGCAGTAGTTAACATAATATGGTTGGATAAATCGAGAGCTTTCGAACGAATGGTCAACGAATTTTGTGGGATGAAAAACGACGAAGTACCATTTCCCTAGCAACGACTCGGTTGTACGCGGAAATCATCAAAATTGAGCATATTTCGTTACGTAACGTAACGTGACATAACGAAAATTTGGTTGTGTGCCATAGCAAAGACATGAAATGTCAAAATGTTGCACAAATAACAAGTAAGTTCCTCCTTTGTCGACACGACTTTTATTTTATAGCAAACCGACTTTGACAAGCAGGAAACCAACTTTTGCTGATTTGGCTCGATGTTGTTCGGTTTTCTCGTCTATACAAGGGTAATACCTGACTATATACTTGTCTAAAGAGTGGTTCTTTTCTAGTGTTAAATAGGGTGAAACTGAACAGAAAAAGGAATACAATGCCGCCAACCGCACTGTTCTATCCCAATCCATTGCTGAGATATGGATGGAGATATGGATTCAATGATCGTGAGTGTAGAAGCATCAAGTATATATCTATTGAAATTGAACCTATGGAGCTAATTTCTTTGTTATTCAACCTATGAAATTAAATTCTGAATGAAGAAATCTTGGGTCGTCAGGAAACGAATCATGGTCTATGAGCCCCCAAGATATGCTGACTAGAGGAGTGCTCGGATGTAATTTCTTTGTTATTCAACCTAGGAATCTAAAATTGGGAACGGAGAACCCTTGGGACGTCAACAAACGAACCATGAAATCTAAAGCCTCCAAAATAAGCTGAGTGAGATCCAGAGCAAATTTCATTGCTATTCAACCTATGCAGCTGAAATTTGAAATAGAGGCATCTTGGGACATTTAGAAACGAATCATGAAGTATGAAAGCCCCCTAGACCTGCTGAGTAAGATCCGGTGCTATTTTCTTCGCTATTCCAACTACGAAGCTAACATTTGAAATGGAGAACCCTTGGCACGTCTAAAAACGAATCATAGTCTGGAGTCTCTCCCCCCCCCCCCCCCCCCCCCCCCCCCCATCAGCTTTGTGAGATCCGGATGTAAGATCTTCGCTATTCAACCTCGGCAGTGTCAGCTTTGAGGCTTCAGCGTATTTTATTATTACTTCTGCCGTTAGACAAAGTAAAACGTCTGTCATGTTTGGTGGGGAATATAACTTCCTTACATTTTGTAACATGGAAGTATAGAATCAGATGATAAACCAAGTACGAGTAGAAATTATTGAACTCCAAATAGAACAGTAAACATGGCAATGGGCTATAATTCATGTTTGCGTATCCATCAACAGGGCGGAAGAGGGCTGTAATGTTTGATATATCTCTAATAAAAATATAATTTTTTACTCAGATATTCAACTCTATATTTCTCGTCCCTCGAGTAACAGATCAACTGAAACATTTATCAAGCTCCATGGATACATAATTAAACGGAGTACACTTAAACATTACATTGCACATTGCGAAACAGGGCATACCACGAATTGTGTCTGGGCTGATAGCGAGGTTGAAAAATAAATTATGTGCATAGTATTGTGATCTGGATGCTGGCGATCTCGCATCTCAAAAATTGAAAAAATGTCCTCGATCAATCCTTTTAGTAAAATACAGATTAGTTGGACAAATAGATTAGAATGATGTACATAGTTCTATTAATGAGAAAATGTGAGGACTTGCAATCAGCATAGGCACTTCGTGAAGTGCCTCGTTACACAATGTACCTGCGACAAATATAAGGCTACGGAATTGGTAGAAGATTGTTTGGGGGTTAACCCGCACAACCATCGAAAATTCCATCGAAATCAGTCCTTCAGTCTTTGAGTGTCAACCAATATTAGATTTACGCATGCGTTACAGGTATTACTCAACCAAACGCAATAAAATACAGACATACGGGCTTCACCCTGGACATATACCCAACAACCCCCCGAGTTTGAACGAAATCTAACTGAGATCATAAGAAATCGATGTTTTAAGAAATTTAGGGTCGCGGATGCGTTTAGACTACGATTATTCCAACGGAAAAGAAATTTTTAAGACATCCTTTACGAGCTAACAATCCCCGAAATCACCATTAGTCTCGGAGTTTTGCCTGTAAAACTTAATTTTATTTTTGCGCATGCGCAATAGTTATTAACCATCACAATCACAATTTCAGGGAATCAACCTGTATCAACTACTCAACAAACACTACTGAACAAAATCGGACGAATAGATGACGAGAAACCTACGTTATAAGAAATTCACGTTTGCGCAAGGGTGAAGGCCAATATTGATCCGACGGAACTCAAGGCAATAGGGGACCGTCTAGGAGCTAACCCGCACAATCTCTGACAATTTCAGAGTTCTACAACTTGGTATAGTTTTGGGGGCCACAAGGATTTACTAAAGATATTCAGGCATCAGACAGACAGACACGGAACCGAAATTGATCAACAAGGAAACGCAAAACGTAAAGTAGAAATTTCGATTTCGGACAACAAAAATTGTTTGCACTTCTCGCAAAAAACTCAAAGCTTCCCTACCTTTGGAAGTGGGAAAACAAATTCATCCGGAGAAATGGATTTTAATTTTTTTGCACATTTAACCCTCGGATAGGCGCGGTATCAAATTGACACAGAACATGGCTTTGAAGGGTTGCAACGCCCGCTATCGCATGCGGAGAGGGGCCCCTTTCCCTCTACCTTCCTAACGTCAATCCGTCTTCAGAATCAGTTGACCTTCACGCGTCAAAGGAGTGAGCTACAGAGGTTACGGCCATCCAGGTAATTTACAGATTACGAGATTGAAAATGTCAATGGCAATGATGAAGATCACCCTCAGGAACAGCCGATGCAACTGCGTGAAAGAGCTTTTCCACAACCCACATCAGGGAAAAAACGAAAGAGATGCGACCACTGTAAAACTTCAAAAAGTAGATTGACGACTGACAATTGCTTACATTGTGAAAAATTTCTGTGTTCAGAGCACTTGAAACCTATTTGTAAAGATTGTTACCAAAAAGTAAATTTAGCTCAATAAGAAAATTGGTGACTAAAAATTTCGCCTAACATATGTTTGTTACCACAAATTATGTACCTTACTTAAAATTTTAGTTCTATTTCTAGTTTATTATTTCGTTCCTTTGAGTTAAAAGTATAGTTCCTATCTATAGACTTGTCTTTTTTCCATAAAACGTTTGCTGTAAACATAGGTTAAGATTTGAACTCATCCGTGAAGAATGTTGCCAAAAAATTGGTTTACTAAATAAGGAAATACGTAACAATTATGCCTAGCTCAAATTATTAGTTACCTAATTTTTCAACCTCATAATTTAATTTCTTGAATTTTTCTATAATGTTATAGTGGTTTATCTACCTATCAGCTAGTTGGCTAGTCCAATAAAACTATTGATTTGAACAATGGTTAACTTTATACTATTTCCCTTAACCCATTTCCCCTCCCAACACCCATTGTATCAAAATGATACACCGCGCCTATCGCCGTTTTTTTTAGACCACGCTCATCCGAGGGTTAAGAACTCGTATGAAAACCATCAAGCTACAGTTTTTCCCACTGCTTATAACCAAATTACTGCGCGTTAGAGTTTCATTTACGTTATATCAATTTCTGGTTCAACTCAGTCATTGTTATAGGATTAATAGAATTTGACGTCAAAATGACATTAAGAAATTTTCACATTTGTAAAAGAGGAGAGTGAGAGTGAAAGCGAGGAAAGGGGTACTTTTGGGACAACCTTTATACAGAACAGGTACCTAGCTGCCAATAACAACATAGCGCTATACCGTAAATAAAGTGGCTCAGAATACCAACAGGTCGTTCCGACCTGCCTATAATCTGGGACGATTCCCAATGTGTAACCTAACAAATTATGTTTCGGAAGTATCCACGGAGGAAATCCCCCGTCATTAGTTGTCGTTAGGTGTAATTACAATCGGTGTAAATATCCCCGATTCTACTCTAGAGCTACCAGTACATTACCACACGAGTCGATGTGTCACCACCTTACTTTCCCTCCGTTTCTAATACGTTTTCCTATTACATGAGCAGGAGAAGGCAGCAATACGAATCACAAAACGCTGCGAATTATTTCACAAAGGTTTATTATTTTTTCCATTGAGTATGATCGTAGTTTTATTTGGCTTGAGTACGTCATAAGGCCCGTCCAGACTCTTCGGCGTGTCCTATTTCGAGTTGCCACAACCTATACTTCTATATTCACATAAGCATGTTTATATTTCTCGATTTGAGCTCCTATCTATTCAAATAGTTATTGCCTTAATAATATCATTATCTAAGTACGTACGAAAAGTCGAGAGGATATGTTATTAAATATGCGTAGGAAAAGCATTGGTATTAACACACAAATATGACCTAGAAAAAAACATATGTTCATGCCTCGAAGGAACGCCGTACCCACCTCATGGTGCCGCGGTGTATTATATGGGTATAACACGTAAAAGTAATAAATATCCATTCTCCTACACCCCTCTGCTACGCCCCTGGTCACCCCAGACACCACAAGGTGCCGCGGCGCCTCCTCTCACTCCACCCCCCCCCCCCCCCCCCCCCCGCTCACCTCCCTCACCACCCACCGTGACCCCCTGCCAAGCGTTCCAGGCGTGCGTGCGTGCGTAAGTCTAACACTCAAAGCCTTGAAAAAGACACTTTTTCGCCCGTTTTTTGGCCCATAGCATCTATGCGAGTAAAGCGATCGGGATGGTTAAACGTTAGGACCAACTAGACCCCAAATGGAGTCTATGTGCGAAAGAACGGGTTTTTTAAAGTCAATTCTTAGGCCTTTTATGGCCTAGACGGCGAACGGCGGACGGCAAACGGCCGACGGCGAACGGCGGACGGTGGACGGCAGACGGAGATTTCAAATTTGGATTCTACGCACCTTGAAACGTATAGTGACAAAGTTTTGCTACACGATCACATAGTTATTATTGAAAATAATAAACCAAAATAAAAAAATAAAATAAAAATCCATCCCTTTGCCCGCTGTCCACAACTTTTTCCCTGAACTACTAAACCTGTGAGGGGAAATAGAGGGGGGTGTTTTGTAACTCTATATCGATGTAGTTAAAATGGTGTTTACTTTATCCATGTTGTAAAACTCCGCCATTTTTGCCGTTTTAATTCGTTAGGTGCACCTACATAAGCCTCAGCCTCGACGAAAACGTTCTTTACTAACATCTCATCCGAGTTAGCAGGTGGATAGTCTCCAACAACATAAAATTTCCCAGGAAAAAGTGCCATCTCGTCCAGCTCAGTTTTACAGTTGATTAAACACACTAATCTGCTGGTAAAATATAGATTAATTAGTAGATTAAGTAATTAAATATAGAACGCACAGTAATCATTTATCGCGTTATTCAGAACTAACTAGCGGTAAAGAAGGAAGGTGACTCAAGGGAATTGGGTGCTCCTAAACGAGCGTTTAGGACGGTGTTTTCGTGTTGTATATAAACTGCTAGATAATCCAAGATAACGGTGATACTTGTGAGGCTGATTGATATCTGGGAACACTAACTTTGTGTCAACATCACGGTTCGCCCCAGTTGTTACCTACTGTTCTGCCGGTTCGGATGTTGTTATGGCATCCTTTGATACCACAAGACTTTTTCATGTTTCATATATTTAGGATGGTCCGTGATTTAATTGTTCGCCGGTCAAAACCACTTATCACGGTTGAACCACTCATCCAAGTCTTGCACGACCGCGAGACGAGCAAACGTAGTCACGGTAGTATTATTTGGGCATTTTTATAAACACGAAACATTCGAAAGTTCGATGACTTCAAGGAACACAATTGAAGCGTCTGGAGCTGAGCGTTCACCCCAGGTTCACGCCATCTCGCAAATGAATTTCAAGAGCCGTATTACTGGTCTGATACCCATCATATAGCACCTTTTTTGGAAAGCTCTCGCTCAGCTCTTTCTATCTAACAAATAAAAAAAAGTCCAGTCATGCAGCATGACCCCATGAGCGAATTTTTGAAGAAATCTTCGACATTTCAGTCGCTATTGATCGTTTAGAGAAATTTTAGTTTATGTTTTTGATAGACAAACATGGAATCAAATTATTAAAAATGATTAGGAGGTACTCATAGTTTATTATTATTAAACTAATCTTGTAGATTTAAAGACAAATGTAGGTAAATATTCATAGATTTCAATGTCCAATGTGGTCAGTATTGTAGGCAGTTGAAAAAGGCAGTTGAGTAAACTCATCAGTTGTGATTACATTTTTTTTTTTTTTAACAAGCACCAACTACCTACGTTTTAAACAGCATGGTTCTAGGATTGGTTACACAGGGATACTTCCATAAGAGTAGTTCAATCTGAATTTGGACAATGTTTCATGCAAATATTACCGATTTTTACAACTAGCGAACGGCATTATTTCGATTTTTGACTGATTTTTCAACTTTGAAATTTTTGAAAACTTGATTCTTATAGGATATTTCACGCTGATTCCGAATATACCACATGTTAGTATGCTGAAAAAATTATTTCGCACAACAAATCGCAAAAACAGGCTATTTTGAAATTTTTGACTACATTTTCGAAAATTTCAACCCGAAGATGTGATCAGATCATGCTGGCCAACGAACTTGAACTTTCGTTTTGTGACCTTAACATTTTAAAATGTGTTTGAATTTTCTAGTACAATTCTACGGACAGTTATCGTCTGGAATGAAACATACATACATGTATACATACATACATATATACATTCTGTAAAATTGTAAACCCCGGATGAATTGAGCACAATTTTATTAATTCGATAAACAACGACAAACACTATAAATTCGGAACACAAAGTGAGTATTTTTAGTTTTTATAACAGTTTGTAAACAGTTTCCACGTCACTACCTGCGTTGCCCATGTAAACTTCCTAACAATACATACATACATACATAAAAAAATGAGTTAAACTTCAGAATATGATTCAGACTAACCTGAAACGGATTTCTGCATAAAATTTTTTCACAAATTCACATTCTACAAATTTTGAAGCGAGAGCAATAGCTTAATTTTCTTCAAAAATTCGCTAAAAAGAACCATGAAAATTCCCCATCACAGCGTCTGTGAATCATCGATATCAACGAAACCTGCTTGGCTGATTCAAAGTGTTCTTGTCCGATCTAAGGCCAAAAAAGCCCTCTTGGTTCAGTAATTTTACAGTGGGGACCACCCATTCCCCGACCCTCACGCACCGCTTTCTGGGTCAAGATTTTCAATTACCGTAGAAACTATTTTTTAGCTGTAGAATGTATAGATTTGACGATAAATATATTTTTCCAACGCTCAATATTTTGTTCACCGTGAAATGTATTTTCTAACGGAGAATGTTACAACCGTGCTTTCAAAAGAAATACAGCGTGCACTCATTTTATTTTGCCTTAACATTATAATATATTCCCCCTAAAATACATAACGTCAATTAGTCCAAATCTCTTAGTGACAGTTCAGATTAGTTGAACGTAGAGGTCAGAACGATGTGTATAGTTTGGTGGTCAGGATGCTCGCAATTAACGTTCGTGGAATCTGGACAAGATGACACTGGGACGAGATGGCACCTGGACGAGATGACACTTGCTCGAGATAGATAGATAGATAGAAACGTGCATATATTTAAGAACAAAAAACAACAAATTTAAAATAGCACTTACGCCTTGGCACGATGGCCGTTAGGCGGAGGACGGCCATTGCCTTACATAATAAATAGGTACATATATTAGAATTGTCCTAGTATTAGTACGATCTTTCTCACAATAATTTTTAAATGTTTACATTATATCATTACATTATCATATTATTAATTTTCCCCTTATTGTATAATTCCATAGATTAATTGAATATTCTAAATATGAATATTGATTCACCATGTCACCACCGGAACTTTGCACTACACACTCCTTGGCTAGCTTCCTCTAAACTAATCAAAATTGAATTCATCAATTAGAAACTTTCTATATGACCATGCTGCTCTAAAGAAAC
The DNA here is from genome assembly GCA_030762985.1 of Adelphocoris suturalis. Taxonomy (NCBI): domain Eukaryota; kingdom Metazoa; phylum Arthropoda; class Insecta; order Hemiptera; family Miridae; genus Adelphocoris; species Adelphocoris suturalis. The sequence goes on along the minus strand of CM061046.1, from coordinate 74,830,551 downwards.
GAATAAAGTTGCAGTAGTACCCGTCTTCATTGAGGATCTTGATGACCTCCTGAGTGGAAAGCTGCGGTTTTCCTAAAAATTTGGTCCTCATGCTACTCAGAATGGTACATCTTCCCAAGAAGTGCTCAGTGGTCTCCTGCTCCCCAAGGTTGCACATAGAACAGAGCTGCACAGCGTCCTGATTCCATGGGCGACTGTTCAATGGGAGCAACTCCCCTTGCAGCCTCATTACCACCTTCTTGTCCTCAAAGCTGAGACCTGAATTGATATAACTGGCGCTTTTATTAAGTTGTTTGTACAGGAGATGAAATTGCGCCTGATTTGAACGCTCAATAAATTGCTGCTGAGTCTCAAGTTTATTCTTTCCAATACTCTACTTGCACGGGATAGCACCTGGACGAGATGGTACGACACGTCGACGAACGGCCGGTATGTTTTGGCCTTATTAATTTGTCAAGGTGTGTTTGTGAGGTTTCAGCATTGATCAACTCACTCTAGTTGATCTTAAACATAACTTTTCATAAGGTTACCAAAGGTGGTATTCCAAAAAACATTTTTTTTTTTTTTTTTTTTTTTTTTTTTTTTTTTAAGCAAAACTCATGATTTTTTATATGGACCCTGTCAGTCTTTAATTTAGATTTTAGGATATTACTACTAATTATCAAAGACTTGAGTTTTATACTTTATTACCTAATTAATCGTAAGATTTTATCCTACTAGGTAAAAAATTTTCATTTTTCAAATGTTTATTTCTTAATTTCTGAGGCAAGTCCGAAGACCCCCTGAGATAGGCCGAGGACTACACTTTGGAAACCAGTGACCTGAGATACCTTGTTTATTCGTCGTTTTTCCCTACTAACAATCTTGTTTATTTGTCTAAGGTTGAATATTTTCACCCCCTCCCCCTCCTCTAGCGTCGGCAAAAGAAAATATTATTTTGAACGTTTAGGATCACGTGAAATGAAACGAGGAAAACATGAGAATGATGTAACGAATGAAGTTTTGAGACGCGACGCGAAAACTCCCACAGAAAATGAATTTTTAATGTCCATCTCTGAAAAACAAGGTTGCACAATCAGGAAGTTACGTCTTTAAAGACTATAACGACAGGAATATTTAATTTTCGATTATTGGTATAAATCTGGCAGCCAAAAATTTGAAAACATCGGCCAGGTTGGGAAGGCAATATTTTTCTCTGTAGGTGAAATTCCCATACATATTCTTTGCTGTTCAATACCATGGTAACAAGTCAACAACTTTTCAGTTGGAAGTTTACTATTTCTTTTAATGCTAATGAAGGTAGGTAAACGAGATTTCACCGTGACGGGCTAATAATCATCAACAATCCCTAACCATGGTTAAAGTAGATCATTGTTTTACGGAACCAGAGTTTTGAACGTTGATTTAAAACAAACGGGTTTCACCAAAGTAATCAATGGTTACACTGTTATCGGTTAACATCGATTTATAACGTTTCCGTGAAACGTCGATTTAAAGTTTAAAAATTGATTTAGACGATATCAAGGAGGCATTTGCCCGCAAAACGGGGTAATAACGAGATAATAGTAAGGTGACAGCTGTTACCGACCTGAAATCTTCAATGCTTCCATATTTTGGTTTATTATTTCCAATAATAAGCCTATGTGATCGTGTAGCAAACAATTTTTATAACCCCCCCCCCCCCCCCCCCACAACAATTTTTATTAAGAGATCCCTTAATTATTCACAGCAGTACAGTAGCCATCACATTTCATACAGTCACAACCTAATGAATCACCCTTATAAAAATAAAATAAATACTGGGTCTAGTAGAAAAAAAAACCTCAAGCCGTAACCCCGATAAGTGTAGAGAGGAATTCAAATATTAAATTTTTGCGCACTTGTAGAAATTTTTTTTTATATCCCCCCCCCCCCCCCCCCCTCTCAAACTTTGTCACTTTACGTTTCAAGGTGCGTAGAATCCAAATTTGAAATGTCCGTCCGCCGTTCGCCGTCCGCCGTCCGGGCCTTAAAAGGCCTAGGAATTTACTAATAAACCCGTTCTTTCGCACATAGACTCCAGTTGGGGTCTAGTTGGTCCTAACGTTTAACCAAAAACGGGCGACAAAGTGCATTTTTCGAGGCTTTGAGTGTTAGACTTGTTAGACGCACGCCTGGTACGCTTGGCAGGGGGTCACGGTGGGTGGTGAGGTGGGTGAGCATGGGGTGGAGTGAGAGGAGGTTCCGCGGCACCTTGAGGTGGCTGGAGTGACCAGTGGCGTAGCAGAGGGGTGTAGGAGAATGGATATTTATCACTTTTACGTGTTATACCCATATAAAACACCGCGGCACCATGAGGTGGGGGTACAGCGTTCCTTCGAGGCATGAATATACGTTTTTTTCTAGGTCATATTTGTGTGTTAATACCAATGCTCTTCCTACGCATATTTAATAACATATCCTCTCGACTTTTCGTACGTACTTAGATAATGATATTATTAAGGCAATAGCTATTTGAATAGATAGGAGCTCAAACCGAGAAATATAAACATGCGTATATAATTATAGAAGTATAGGTTGTGGCAACTCGAAACAGGACACGCCGAGGAGTCTGGACGGGCCTTATGACGTACGCAAGCCAACTAAAACTACGACCAAACACAATTGAAAAAATAACCACCTTTGTGAAATAATTTGCAGCGTTTTTTATCCATTCTGATTTCATAATGTTTTACAAACTCGTAGGGGTAGTGCTTTACTGCCCTGCCATTTCGAAACTAGTGCAGCGAAGATAATATATTGATTTCTTCAAGAATTCTGGATTCGAGTTTGAAGTAAAAACCGCGAAATTCCGTACCTACCACTGGAATACTCCATCCAAACGCGATTTTGATTCGTCTCCATTGGAAATTTCGGGATTCGGTCTCCTAAAAAGCAGTGGTTGTTATTCGATGGATTTTATAACTGTAGCCATTGCAAAAGCCGAGATTCCATAGTTATTTCGACTCAAAAAGCGCAGGAAACAGTTTATAATTGTCTCGTAATATAACATGGAAAAGTTGCATGACTAGGTATTTTTATGTTTGTATCTCCCATCACTTCAACGACAACAGCCTACGACATCATCTAGGCACAATGTGTCATTTCAAATTGTGCTGAGCCGTTGACTACCTGTTTTATAACACTATTTTACAACTGTATTTGTACATTCCATGTACCTATGTCCCTACCTGTGAATTGTGTATTCGAAATTTGTTCAAGGAATAATAGAACAGTAGTTTTTGAAAGTCGGTACCTCCTCAGAAAATCGATTTTATGGAGATTGAAATCCGCTGTACCTACTCCCTTTAATCCAACGAGGACGGTGAATTGTCTTCATATCATCCTCGACAAATTCGTCCATAAAATCCAATTATATAATCAATCCTCTGTGGTTTATTTTCGTGTATGCAGGAAAACGTAGGAAATAACTAGGAAAATATAGTAAATTAGATAGAAAAACGTAGCAAAAAAGGATTTCAGTCATGTAAACAAAGATGGCGAAAAGAACTACCTAGTAAACCTAGAACTACCTAGTAAATCGTTGATTTGAATGTTAACCGCCCAAATTTGGTTGGTTAGTTTTGATCGTTGATTTACCGATTTCGGTCGTTGATTTACCTGAACCGGAGTTGGTGAAACCGAATATCGTTGTTCAACAGCTGAGATCTTCGGTTTAATGAATAAACGTTGATTAACAGCTTTGGTGAAACCGGTCCTTAGCCTTTCCCTAGGGACTGCTGGTTCAAAATGAAGGCGACCCTACCGTTCGCACAGCTTACGCTCTGAACTGCTGAAGTTTGAAATGAAGTCTCCTAATAAGGACTGCTGGGTTAGGATAACGTATGCCGTAATTGATACGAAGACTCCTAAGGAATTGTTTTTTAATGATGAGGTGCTCACAAAGACGAAGAAGGTGAAAATAAGGCAATTGTGTATCATTCCTCGATGGCACTTCCGGAAAAATTCGATTGGAAAAATCCTAATTAGGAAATCTGGCTCCGAAGATGGGAAAGATACTGAGTAGCGTCGAACCTTTGTTATTACGCCAACCTCCTACCAGGTAAACATGTTGATTTATTTTCTTGGGGGGGGGGGGGGGGACTTCTGGATATTTTGGGATTATTGAAAGAAGAAAGAGAAGACTGCGGTTTTGTTTTAAATAAACTTTCGGAACATTTTAGAGGCAAAAACTAATTTGGTCTTTGAAAAAAGTAAATTTCTTTCTAGAATTCAGCATTTTCACGAACCAGTAGATGAATTTATTAGCGATTTGCACTTATTGGCCAGAAATTGTAAATTCGACTTGTACTTGTTGATTTTCCACTCTTTATAGTCTAAAGTTTTTTTGCTACTTCCCACTATATAAAGAATTATATAAATTATTTACTTCATCAAACTTTTGCAAACCTCCACCTCATGGAACCACAACCAGGCAATAATTTCATTTCATACAATCAACAAGTACTGGTAAGTAGAGGCTAGCATTACTTAACCAAGCCCATATCCCTGACTTATTGCCTCTCTACTATTACCTCATTATTTTAACAGCATTGTATTATCATTCATTACTAACCAGTTACAACCTGGGGCAACAATGGTTTTGTATTATCCAAGACCAAAAACAAACCCAAACTGCTTACCAGTAAGTAGGTACCCGAACCCAACTAGTACCTACCATATAAATTGTCACTCTAGTCAACTCTTAACAATCTGAACTCTAGTACTAAGACTTATAGTAAGAGTAGCATATTGATTTTTATTTTATAGATCCCTGATGAGGCCTTTACGGGCCAAAATACTTGGACTTCATAAACCAAGATGAGTTACAGCTTACCGAAATGCTCATCCCCTAAAACTACCACTACCATGATAGCCAGTGAAAGGCAACACACCGATCTTATTAATAGAAATTGTATTCCTTACCTTCTGCCATACGTGTTTTAAAGAAGAAAGATGTTATCTTCGATGCTCGTTTCATGAAGGAGTAAAACTCAAACACTAAAAACAACTTAAGTTCGCATTTCACCTGAAGTTTGTTTTCTACTGCTCTTCTACTCACGAAATGGCGACGACGTACGACAGCACGACGCGGACGCAACACCAGCGCTGATGATGTTTTCCTCAAGCGCTTCTGGAAATCTCTGGGTTTACCCATGGACATTCTGACACTACCCGCGTCAATCCACGATTGATCCCCGGTCGGCACCTACACAGTTTCTAAACGCGCAGATTAGTAAATTTGCCGGGACAGATTAATGATTTTGCTTCCGAGTCTACCTAAAGGTAGCGGAAGCATTGTTAGCAAATTTTTGAAGAAAATTAAGCTATTGCTCTCGCCTCAAAATTTGTAGAATGTGAATTTTTGAAAAAAATTTATGCAGAAATCCGTTTCAGGCTATTTTTTTATGTATGTATATATGTATGTATGTATGTGTCATTCCAGACGATAACTGTCCGTAGAACAGTTGCTAGAAACTTCAAACAAATTTTAAAATGTTAAGGACACAAAACGAAAGTTCAAGTTCGTTGGCCAGCATGATCGGATTTCATCTTCGGGTTGAAATTTTCAAAAATGTTGTCAACAATTTCAAAATAGCCAGTTTTTTCCGATTCGTTGTGCGAAATAATTTTTTCAGCATACTAACACGTGGTATATTTGGAATCAGCGTAAAATTTCCTATAAGAATATTTATCAAGTTTTCAAAAATTTCAAAGTTGAAAAATCAGTGAAAAATCGAAATAATGCCGTTCGCTAGTTATAAACGCTGCAAATTATTTCACAAAGGTTTATTATTTTTTATGATCGTATTTTTAGTTGGCTAGCGTACGTCATAAGGCCCGTCCAGACTCCTCGGCGTGTCCTACTTCGAATTGCCACAACCTATACTTCTATAATTATATACGCATGTTTATATTTCTCGATTTGAGCTCCTATCTATTCAAATAGTTATTGCCTTAATAATATCATTATCTAAGTACGTACGAAAAGTCGAGAGGATATGTTATTAAATATGCGTAGGAAAAGCTTTGGTATTAACACACAAATATGACCTTGAAAAAAACATATTCATGCCTCGAAGGAACGCCGGCGCCGTACCCACCACAAGGTGCCGCGGCGCCGGCGCCTCCTCTCACTCCACTCCCCGCTCACCCCCCCCCCCCACCCTCGCCTCCCACCGTGACCCCCTGCCAAGCGTGCCAGGCGTGCGCGCGTCGAAAATTACACTTTTTTGCCCGTTTTTGGCCCATAACATCTATGCTAGTAAAGCAATCGGGATGGTTAAACGTTAGGACCAACTAGACCCCAAATGGAGTCTATGTGCGAAAGAACAGGTTTTTTAAGTCAATTCTTAGGCCTTTTATGGCCCGGACGGCGAACGGCGGACGGCGGACGGCGGACGGACATTTCAAATTTGGATTCTACACACCTTGAAACGTAAAGTGACAAAGTTTGAGGGGGGGTTATAAAAATGTTTTGCTACACGATCACATAGGCTTATTATTGGAAATAATAAACCAAAAATCGGTAATATTTGCATGAAACATTGTCCAAATTCAGATTGAACTACTCTTATGGAAGTATCCCTGCATAACCAATCCTAGTGTAGGTGCTTGCTAAAAAAAAAAAAAAAAAAAAAAAAAAAAAAAAAAAAAAAAAAAAAAAAAAAAAAAAAAAAAAAAAAAAAAATGTAATTACAACTGATGAGTTTACTCTGAAATATTCCCTCCTCCGATTCTCTCGGTCGCTCTCTTTAATGTTTTACGCTCAACTGTTTTAGGACTTGATGTAGCTTTAATACTGACTGTGGCTTAGAAAATATCAGCCATGAAATTATGAAGAAGTTCTATTTATGTACGTATGTACTTCAAAAATTCGCTCATGGGGTCATGCTGCATGACTGGACTTTTTTTTCACTTTCGGGGGAAAAACATTTTTGGTCTCCAAAATCAAAATTTCCACTCACATTTTACGTTTTAGATCATTCAGAACAATTTTGAATCCGTTTCTGTGTGTGTGTGTGTGTGTGTGTGTCTGTCGAGTGTCCGCAAATCCTTGTAACAAGCTTATTTTCCACAGTTTTCATCAGATTTGGATCAAATTTTCAAGGGATGTACGAGCTAGGGGGTAGACGGTCATTCATGTTATTGACTCAATACCCCACTCTACGCATGCGTAAACGTAAATTCTACCAAGCATCATTTTCTCATGCCCTAGTCAACCGATCTCGCTTAAATTTGGATGATAGTAGGGGGATGACAATTTGATCATCTTAAATTAATTTCAACATGATTGTATCAGTAATAGCTACTGCGCATGCGCCGAAATGGAACCCTTGTAACAAGCATATTTTCTACAGTTTTCATCCGATCTGGATGATATTTTCAGGGGACGTGCGGGATAAAAAGTAGACGGTTCCCTGTCAGTTTCATTGTTGCCAAATAAATACTGTACTTTGAACTTGCAAAACGAAAAATCCCATTATGCTCCATTTTTTCACGCCCCAGTCATCCGATCTCGCTCAAATTGGGACGATAGTCGGGGGATGACGATTTGATCATCCCATATCAATTTCAACATACTTACATCATTAGTAGCTACTGCGCATGCGCCTATGTGAAATCCTTGTTACGACCTTAATTTCCACTGTTTTCATCCGATTTCGATGAGATTGTTACAGAATGTACGGGTTCGGTTGTGGATAGTCCCCTATCAATTCCATTGTTGCCAAATCAATACTTCATTCTGCGCTTGCACAAACGTAAATTACATCGAGTATCATTTCTTCGTTCCTTAATTAGCCAATTATGATATTTTACGCTACATCTCGATTCACTCTTTTCCGCTTTGGAATTTTCCAAGATCATTTAAAACTTTTCAATGATCTATACATTTATGATAGGTAAACGAGAAAGCTATGTGCCACACCCAACTTGGCAGTTTTTTCTTCTGCCTCTAGGGGGGGGATTAAGGTGGATTTCTTTCTTACTCAACCTACGGATCACAAGTTTGAAATTAAGTCTCCTGGGGACTTTACTAAGCCGTGTCCACGCTATGCGGAACGAGGTTTGGCACCCCGTAGGAATGGTTACGATCCGCTTCTCGTAAACACTGCAACACCGCAAGAGTGCAAGAAGGGGCGATCACCCTCAGTCGCATTTTATCGTGCAGAGAGAAATTATTTAGTCTGTTCATTAGTTTTATGTTTTCATTACATACCTAATAATTGTTTTAGCTAGTTTTTGCAAACAATAAATCCATTTTAATATGATTTAATAATAACAATAAACTGCAATAAAGAATAATAACTCCGTGTAATAATTATAGATCAATACGTTGAAGCGCTATCTAATACAGAAATAATAAACTTTTGTGTAATAATTTGCTGAGTTTTTATAAGAAGCGCCCAAACCATGTCCAGCTCATACTATTCTTATGAAACTTTCTCCTTGAAGTGCTTCCCCATGTATAAAGTTGGGATCAATGTTAATCCAAGGTAATTGTGCTTGGTCTCTAGCATACTACCTGAAATTACCTGGATTTTTTGTAGAGAACAAGAAATTTCCCTGACTTCGACATTAGACCAGTCAAAGTTAACTTTCAGATTTAGTGAATTAAAAATTACATAAATACAACTGTTTACTGTAATAAAAAAATAATTTACATGCTCGTGAAGTAACAGTTAGTTTATAACTTATTTGACGCCTACTTACATATTACATGTAGCAAAAAGAAATCCGTACTTGGACTTCAGATTAAATATATAGTAGCTACTATTTACTAATAGCCCAAATAAATTAGACCAAACACTCTTAGTAACGTCAAATATAGTAACCCATTACCGACACTCAAGAGCAACTAGGATCGGTAACATAGAATTACTACTACGGTAACATAATATTACTACTTAAATAACAGTACTTAATACTACTGTATAAAGTAACTTTTTTGTATTATTGAAAGCAACGTATGCTCGATATTTTGAAAGTAGCAAAGTAACGCGTCCAATAATTCTTATAATCTATTTCTCATTTACTAAATTGGATTGTGAAAAGCAATGAATACTCTTTCAAGCTAAGCAACTCGCATAACCTATAGAAAAATTACGAATTTGTCCAAAGTGACGCATCATGAAAAGTAACTAGTTTCTCAAGTAAAATACATCTAATCTTATAGCTTACGATTAACCAATTATTGCTAATTCATGGATAGTAATTCATTCTGAGTATTCCTAATCATAAGCTTGTCTAATTTAAGTAACGCTTCACCCAGACTGGATAATCAATTTTATTCGTTGTATGTTTGCTTTTGAATTCTTTTGCAATACATGTCTGTTTAGAAACGTGCCTATCTCATTTAGAAACTATCCTGTCTCCCTCTTACACAATAACTGAGTAACTTGCTATTAATCCATGAGTGTGGTGTGAACAGCCACAGATTCATTAGTAATTCAGATCTATAATTTTGAGGGATCACCTTCAGTGATCTCTTAAGTAACGTACAACAAGTAACGGTCTTCAACTCGCAGCTCAAGGAGTAATGCACTGCATGAACACTTTTTCAACTTAGACGTAGTGTTCCGGTACGAGCCGCCAGAAGAAGTAGCTCTCCATTACCGCTCAAGGTAAGTCAACCTGTTGTTACTTCTGATTCGATCAGCAATTACTTGTGGAACGTTTACTCCATTGTTTAGTCGAAAGTTCCTCAGTAAGAATCCCCATAAACTACCTTAAAAGCTATGCCAGTAACGCCTTTTTGACAATAACTAATTCTTGAAAACCTTCCCCTCAAACTAACTAACTACTTTCTAGTTTGATAGACACAGAAAGCACCTTGTAACAACCACGTATTTCCACTCTATTGACACAGTGGTAACGCTGAGTTTGAGATACCACTTTCCCTGTAATTTGACTCATGCACACCCGTCATAGCTTATACGTCCCACGTATGTAATCGACAGAAGGTTTCCGAGTGATCAGCTCTCAACACCTGTATTGTAGGTAACCCGTTACCCATACTCTAGAACTGAGTGCCTGTAATACTGGGACCCGAAAACCGCAAAATGTTGGGGCTTTTTTTAGTTGTTGGCATTAAACCTAAACAGTACATCTGCCAATATTAGAGAACAATAAACTCTGCGTCGAACAAAGCCCTCAAACCTCGAATATGGTTCACTGATTACGTAAATCTCTCTCGAATAATCAGCATTTTTTACCAAATTGGCTAAAAAGCGGTTTATAGTAATTTTTCAACACTTGCAGCTCAAAAACAGTCCCTCCAAATGAAAAATGTAAAACATAAAAATTATGGAGCATCAAATTATGTATTGGAGGAGCATTCATACAGTTTGTATGTTACGGACCAAAAACTAAACGATTTTGATTAGGTACAGACCATTTTCCAGATTTTCCTTCAATTCTCCGACTTTTCCTCGTCACTAGAAACCCTGTTGTACTGGTTACCTACGTCTATTGGATACCGTCGTAGTATCATCTTTCGTTCCTAGCCAGACTCCCCCCTTTCTTCCGAATATAACTATCTTTAATTTTTCAGGTCTGATTTTTTGGCCTTAATATTTACCTAGCTGATAATGAGCAGCTAGGAGATGGGATTATCCGATACGACCATGTCAGAAATATCAGAACTTTAGTTTTTGTGTACTTTAACTTTTTCACTGACTGCTGAAGAAATCCCCATGATCAAAACAAGTTGAAAATACTGGCTAGTAGTGTTGTTATTTCCACGGATTATGAGCAATAAATACCTACGAAATGACACTGTGCATGGATTCTTGTGTTTGCGACAACAGAATTTGAAAGCCATTTTATGAATAGTCGCAGACTGAAATGTGGCTACAGTAATTTTAATGCAATGCTTCAATGTACATCATTGCCATCTAGCGTTGGTTGGCATTTATTGACTTCCCGTTGAGTCGATATCCGTGTTTTAAATTAAGACGCACTTATACTCGTTGCCTCAACACCTTGCTCCTTTTCAAACGGCAGTATTCAACTTTACATAATTACATCGAAAACAACCACTGACTAAACATGAGTTTAGCTCGAGCCGTCAAAGGAGACTTTTGAAATGTTTCAAAAATTATTCGAAATGACCCCGAGAGCGTTGTTAGGATGACTCCAGGTGACAGACACGAATTCTCTAGAATTTGTTGGTTTTTCTTTCAATGATTAGATATTTTTAAAAGCGAGAAACTACATCCGTCCCTCTTCCGACACTTTTCTCCCGAACTTCTCGATTCAAGAAGGATAAATAAGATTTATCGCATTTGGGGCAGAGTGGAATGGAAATGAAAGCTTCGTTCTCAGTGTGCGTTCTGCCAGTTCGGAACGGTTCTGTGCAAGCGCAATCGAGTTTTGTTGTTTGCAGTGTTTAATTTTAAAGTGTCTTTTTCAAGGCTTTGAGTGTTAAACGTGTTAGACGCACACCTGGCACGCTTGGCAGGGCGTCACGGTGGATCGTGAGGGGGGTGAGCGGGGGGTGGAGTGAGAGGAGGCGCCGCGGCACCTTGTGGTGTCTGGGGTGACCAGGGGCGTAGCAGAGGGGTGTTGTGATACACCGCGGCACCATGAGGTGGTCAATAAGGGAAAGAGCCCTACGTGTGATGCGGTTACCCGTACGGTGAAAAACAATGTGATTATGGTTTGTTCTGGATACCATCATTTTAGAGAGGATATGTTCCATAATATAAAAAAAAAAGTTATTACTAATCCTTACAATTATATCACTGTATTGAGATTAAAAAAATTAGAAATATGGGATGAAATATATGCATTTTCAAATAGAAGCATTCTCTATTAAATAAGAAGTGAATATGTTAATTAAGGGGTTTACATTCCCATATAATTTATAAATGAAATATGTTATTATTCAACATTGGGAATATATTTTCAGTCTCGGTGAGATGCGTGAATCCACCACCACACTTGCCAGTACGGTTGTGCGACAGGCAAAACTTTGCCAAGCCGTTGAAAAAGCGTCTCACGCCTACGACTACTACTTGCTTGGCCCAAATTGGATGGTATCATGCATTTTGTGGCTTGGCATCTTTTTTACGCAGAGCCAGGGTTGCCAGATCTACAGTATTTCCAGTAGATCTACGGTATTTTGAACCCTTCGCAGTTTTTTTGCAGTTCTACCGTATTCTGCAAATTATGTACCCACTTAAGTAGTAATTTGTTGGGTTAAGGCGAATTAAAACTCAACACTGTTGTTATCCCCAGTCATTAGCTGTTGTGGAGTTGAAGTTCTGTTTTGACTTTCATTTTGAAAGTTATTCGTTAGTTTTGACAAAGTGTTCTACTGTCTCGGTGTAGTTGTTCCTTCAGTTCTCGGGGTAAAGTGAAGCAAGTGTTTTGTGCGAAATATTACTTTTTCAACATTATTTAGAGTTACTCTTTATTTGTTCTAGAGGTTCCTTCCCTCCCCACCCTCTTAGTGTAAAAATACCATGTCAGGTGATTATTTCAATAATGGGGGCCATCGTCTTCTTTGCTAAACTCTCTGGCTTGGCATCATAATATTCTGTGCTAAGGTGTCTTTGAATAGAACTGCTTTCGGTATTCTACAGTTTTTGATTAAAAATTCACTCTATTGTACAGTATTTTTGAATGGAAGAATCTGCAGTAATTCTACAGTATTTTTCTGTTAGCGTCTGCAGTATTTTTCTTCTTCGAGTCTGGCAACCCTGCGCAGAGTGTCTATTTGGGATATCAATAACAGATCGTCCCTATGCACAGCCACGATTATGGAATACACAGCCAGGGATTGCAATGGGTTCTAAGTTATCTCCTCTACCTACCTACCTACCCCTCGGTGCTACAGCCCATGTCGGGCCTTGACCTGCACAAGCAGCCGTCTCCATTCCGTCCTGTTCCGGGCGACCACCTTCCAGTTACGAACGCCGATTCGCCGGCAGTCCTCCTCGACACCATCCAGCCAACGGAGACCCGGTCTTCCTCTTGGGCGTCTTCCTCCTGGACATCCTCGCAGGACACTGTGAGGTGTTTCTGTTTCGGTCATCCGAGCCACATGGCCGGCCCATCTGAGCCTCCCACATTTGATAAATCCAATTATCCGTTGGTCATCAAAGAGCTGATATATTTCGTCATTGTACCTGGCCCGCCACCCATCAACATCCCTCACCGGCCCAAATATTCGCCGCAGGATTTTGCGTTCAAATACCTCAATAGCTCTTGTTGTTGCGGCAGATAGCGTCCATGTCTCCGAGCCGAATGTTAGGACTGGCCGCACTAGCGTCTTGTACAAGAGTATTTTGCTGGTTCTAGAAACATTCCTAGACTTGAAGTGCCGCACAAGGCCAAAATAACATCTGTTGGCTGCAGCTAGCCTGGCCGAGATTTCTGGGGTCATGTCATTGCTGGAGGTGACGACCGAACCCAGGTATGTGAACGAGTCCACACTCTGGAACACGTACTCCCCAACAGTAAGGTCATCAGTCTGTCTCAGCGCTCTTCCCGCTATCATATACTTGGTCTTTCGTTCGTTTACTTCAAGGCCTAGCTTCCTTGCCTCGCGATTCAGTGCCAAGAAGGCTTCCTTCACATCTCGCTGACTCCTGCCAATAATATCAATGTCGTCAGCATATGCAAGGAGCTGGACAGACCGGCTGAATATGGATCCTCTGCGATCCAAACCAGCATCCTTGACGCACCTATCAAGTGCCACATTAAACAGTATGCAGGCCAGTGCATCGCCCTGTCTGAGTCCCTTGGTCGATTGGAAAGAATCCGACAATTCGCCCTGCACTCTTACTTGGCAGCTGACATCCCTCATCGTCACTTCGACCATTCTGATGAGCTTTTCTGGGATGTCAATGCGTCTCATGGCCATGTACAGCCCACCTCTACATATGCTGTCATAGGCCGCACGGAAGTCCACAAAGAGATGGTGTGTGGCAATGTTAAATTCTCTTGTTTTTTCTAGTATCATTCGTAGGCTAAAGATTTGGTCGGTAGTTGATTTATTTCGCCGAAATCCGCATTGATACCCGCCTATGGTGGGCTCGACATATGGTAACAGCCTCTCGCAAATTATGTTGGAGAGGATCTTGTAGGCCACTGGGAGCAGCGAAATGCCTCTAAAGTTACAGCAGTCCAGCCGGTCGCCTTTTTTGTGAATGGGACACAGTATGCTCCTGGTCCAATCATGTGGGATTCTCTCACATTGCCAAATCTTTGATATAAGGCAGTGACTGTATCAGTCAAGGCAGCTCCACCCTTCTTGAAAAGCTCGGCTGGGAGATCATCTACCCCTGGTGATATATTATTCTTAAGCTTTTTCATTGCTTTTTCTACTTCTTCCAGGGTTGGTGGGACATCCTCTATAGGTTCATGTGCGGGAGCAGCCCTGTGGCTAGTAGCAGGATTCTCGTTTGCATTCAACTGCTCTTCATCTTTGCAGGGCCTCTTGTTTGTCCGCCACAATGCTGCCTTCCCGGCCCCTGCACATACCAACCCTTGGTTGATATCCTTTTCTCATACCATTGACAGACTTGTATAGTTTCCTAGAATCATTTATGGATTTGAATTGTTCGCACTTCTCAGTTTCTGCCTTTAACCATGCCCGTTTTTTCCTTCGGTGGAGCTTCTTTTCTATCCTACGAAGGGTGCGGTAGGCTTCTTCTCTTCTTCTTGTGCAGGGGCCATCCAGCTTGGCTATGTATGCCTCGTTCTTTTTTACGGTAGCCTCTTCACACTCCGGGTCAAACCAGGCCTCTCGGCAGTTAGTTTCCTGTTTTCCAATTATCTCAGAGGCACTTGCGGAGATAGCTTCCCTGATTGTGCTCCAGGACTGTTCAACATCAGCTCCTGGCATCCCACCACTCCTCAGGGTGTCCTCGATCTTCTGCACGTATGCCTCTGCTGTGGCCGGTTCTTGAAATCTATCCAGCTTGAATTTACTGAGAGCTCCCCTGGGGGCTCGGCGAGCGTTGGAGATCCGCGCTCTAACCCGCGAAACCACTAGATGATGATCAGAGTCAACGTTCGCGCCCCTCAATGTCCTCACATCCATTATGGCAGAGCGATGCCGGCAGTCGATCAGAAGGTGATCAATCTGGTTGAATGTTGTCCCATCTGGTGAGCACCACGTTCGCTTATGAATATCTTTGTGAGGGAAAAATGTAGAGCTGATGATCATGTTTTTTGCCATAGCCAACTGGGCCAGGCGATGCCCATTGTCGTTTGAGACCTGGTGTAGGCCATGCTCCCCATTGACCCCCCCAAACGTCCTTTCTCTGCCCACTTGAGCGTTGAGGTCGCCAACTATGATCCTGGCATCATGGGCTGGGCATGCATCCACGGCTCTGTCAAGCTGGTCGTAGAACTCCTCCTTGCTCTGATCATCACTGACCTCTGTGGGGGCGTAGACACTCAGAACACTAAGGTTATAAAACCTTCCCTTTATCCTGAGGTAGCAGATTCGTGGGCTTATAGGTTTGAAACCCGTAATCAGGTGTGTACACCGTGGGCTCACTGCAAAGCCTGTTCCAAGTGCGTGGGTTCTCTCTCCACCACTATAGAATATGGACCAACCCTCAGAGTCGAGCGTCCCACTGCCAGTCCACCTCACCTCCTGTAGGGCCACTATGTCCATGCTGAACTTCTTCAGCTGTTGAATTAGGAGCCTAAGGGCACCTGGTCTGTATAGGGACAGAACATTCCAGGATCCAAGCTTCACGTCGAGTTTTTTCTTCTTCCTAGTTTTTCCATTATCCATGCCAGGTCGTCGCCAGTAAGACAGTCCGGTTTCTTCTCTTTGTGCGTTCTGAACGATTGTTTGTTTTCCGTGATGGGGTTGTTGGCCCCATGCACAACCCCCAACCTGGAGGGCCAGGAGTTTTGTATCAGGCTTCTCCTGCCCTAGAGGGATTGCCTTCACTGCGGCTACAGAGATCCCTCCTCCCCGGCTGGTTTTGGTCCGCCCCGGGCAATTATCTCCCGGTACCCCCCATATCTGGGGGGCATTCCCCTATCCGCCACCTGGGGAGGCGCTCGATGGGAGACCAGCCAACTCCACACGAGAAGTTATCTCCTCTGCTTGCAGATATTTACATGGATTATCTTGAGCAACAACTATTTACAACTTGTAACACAAATAACCTACTCTATTGGTATAGATATGTCGATGATATTATCATTCTATGGAAGGGCACAGAAAAACGACTAGATTCTTCCCATGAAAAAATAAATAAATTAGATCCCTTTATCAAATTTACCCTCGAATTCAGCGGAAATAAAGTCAATTTTTTTAGATCTGTCCATCTCTTTGGTAAACAAAAAGCATAATTTTTTAATTTATAGAAAAGATAAAAATACCGATATAACTATCCATAGTACTTCAAATCACCCTTTAGTATGCAGCCTTCCATAGTATGATTAACCGATCACTATCTATTCCAATGAGTGAACAAAATTTATCAAAAGAAAAATCCATTATCAAAAGCATAGCGGCTAGTAACGGATATGGAGGAGATCTCGTTGATACCATATGGGATAAGGTTCTTAGGAAAAAGAGTAGGGAAAAAGTTTCCAATCTGGCTAGGGAAGATGTAAATTTAGGAGAAAAAAATGGATAAATATACCTTATTATGGGGAAATTTCTGATGAAATCGGCAAAATTCTATCATCGAGAGATTACAAAGTAGGTTTTGAAACTAAAAATAGTCTTAAAGCATTACTAGGATCCGTTAAGGACAAAATCAATGTTCAGGATAAAAGTGGGGTTTGTAAACTAAAATGTTCTTGTGGCTACGAATATTGCGGTCAAACTGGTAGGAAATTCAGGGAAAGAACAGACGAGCATCAGGAAGATTTCAAGGAAAATAAGGGTAAGTCTACATTCGCGAAACATCTTAAGGAATCCAATCATAGTTACAATTTTGATTTGACAGGTAGACAGTTTGTAGAATTTCTTCATTTTTGTCCAATGGGAGGTATGTTGAATGTACTTGAAAAATTCGAAATTATCAAAAGTGCCAGATCTGGTAAATGTTTAAATTAGGATATCCCTCAATATATTTCACCACTGATAAGTCCATTTCTGTAAAGCTAGGAATTATTCCTTCAAATTGTTGAAACCAGTAATTCTTCCCCTCCTTTCACTTCATCTGATTAGCTATAATCCCCCGTCACCTTGTTTGCACTTCATTGGTTGTACCTCCTGCCCCTTTCCTTTCTCTTGACCAATGGGATTCAATCTCCCTTCACCTGTGACTATAAAAGCTGTGTCCTTTCTAATGTGTCTTCCGTTATTGTTTGTTACTGATGGTGGCCTTACCGTCGAAATCGATCTTTATTTTTCGTGGAAATAGACAACGTTTATTTCCAACTTCCGTTTTGAATTACAGGGGACGTAGAAGTTCGTGGTACGCGGATACAATCAAAATTAATAATTTTACGCTTTAACTTCAGTTCCTAAAACCTTCAATTGGAGAATGTAATTAGTAAAACACGATTTCTACTATTTTTATATGGATCCGGTTGCCTAGCAACTTTAGACGCCCTTAGGAATAAAGACATTTTTATTAGGTTCGTTTGTATAAGGGCAAAATTGCGTGGATATATTACAGCCCCTCGGAGAGGAGTAAAATCACCTAGTCAACGAAACGGAAATGTGGATACTGCAAACTGAAATCAAGTCGTTCCCCACTACCTTTTGGGCTAGCCCATATGCGATTTTTCCCTAGAAAAATATCCATTGTTCAGTATCCACCAAATTCTCCTAAAAACTTCCCCTTCTTTTCACTGCCTACTTGATCAAGCTTGGTTGTTTCACATATTCTTTTATTAATTTTTTATTGTTTGTATATGGATTTCTGTTTAGAAATGGGTGATTTTTAGTGATTTAGTTTAGTTTTAGTTCGTAAATCAGACCCAGTCAGCCGAATCATCAACAACATCAACGTGTGGTATACCTTTTTCAAAGGCCACGTGACATGAATATGCACTGCGTCATCAACTGTAAAACTGAATCAATTTTCGCCATTTTCAGACAATAACCAGGAAAAAATCCAAATTAAGAGGTGCAACGACGATTTAACCACTGTATTGGAGCGAGGTCGTATGAGTAGGCTGTAGGAAAATAATGCCTAATGGATGTTATGTCTGCGCTTGCGGAGTTGAATTTTGGTTCATGAATGATGTAAGAATTATTAGTTCATGAATAATGTAAAGTAAGAATTTATTATTGGCACATTAAAAAAACAAAAACAAAGCGAATAAATTTGTTAATATCATATGTAGAGATGAGTCGATACCAAAATTTATCGATTCCCGATTCTCGATACCGATACCATCGGCGCATAATACCTAACTTACCTGTAGGTGAAAAACGAAAATTCCTCATGCACTAGTAATATATACAAATTTTTTTGTACAATATATAACTTATACTTACGAAAAATTGATCCCAATATATTTGCAAATGAGGTAATTTTTAAATAAAAACAAAACATGGATAATAAAACCTTTATTCTCCATCTGTTCTACTTAAGGTTTTTGTTTAAAAAGACCAACATTTTAATTCTTTCTGGGTCCAGACGATTTCTCTTCTGGTCGCAGATGTTCTTGTTCCAATGAAGCTTTAATGCTTTAGTTACTTATTAAAATTAAATACATTTTAAAGATTAATTCTTATTACAAATTCTAAATTTCAGATTTATATTTTCATTCAAGGCTTTAGTTAATTTGATTTGTGCAAATACAAAATTTGATATTTTTTTGTTATCTATCAAGTATCAATTAATAGGCAACTTTTATTGCCTAGGATTGATTTCTTTCTGAATAAAACAAGTTAAGCAGACTGACTTGGTTTTTTAGTTTTTCGTCGGTAACTGTAAGGTATTTCCAAATAAGACTGGCTCTAGGCTTTTATACTTGGAAAACATAGCTTTGTTTAATGCTTCTGTTGTCACAAACAAAATAACACAAGCCTACTTGTAAACAAAGTTATAATTGTAAGTTGTGTTTCGGACAATTCATGTTTCGCAACAGCTAACTTCACACAACGGTTGCACGGTACAACCATCTTCGTTGTTGGATGGTTGCAATAGTACCGTTGTGTAATAAAACGCCCATCACCGGGCGGTATCGGTATCGGCTTTAGGCGATCGATTCTCGATACCGATACCAATGCCTAAGAAGCGGAGGTATCGAGAATCGGTATCGGGAATCTACTCATCCCTAATCATATGCCTGCATAGAAGATTTCGTAGTGAACTTGTGTAAGCAGGCAGAGTTACTTAATCAAGCCGTAACCGAAATGTCTTCACACAAACTTGAATTAGAAAAACAAATATGACGAAAGAAAATTAAATGTATTGCTAAAAAATAGTCATTAATGTAAAATAGGTTGAGCACATTGGATACAAATAAGTCGTTAAACTCCAATTTTATGATGACGAATAAACTTGTTTTAAAATAATTTTACAGTTCAAAATAAATTTTGGAATTTTTGAAATTTTTCAGTTTTTTTTTACTTTTTATGTCTTTGCTGTGGCACATAAACTAAAAAAAAAAACGTCACGGAAAATATTTTGATGATTTCCGCTTACAACCGAGTCGTTGCTAGGGAAATGTTACTTCTTCGTTTTTCATTCCACAAAATTCGTTGAACATTCGTTCGAAAGCTCTCGATTTATCCAACCACATTATGTTAACTAATGCGAAGTGCGTGGACAACAACCTGTTGTGAGCAAGGTTATTTGAATAATTGTGTACACTCAGGTGATCATTCTCAATAATTGATATTGTGAACATGATCCACCGCTTGTTAATTTCTGATGATTTCATTGAGCTGGTGTTTCGATGATTTGATTCATAGCAGGTGATCCAAATATTGCGAGAACGGTTTGATTTGTGAAGCGGTGGTTAAATCATTTTAATAGGTGATTTCTATGCATTACACTCGAGGAAGCTGTAATTTCGTATGTAGCCTCTTCAGGACATTTACTTGACGATGCCCAGGGTCCGGATCAGCTGAGTGGCTCTTAGAGCTTGCATACGAGTCAGCAACTAAAGACATAAAATGTCCCAATGTGTTGCAGACTCGTATGCAAGCGTTTCTGACGATTTTTTTTTTTTTTTTTTTTTTTTTACCGATTTTATGAAAAATAAAGTTTGTATTTCCAAGGACCCAAACTGTGATCAGTTCTGAAAAATTTTTGAATAAACAAAATATCTATCATAGATGAGACAATCAATCATTCCATTCCCCCAACACCAAAAACCACATACTATTTTGGTCCAGACATCACGACTTTTTAGTGGAGATCAGCGCATTGACGAATGAGTTAAATAAACGAGAAAAAATGTGGTTGCATTGCAGGGTTAATCAAGTTGATACAATAATAAGGCAATACCTGAAATTTCTAATATTAAGTGCATTTCAGCATAATTTTGTGAATAAAGTTTTTAATGTTCTAGTTCATCGTTGGTAAGCTTCTTTTAACAAAAATTCCGGCAAAAATATGTTTAACAATTTTTAGCCATTTTTGGAAACTTTTAGTGATTTTTTAGCACATTTTTTGAATTGTGGTCAATTTAATGTGCTAAAAAAGTGGTGTCAACGAACTCATGCTTTCATCTGAAAGCACGATTTTTTGCGCAAAACCGGTATTTTTGTCACAGTCGTCCATATACATATAGGACAGGGGGTCTACAGAAATTATTTGACAAACTCAAGAAATCGATTCTAGAGCTAATTTCTTATCGAAAGTATCCCTACGGATTTCTTATTAAACGCTGTTTTCATGTTATTCAATTTTTTAGATTTTAGGATTTTTTCGTGTTTTGTATATCATGACGACCATAACTCCCCCTAAAATCACAGTAAACTCAAAACTAAGGACACTGTTGGAAAGTCTGTTAAATTTTCTATAACCCTGGTATAAAGTAAAGTGGTTTTAGTTAGTTTTAATTGGTTAAAAAAAGGACGAAGTACAAAATTAGAAAAATGTTTAAGTTTATTTTTCCATTTTTCTGCTACCGGTTCGGTGATTTTTCGGAGTGCACTCTTCGGAAAAAACTTCCCCAAACTGTCAGCTTTTGAACGGTATAGTCAATTTTACATTTACTTTGCTAATTGGGAGAGAAAAGTATATTCTTATGTTGAAAAACATGGTTTTCACTACGAAATCAAGGGTTTTAGTGAAAAATGACCCTCTATGAAAATGCGAGTTTGGGGCCGGTTCCTTCTTATTTTTTCACGCTGAATCGATTTCACACTTTAACTCACAAATTTTCAGTTTATTTATTATGCTCAATTTCATGTGGGTAAAACTAGTGAGTTGAAGTGTAAAACTCAGTTATAACGGAGTTGGGGAGATCTGCAAGTGTTACCATCCGATTCAGCGTGAAACAAAATACGTAGAAACCGGCCCCAAAGTCGCATAGGGTCATTTTTCATTGAAACCCTCGATTTCGTAGAAAAAAAGTCCAGTCATGCAGCATGACCTCATGAGCAAATTTTTGAATAAATCTTCTACATTTCAGTCGCTATTGATCGTGTAGAGAAACTTGAGATTAACGTT
Organism: Adelphocoris suturalis; assembly: GCA_030762985.1. Taxonomy (NCBI): domain Eukaryota; kingdom Metazoa; phylum Arthropoda; class Insecta; order Hemiptera; family Miridae; genus Adelphocoris; species Adelphocoris suturalis. The sequence goes on along the minus strand of CM061046.1, from coordinate 74,808,961 downwards.
ACTGACGGCCGAGCGGAGCGAGGCCTTGGGTCTGCGTGCTAGTACGTACATAAATAGAACTTCTTCATAATTTCATGGCTGATATTTTCTAAGCCACAGTCAGTATTAAAGCTACATCAAGTCCTAAAACAGTTGAGCGTAAAACATTGAATAGAGCGACCGAGAGAATCGGAGGACGGAATATTTCACAGAGTAAACTCATCAGTTGTGATTCCATTTTTTTTTAACAAGCACCTACTACCTACGTTTTAAACAGCATGGTTCTAGGATTGGTTATACAGGGATACTTCCATAAGAGTAGTTCAATCTGAATTTGGACAATGTTTCATGCAAATATTAACGATTTTTACAACTAGCGAATGGCATTATTCCGATTTTTGACTGATTTTTCAACTTTGAAATTTTTGAAAACTTGATACATATTCTTATAGGAAATTTTACGCTGATTCCGAATATACCGAATATTCCGAATATAAATAAATTCTGTTTTGGGTCAAGTCGAAGCCGTTCTGTGTTTGTGATAAAACAAAAAGAACAGGGTGCACTAGGTACCTAATCATGAGATATATTGTGAATTTTGTCCAATTGATGTGGGGTCTTTGACGTCTAAACGACAAGTGGTCGTTGATTCTTTTAAGGTGTGTAGATCTTTCCTTTCAACTGCATATATCGATAATGTTAGCAACAAAAATAAATTGATAACTTCATTGTTTGCTGTGTTTTTTCTTTTTTTTAATGAATTTTATTTTATTTATTTTCCTGAGGTTATCATTAAAGCATACATAATCCCAACTTCAGGCAGACAGTTCTACTATGCATTATAATGTATTGAAATTGTCCATGTATCAATGTAGTAGTGCTAATAAACACATTTTCTATTCTATTCTACAGGGTGTCCCAAAAGTAACCCCCCTCCCAAATTCTTCTCACAATTTCCGAGATATCGAAGTAAAACTTGGAGTGTTTTTGGGCTGCCAATACTAAGTATTAGAAGCAAATAAAAAATTTCATGGCTGATATTTGCTAAGCCACAGTCAGTATTAAAGCTACATCAAGTCCTAAAACAGTTGAGCGTAAAACATTAAAGAGAGCGACCGAGAGAATCGGAGGACGGAATATTTCACAGAGTAAACTCATCAGTTGTGATTACATTTTTTTTTTTTTTTTATTTTTTTTTTTTTTTTTAAACAAGCACCTACTACCTACGTTTTAAACAGCATGGTTCTATGATTGATTATACAGGGATACTTCCATAAGAGTAGTTCAATCTGAATTTGGACAATGTTACATGCAAATATTACCGATTTTTACAACTAGCGAACGGCATTATTTCGATTTTTGACTGATTTTTCAACTTTGAAATTTTTGAAAACTTGATACATATTCTTATAGGAAATTTTACGCTGATTCCGAATATACCACATGTTAGTATGCTGAAAAAATTATTTCGCACAACAAATCGCAAAAAACAGGCTATTTTGAAATTTTTGACTACATTTTTGAAAATTTCAACCCGAAGATGTAATCCGATCATGCTGGCCAACGAACTTGAATTTTCGTTTTGTGTCCTTAACATTTTAAAATTTGTTTGAAGTTTCTAGCACAATTCTACGGACAGTTATCGTCTGGAATGACACATACATACATACATAATTCTTTTTTTTTTTCTTTAAGAAACCTCCCCTCAAAGACGGAGGGGGCACGCCATTAAACTGAAAAATAAACAAATAAAATAAAAAAGTGGGGAGGACGCCCAGGTTTACCCGACGCCGGCTCTAGGGATAAGGGAAGTTGCAGGACGAGGAGGAAGAATGGGATGAAAGGAAGTGCCCCTATAAAATGACCACCAGTTCAAGTAAGAACCCCTCAGGACGCGGGTGGTGATACCACGGAGTACTCCTGCCGAGATGCCCAACTCGAGTAACTCCGTGGCGCTTTTCCCGCACCACACCCCGCGCCATGACACGGTCGCGGCAATGACCTTGATGTTATTAGGTGGCACTCCTTTTAGCTCAGATATCGCTTGGCGCAGATCATTTCTATCATATTTACTTTTCTTAGCCCGCCAGGTCTGCTCCATGTCCACGCTGCCACTGACAACCTGGACATCCAGGATAATAGCAGACCCATCGGGCTTGATCGCAACAATATTTGGCTTCTTGCCCCGGTCACTCGGCATGTGGTATAGTCTCTCCCTTTCGACATCCCAACCGCTAGATGACAAAGCACCTGCTACCTGCTTGGCAACCGCATCGTGACGTAAAATGCGGCCACCGTGAGTACGAGGACACTGCTGCACCACATGATAAAGATTCTCATTTTTACTCCGACAGGCACGGCAAAGGGTGTCTACTGTCCCGCGACTACTCCTCGAACACCTCACCGAGGTGGCTAACGTAGCCACCCGGACGGCATGAAAATGGCAATAGTCGCAGGCCCCAATGCCCTCTGAAGCCCATTCCACCCACTGGGTAGAAATGGGGGATTCAGAGCACTGTCGGAGTTCTTTACCATCTACTGACTCATGCAGTGCAGCAGCGAACTCAGCAGATGAGCTGGGTTTTGGAGCAGTTGGTGTTGCTCGATTGCACCACAACAACTGCTGCCGGACAAAGTCCAGGTCAGCAGCAGTGCGGGCGACCTCCCAGCTCGAGCCCCTAAGGGCAAGCAGGCGCTGGCGGCGTAAAGATGACTGGCAGAAAGAGAGACAATACCGAGTCCACCGGCCTTGACCGGTGCGTGGATGTAAGCACTTGGGACACCAGGTGGAAAGCCTAGCCAAGAGCGCACAGCAGAGCGAACTTCACGATCTAACTCAAGCAGCCTCCCCGCAGTAAGCCTGCCAAAGACTAACCCATAGGTTAGCTTTGGCAGTAAGTACGTGCGAAGGAGGCGCAGCTTCTGCTGTGGCTTCAATGGAGCCTTGGTGACACGAGCTAATGCTCCACCAAGGTCCACACGGCTTGCGGCTATAGTGGCCACACCCATGAAGTCGACCCCAAGGTACCGCCAGACCTCAGAAGTTTGTCCTAAGACAAAACACTCCTCATCCACTACCTTCACCTTATGCTGGCGACCCGACGGGACCAAGGAGACCGACCCGCACTTAGCTGGGTTGACCACCAAACCACACCTGGCTAGCTGCTCAGCAAATGCGTTGAGGGAGATCTGCAAGCCCTCACGGGTTTCTGCGAGTAGGATGACATCATCAGCAAAAGCTAATGCACCTACTCGCACCCCAGGGGCGAGATCAAACCCTATTTCAGCTGGCAGCTTACCCAAGGCCGTACATACATACATACATACATACATACATACATACATACATACATACATACATACATTAAAAAATGCGTTAAACTTCAGAATATGATTCAGAATAGCCTGAAACGGATTTCTGCATAATAATTTTTCAAAAATTCACATTCTACAAATTTTGAGGCGAGAGCAATAGTTTAATTTTCTTTCAAAATTCGCTAAAACATATTGGTAAGTAATGCATGCATTACTGGGACGTCCCTATGAATGGATTGTACATAATTTTGGGATAAAAGTTTAATAAGAGAAATATTAAAAATATTAAACATGAAATAATATTATATTAAATAAGTATTTCCACCATAAAACTTCCAGCATGGAATTTGAAACACCTGACATATTTTCCAAAACTAGACCAAATTCATAATTGAACAAAAAAGTGATCACGAAAATCTGACGAGAATAATTAAAACATCATTATTTATCAGTATTGCCCCCTCCCTTCCGAAATTAAATAATGAAATTTGAGATCCCTTAATAAGTTCCAAAACTATATCGAATTTGTAATGGAACAAAATAAGAATCACAAAAATCGGTCGAGATTTGTTGGGCTTGAAAGATTTGGTAATAATCCCCTACACCCCCACCTCGATAGCAAATCCGAAATTCCCAAGGTTTGCTGCACAACTAGACTAAAATTGCGGAATCGAACCAAATAAGGATCCCGAAAATCGGTTGGGAACTGTAGGTGGCGAAAAGATTTGTCGAAAAAATTAGGTTTTTTCAGCTTTACCCCCTCCATTTCCACTCTTCCATCACAGAATTAAAAATTTCGGTTTTTTTTGCACAACTAGGCTAAAATTGGAATCGAACCAAATAAGAATCCCAAAAATCGGTAGAGAATTGTAGATGGCAAAAAATTTGTCGGAAAAAAAAACCACGTTTTTTCAGCTTTACCCCCTCCATTCCCCCTCTTCCATCACATAATTCAAAATTTCCGGGTTTTTTGCACAACTAGCCTAAAATTGGGATCGAAACAAATAAGAATGCCGAAAATCAGTTGAGAATAGTAGGTTGCGAAAAAGTTTGTAAAAAAAACCACGCTTTTTGCAGCTTTACTCCCACCATCCCCCCTCTTCCATCACAGAATTCAAAATTTCCGGTTTTTTTTGCGCAACTAGAATAAAATTGGGATCGAACCAGTGGCGTAGTTTGAGGAGGGGCAGGGTGGGCAGAGCCCCTCCATGGATTACAGGGGACGAACTAAATCACTCGCGACGAAGTTGTGGAAACCCATTTCAAAACAGAAGTTAGTAGAAGACGTTGTCTATTAATCAATAACAAGTTGTTTGTTACTGATGATGGCCCAACCGTCGAAATCGATCTAACATTGTAACTCTTTATTTTTCGTGGAAATAGACAACGTTTATTACCAACTTCCGTTTTGAATTACAGGGGACGCAGAAGTTCGTGGTACGCGGATACAATCAAAATTAATAATTTTACGCTTTAACTTCAGTTCCTAAAACCTTCAATTGGAGAATGTAATTAGTAAAACATGATTTCTACTATTTTTATATGGATCCGGTTGTCTAGCAACTTTAGACACCCTTAGGAATAAAGACATTTTTATTAGGTTCGTTTGTATAAGGGCAAAATTGCATGGATATTTTACAGCCCCTCGGAGAGGAGTAAAATCACCTAGTCAACGAAACGGAAATGTGGATACTGCAAACTGAAATCAAGTCGTTCCCCACTACCTTTTGGGCTAGCCCATATGCGATTTTTCCCTAGAAAAATATCCATTGTTCAGTATCCACCAAATTCTCCTATGAACTTCCCCTTCTTTTCACTGCCTACTTGATCAAGCTTGGTTGTTTCCCATATTCTTTTATTAATTTTTTATTGTTTGTATATGGTTTGTATTAAACCTTTTACGAATTAAATCACAATTAAAATACTCGCAAAGATAAAAAAATTGAAGTTTTCTGTGGTGATTGAATTAGTTTAATAGAAAAGATTGAAACAATCTGTTGTAGCAGCAGGTAGGTATTTCTAATCTAACCTAGCATATTGCTGGTTTGAGTTTGTTTTGTTTACATTATGTTGTTTGTCGTTCTCGGTTTCATGCCCCGTTTTTTATTCCGCGTACTTATATAATACAATTTATTGTGTGACATTGTCCAGATCAACAAGTAGGTACCTAACGATTTATTGTGGATAAACCTATAAGTGAGAAACGACCAAATATATAAATATATGATTAGGCCGGCATCAAGTCTAGTATTACAGTATATAAGCCTTGAGCTCCTAAGTTGATCCGTAGTTATTTGTATTTATCGTAGTTTTCAACGTTCTGATTACCTATTAGTTAATTGGATAATATTTTTTCCAAATAGTATTAGGTAACTTTTAATAATTCATAGGTAGGCTTGTGAATATGAAAGCGTACGTGATTTCAAATCATTACGAAAAACCACTGAATATCTACTTATATGAATGTTTGACAGTTTATAGAAACGAATACTAAAACTATGAAATAAAATGTAGTCCTTGACTGTTGCCCCTCCATGAGAAATGACTTAGCTACGCCACTGAATCGAACCAAATAAGAATCCCGAAAATCGGTAGAGAATTGTAGGTGGCGAAAACATTTTTTGAAAAAAATTACGTTTTTTTCAGCTTTACCCCCTCCATTTCCTCTTTTCCATCACAGAATTCAAAATTTCCGGGTTTTTTCGCACAGCTAGGCTAAAATTGGGATCGAGCCAAATAAGAATCCCAAAAATCGGTAGAAAATTGTAGGTGGCAAAAAAAATTGTCGAAAAAAAAACCACGTTTTTTCGGCTTTACCCCCTCCATTCCCCCTCTTCCATCACATAATTCAAAATTTCCGGGTTTTTTTGCACAACTAGCCTAAAATTGGAATCGAACCAAATAAGAATCCCAAAAATCGGTAGAAAATTGTAGATGGCAAAAAATTTGTCGAAAAAAAAAACCACGTTTTTTCAGCTTTACCCCCTCCATTCCCCCTCTTCCATCACATAATTCAAAATTTCCGGGTTTTTTGCACAACTAGCCTAAAATTGGGATCGAAACAAATAAGAATCCCGAAAATCGGTAGAGAATTGTAGGTGGCGAAAAAATTTGTCGAAAAAAATTTCGTTTTTTTCAGCTTTACCCCCTCCATTTCCCCTATTCCATCACAGAATTCATAATTTCCGGTTTTTTTCTCACAGCTAGGCTAAAATTGGGATCGAGCTAAGAAAGAATTTGTAGAGAAAGAAAGAGGTGGGTAGATTAAAATGTAGGGAGAACTTTTGGGGAACACCAGGAAAAATGCCTAATGATGCCTAATGCTCATCCCCCTTTGTGGGCTTTTTCACAAGTTCTCACGCACTCCCATATCTGGCATTTTCCAAGGATTTGACGATGCCAGGAATATCCGTTATTGCGAGGAATCCACACATTCGTAGGAATTCACCAGCATTAATTGATGAGGGGGTCCCACACAACCCCCACCCTTCGCGGGAGTTCCCGGTCATCCCCCAACCGGCAGCCCCTCTTGAACCACCCAGTGGAAGCTACAGGACCTGCCACATTCGACGGGTTACCGCTGACTGATAAGCCACGCTCGTGCCAAACCAAACAGAGGCCGCTAGTGTCGTCCGGACGATCGCCCGCAATTCCAAGTTCAAGATCACCTACCGGCTCAGCTCTCTGAATTCCCATCAAACGCTCGTCAAGTGAGTTTTATTCACCTTTTATTTTCGTTTATTATTTTCATTAATCAAATTTTGTAATAAAAAAAATAAACTGAAAATACAATAAATACATTTCAAATGGGGAAACTCACCTTCCTCAACAAAATATGTTGGTTTAGGTTTCAAGATGCGTAAATCTTGAAAACACGAGGGAAAAATGAATAGTGACACTAAACGATTAAAAAAAAAAAAAAAGTAATCAATCATGCAGCATGGATAATAGAGCCAATTTTCAAGGAAAAGTGGATACCTACAATTAAGTTAGGCACTTAAATTCTGATCATTGAAGTCAACCATGTCCTGAATAAAACTGATGGGACTTCTGTGTGGCGAGATCGAAAAAAAAATTTTAGGACACACAGCCAAATTAGAAAATTTGCTAAATTTTGAGATTTTACATATAGAAATCCATTTTTCTCACTTATTGTATCAATCATGAAAATCTAGGCTGACTGCAATAGACTCAGCGCTGAAAAATACTTCTACATGTCCTATTATCAAAAAACAGAATTTTATTGAATTTTTTGGCCCACTAATTTGTAAGTTTGAAGCTGAAGTTCTGGAGCGATCGGGCTGGCCAACGAACTCGACCTGTCTTTTGCCCAGATGGATTTTTCTGCGGTGGAACGAAATTTGTACGCCGTATTTTAAGGAAGTTACGTCTAGAAATACACTTTATAAATAAATAAATATACATATAAATGTATAAATACACAAATACAGGTTGTCCCCAAAAACGTTCCCCCATGCTAAAATTGTTAATAATGGGTCAAAAAAATACTTTTTTCTTCAATCTAAATATTTTTTGTAAGGATCCCAAAAATAAAAAGCGCACTCGCGCGCAATTGACATCAACTTCGTAATTCTAGATGGGGATCTCCATTTTTCATTGCAAATTTGAATTTTACGTGAAATTTCATGATTAAATGACCCCCCACACGGGCGCAATTCCGCTCTAAAAGTGCGAGAAAAGGTCCAGTCATGCAGCATGATCGTATGAGCGAATTTCCGTAAATTATCGTACTATATTATGTTACATTGTTTTGGAAATTAAGGACTTTGAGGGGAAAGAAATTGTTAACTACCAATTTTATGGCAAAAAAACTCTTTCTACATAATATTCTGTGATTGAAAAAGAGATTTTGGGTTTTCAAATTTTTTGGAGTTTTTATCGAATTTTTTGCACATTTAGAAATTTAAGTACATTTTTCAGCATAATTTTGCACATAAATTTGTTAATGTTCTATTTTATAATTAATAAACTTTATTTCAGCAATATTCTGCTAAAATATATTAATTTAACGATTTTTAGCCGTTTTTTGCAATTTTTAGTGATTTTTCAGCACTTCTCTTGAAATGTTACCAATATAATATGCTCAAAAACTTCTGGCCAACGAACTCGTCTTTCGCTTGGAAAGCTTGATTTTTTGGTGCAAGAACGGAATTTTTATCTCATTCCAAAGGAGAGTTATCGTCTGGAAGGACACACACACACACATAAATACATATAAATATATATATATATATATATATATATATATATATATATATATATATATATATATATATATATATAAATATATATATGAAAAATGTTAAATTCTAGGATTCGTTTCATAATGTCTCAAAACAGGTTTCAATGGAGAACATTTTTAATTTTTTTATTTTAAAATTTTCCGAGCCATTGCAATAGCTTCATTTTTATGAAAATTCGCTAATTGTGAAATACTGAGTTTTTGAAGATACTCAACTGCCGTATGTACCTAATACTCGATTTTGGAGTATTTGTTCGTGCTGAACCTCTTAATGATGTTCATTTATTGATATTTGCAACACTAACTTGGGAAAACACGGAGAAACCCATATTTTAGTGAGCTTTGTTCTTTGTGGAAATGTCTAAGAAAAGTGCAATTCTGGTCAATTTTTCGGTGGTCAACACGTGTTTTTCTCGACAAATTTCATTGACGCCGCCCAGCCTACAATTTCCAACCGATTTTCGTGATTCTTATCTTGTTCTATTCCAATTTTATTCTAGGTCTCCAAAATCAAAATTTCCACTCGCATTTTACGTTTTAGACCATTCCGAACAACTTTGATTCCGTGTATGTCTGTGAGTGTGTCTATGTGTGTGTCTGTGTGTGTGTCTGTGTGTGTGTCTGTCGTGCGTTCGCAAATCCTTGTAGCAAGGTTATTTTCCACAGTTTTCATCCGATTTGGATTACTTTCAGGGGATGTACGGGCTAGAGGGTTGACGGTCCCCTATCAGTTTCATCGTTCTTGACTCAATACCTCACTCTACGCTTGCTCAAAAGTAGATTCTACCAAGCATCAGTTTCTCACGCCCTAGTGGGCCGATCTCGCTCAAACTTGGATGATAGTTGGGGGATGACGATTTGATCATCCCATATCAATTTCAACATGATTGTATCTTTACTAGCTACTGCGCGAGCGCTTATGTGAAATCCTTGTAACGACCTTAATTTCCACTGTTAGCGAATTTTTGAAGAAAATTAAGCTATTGCTCTCGCCTCAAAATTTGTAGAATGTGAATTTTTGAAAAAATTTTATGCAGAAATCCGTTTCAGGCTATTCTGAATCATATTCTGAAGTTTAACGCATTTTTTTAATGTATGTATGTATATATGTATGTATGTATGTATGTATGTATGTATGTATGTATGTATGTATGTATGTATGTATGTATGTGTCATTCCAGACGATAACTGTCCGTAGAATTGTGCTAGAAACTTCAAACAAATTTTAAAATGTTAAGGACACAAAACAAAAGTTCAAGTTCGTTGGCCAGCATGATCGGATTACATCTTCGGGTTGAAATTTTCAAAAATGTAGTCAAAAATGTCAAAATAGCCTGTTTTTTGCAATTTGTTGTGCGAAATAATTTTTTCAGCATACTAACATGTGGTATATTCGGAATCAGCGTAAAATTTCATATAAGAATATGTATCAAGTTTTCAAAAATTTCAAAGTTGAAAAATCAGTCAAAAATCGAAATAATGCCGTTCACTAGTTGTAAAAATTGGTAATATTTGCATGAAATATTGTCCAAATTCAGATTGAACTACTCTTATGGAAGTATCCCTGTATAACCAATCCTAGAACCATGCTTGTAGTAGGTGCTTGTTAAGAAAAAAAAATTTAATCATTTAATAATTTGATTCCATGTTTGTCTATCAAAATCATAAACTAAAATTTCTCTACACAATCAATAGCGACTGGAATGTCGGATTTCTTCAAAAATTCGCTCATGGGGTCATGCTGCATGACTGTTTTTTTTTTTTTTTTTTTTTTAATTTTAGTCCAGTTGTGCAACCTTGGAAGTTTCAAATTTACTGTCGGTGAAGGGGTGAAATGGGATGAGGAGGGGGGGGGGGGGGGGGGGTTATTTCCGAGAAATCTTGGTATTTTCGTTTATTCTTTTCTCTTATTTTAATTCTCACCAACATTATGGACAATCCATTCATAGGGACGTCCCTGTAATGCATGCATTACTTACGAATATGTTTGTCATACATAAACTGTTGTGTGGTTCGTGAACTGGTTTAGGGTTGGATTGGCTCGTGACAGTTGGATTGTTGGGATTTGTTTTGATTTTCTCAATATTACGATGAGACGCCGCGACCTTGTCTCTACCAACCAAATAAACAACGTGCCGACCTGTTTTCTAAACGAAAGAGGATTTTTAGTCAACGCTGGGAATTTTTAATTTAGTTGGCATTATTTGCCGATGGTAGTGGGATAGCTTCTATAGCTTAAATATCCCTCTTTGTATGTAGATCCATCAGGGATGTAATTGTAATTTTTGATGTTGGTCATGACTCCTTATTCATGACTCTTTCAACAAGAATGAGTGAATGGATAATGAATGTTTAATGTAGAGATCGATGAATGATCGTATTTAATTGTACAGACCTCTTAATGCGGATGTTAAGCACTTACGAGTAATAAAAAGGTTCCAGTCGTATTTGCACCTTTAGGGTGGTCCAAAAAATGGAGTTTTCATTGCTTCCGAGTCTAACTAAATGTAGCGGAAACATTACTTTCACTGTTCCGACATGAAAAATTTTTTGTCACCAAAAACAAGCATTTTTTAGCGAATTTTTGAAGAAAATGAAGCTATTGCTCTCGCCTCAAAATGATGTGATTTTTTGAAAAAAATTTTATGCAGAAATCCGTTTCAGGCTATTCTGAATCATATTCTGAAGTTTAACGCATTTTTTTATGTATGTATGTATATATGTATGTATGTATGCTTTCCAACGGTCATTCCAGACGATAACTGTCCGTAGAATTACGTTATAATGCTAGTTTTACCCCATAACACAAACTTCAAACTAAAAATTTTTTAAGGACAAAAAACGAAAGTTCAAGTTCGTTGAACCGCATGATCGGATTACATCTTCGGGTTGAAATTTTCAAAAATGTAGTCAAAAGTTTCAAAATAGCCTGTTTTTTGCGATTTGTTGTGAGAAATAATTTTTTCAGCATACTAACATGTGGTATATATTCGGAATCTGCGTAAAATTTCCTATAAGAATATGTATCAAGTTTTCAAAAATTTCAAAGTTGAAAAATCAGTCAAAAATCGAAATAATCGAAGATTTCTTCAAAAATTCGCTCATGGGGTCATGCTGCATGACTGGGCTTTTTTTTACGTTTTAAACCGTTCTTAATAAAAAGCACAAATAACTTTCGTTCCGTGTTTGTCTGGTGTCGTGTGTCTGCTAAACCTTAACAAGCTTAAATTCCTCCGTTCCTATCCGATTTAGATGAAATGTTCAGTGAATGTGCGGGTTATGGAGTAGATGATACTTTGTCAGTTTAGTCGTTCCCAAACGAATAGGTACTTTAGTTTGTGCATACGAAAACGTAAATTCCATCAAGCATAATTTTTTCACATCGTAGTCGCCCGATCTCGCTCAAATCTGGAGGATAGTTAGGAGAAGACAATTTGGACAGTCCGAATCATTTTCAATATGATCGTACCATTAGTAAAATGTAAAATCTATATAACCAGCTTAATTTACACAGTTTTATCTGATTTTGATGAAATCAAAATCCTTACCCAAATCATCACTTCATTCTACGCATGCGCAAACGTAAAATACTTCAAGCACCATTTTCTCGTTTCCTAATTAAAATTATTGACGTTTTACGACACACACACACGCACACACGTTCATTCATGTTATGGATACGAGGAAGCTATGAGCCAAGCCCAACTTGGCAGACGTTCTTTAATTCTGGCATTCCCTACATTTTCAAAAGAGTTATGTTACAAAATTTCATCCAAGCCTGATGGATACTGAGCAAATGAGGCTTTTTACAAGGATTAGCGGATATACACATACAGGAAACTAAAGTTGTTTAGAATGATCGGATGATGATGTAAAATGCGAAAGGAAATTTTAATTTGGTGAAAAATTTGTTGTTTTCATCATCCGTAAGTGAATGTAGGACAAAACTTTCCCATTTCAGACTCGCTAGGAAAATGCTTTCCCAGCCAAAACGTCACCATGGAAAAAAGTTAAAGTGTTCGAAATAATCAACTCTTCAGGGAAATTCATGCAAACAGTTTACCTGTAAAAATGGTGCAATGTGCCTAGATATAATTCAAATGGCAGGTACATTTTTCCGTCAAAATATCTTTTCGTCAATACGTATGTATGTATTTTTCTTCGCATAGGAGAGATTTCTGGCGACTCCAATTAGTAGGGCGATGATGTGATCTTCACAAACCGACTGATGAGCTACCTATCTGCAAGAAATAGGAATAGAAGAATTATAAACGATGAAGAACTACACGTACGTTTTCATTGGGAAATAACAATGAACATTGTGAAGACAAATACTTCCTAACGAGCTCTGTAAGTCTTTGTTGAAGAAGGTCCTATTTCTTAGGAGCCTTCCTTGGTTTGCAGGGATCCCCCGCCATCCACTTCTGAATGTGTGCCAGATCAGCATAGAGAACAGGTAGAGAGGTCGAGAGCGTCGTAGGGTTAGTTGAAGGTTGCGACTTCTTGCTGCGAAAGCACCAATGACGTAAGTAGAGTCGAAGTAGTCAATGAGATCTTCACACCCCTGTGGTGTGGCTTCCCTTAGGCCCGATCACACAGGACGCGTTATAACGCGACGTTATAGGAACGCGCGTTCCCCCCGACGTTCGGCGATATAGCAACGTCACAGACACCGCGTCATTATTGGGCGGTATCAAGACCCAGTCTTGTCTGTGCTACTCAAGGGGTTCGCGGTTCCCAGCGTCTATTATTTATCTAATCTATAATGATTTCTGAAAATGACTATGATGGGGAAGAAGCTCTACTTCTTCTAGCACTTGTAGATCGTAGGAATAGACGGTATTGGGTGCACCCAATCAATCAAAGGAGGGAAGAGCTTGGGGAATACCACCGTCCATGTCGGGAGTTGCGCTCACATAAAGATCGTTTTGTGAACTATTTCCGCATGTCGAGACAAAATTTCGAGGACCTACATGAACTACTAGCGGTGAATATCCAGAAGATAACCAGAAGAACCGAGGAGAACGCCCTCAGCGCACGATATTTAGATTTTGTACAACCCGCTTGGCTGACGTCCCTCATCGCTGAGAGGACCGCCCGATATTTAGTAATTTTGTACAACCCGCTTGGCTGACGTCCAACCCGGCGTTACTACGGACGCTAAAGTATCGCTGAGAGGTACCGCCGTGAGTGTGACGGGGGTGATGCAATGTACCGTATCCTCGGTAACGCGACGTTACTGGAACGCCTAACGTCGCGTTATAACGCGTCCTGTGTGATCGAGCCTTTAGGAGCTGTAGCTCGGCGGAATTCAACACAAAGCCTGAGTGTGCGTGTGTGTGTTCAATCACACTTTGAGTGTGCATTTGGGTTGCACGCTCGGTGGCCACTCAGAGTCACCCTCAAACCACGCCTAAGAATCACGCTGAGTGCATCAATTCCCACTTACCACCAACCCAACAACAACCAACTTACCAACTTCCAACTTACTTCTTACTTACCTCTACTACAGTCTTGTAAAGGTAGGAATACCAAAGCGCCGATCTAATCATTCCACAGAGCTTATCTCTGGCAAAGGAACTTTCGTTGCCAGATAAAAGTTAACAACAAAGCCTCTAACCATGAGATTGCCACCTCTCTTCAGAACATACTCAACAGCGTCTTTGTGGCCGATTTAGTTCTGGAAAGTTTTTTCTGAACTGCCATTTCTGGTGGGAAAGTTTTCTTGCGAGTAAAGCGATCGGGATGGAAAGTTTTTACCGCATGTGAGTTCTTAAGAAACGAAAAATTGATACTCAATGTAATTAACGTTCGTGCAACTGCAGAATGAACTGATAAGTTGAAAACAATGAAATACGTACGGAACCATCTAGAACCTAAACCGCGCATTCGCTGACAATTTCATCAAAATTGGATGAAAACTGTGAAAATTAAGGTCATTACAATTATTTGACATTGGTGCAAGCGCAATAGCCATTAATGTGAGTGCTAGACAATGCTTCCACTACCTCGGTAGAGCCAGTGCAAAATAGATTAATATGATCCTGAACGATTTTATATAGCTTACTGTTGTATTAATGAAAAAAATATTACCCAGTTTGGTACAGTGACATCGAATTGGGAAGAGTACTGTCCAATATGCGGATGTTTCACAGTTTCACATGATAAATCGTTCGGTAGGTAATAATATGCTGCGATTGCATGTATTTCACTTCAGTTATTAAAATGTGACCTGTAAGTAATTGGTTGAATACGTATTGCGTTACCACTTATATATATTAATAAGTTTTAGTGATGCAGCATGATCGAATTGACGAATTTTCGTAAATGATAGTATGTTATATAGTTTTGATGTTTAAGAACTTGTGAGTGCAAAGAACTTAATTCACTACCAATTTTATGGCAAAAAACTCATTCTAAATAATATTCTGCGATTCAAAAACATTTTGGATTTATAGAGAATTTTCGAAGAAAATGAAACTATTGCAATGGTTCCAAATAGGAATTTTAAAATCAATTTCTGAAACGAATCCTAGAGTCAAGTTGAAGACTATTTTCTTGAACAAGTGGGGTTTTCTTGAACAAGACTATTTTCTTTTTTAACCGTGAGTGTGACATAAAGTGTTTTCAAACTTCCCTTGATGATGTCATCTGCGGTCTCACGGCGAATCTTTGGTTAAATAGAAATTAGCGAGTTGTTAATAGGGAATACTAACACACAAAATGACGCACCTTTTGAGCGCACGTCTCTGGATGAGTAAGCTGTGTTAATCGTTGATGCAAATGAAAAGAAAAAATTCCCCGAGAATGCGAATGAAAACAAATTGACCTTAGACGAGAAATGTAGAAAATGGTTGTAACAATGGGTTCGGATCTCGTGAATAATTATTATTCATTATTCAAGGAAGTGCAGGAAGAAATTCAGTATTTATTATACTATCCAGACAACCAAGGTTGCGAATGCATGATGAACTTTCTCAAAATCAGCCATACATGTTCCAGTCTTGCAGTGTTATCGTATGACCGAATTCTTGTCAACTACAGTATCATATTTATAATTATGTTGAATTGTTTTAAAACTTGAGCACTTTGAGTGCAAAAAAATTGTACATTACCAATTTCATAGCCAAAAAACTCGTTCTAGATAATATTCTGCGATTAACGCTTTTTGTTTACAGTTTTAAACAAATTTTCAGCAAAAATTAAATAAATTCCAATACATTTTTAAGTATAATTTTGTGCATAAATTTTTTAAATTCTAGTTCATGGTCGATAAACTTCTTTCCACTCACATATTGCTGAACAAAATTAAAATGTAACAATTTTTAGCTGTTTTTACTATTTTTTAAGCGCATCAATTGAATTGTAAACAATTATTTGTTCTCAAAAAGTTCTGGCCAACGAACCCATCTTTTCATTTGGAAAGCTTGATTTTTTGCCGCAAGAGAATACAGTAGAGTTATTATCTTAATCCTAAGGAGAGTTATCATCTGAAATCTCTCTCCCTCTCTCTCTCACACACACAGACACCCCCCCCCCCCCCCCACACACACACACAGACACCTTTTTTTAATATAAAACTTTTCTCAAAGGCAGAGGGGGTACACCATCAACTTGAGGAAATAAATAAGAGAATAAAAGAAATGGGTAGGACGCCCAGGTATACCTGACGCTGGCTCTAGCGGTGAGGGAAGTTGCAAAAGGAGGAGGAGGAAGAGTGGGATGAGAGAAGTGCCCCTATAAAATGACCACCACTTCAAGTGAGAACCCCTCAGGACGCGGGTGGTGATACCACGGAGCACTCCCGCTGAGATGCCCAACCCGAGTAACTCCGTGGCGCTTTTCCCGCACCACACCCCGCGCCATGTCACGGTCTGGGCAATGACCTTGAAGTTGTTAGGTGCCACTCCTTTTAGCTCAGATATCGTTTGTCGCAGATCATGTCTATCATATTTACTTTTCTTAGCCCGCCAGGTCTGCTCCATGTCGATGCTGCCACTGACAACCTGGACATCCAGGA
Organism: Adelphocoris suturalis; assembly: GCA_030762985.1. Lineage (NCBI taxonomy): Eukaryota > Metazoa > Arthropoda > Insecta > Hemiptera > Miridae > Adelphocoris > Adelphocoris suturalis. Next base: position 74,792,384 of record CM061046.1, on the reverse strand, counting down.
TTATGGCAGACCCATCGGGCTTGTTCGCAACGATATGTGGCTTCTTGTCCCGGTCACTCGGGATGTGGTATAGTCTCTCCCTTTCGACATCCCAACCGCTAGATGACAAAGCACCTGCTATCTGCTTGGCAAACGCATCGTGACATAAAATGCAGTGAGTACGAGGACATTGCTGCACCACATGATAACGATTCTCATTTTTACCCCGACAGGCACGGCAAAGGGTGTCTACTGTTCCGTGACTACTCCTCGAACTCCTCACCGAGGTGGCTAATGTAGCCACCCGGACAGCGTGAAAATGACGATAGTCGCGGGCCCCAATGCCCTCTGAAGCCCATTCCACCCACTGGGTAGAAATGGGGGATTCAGAGCACTGTCGGAGTTCTTTACCATCTACTGACTCATGCAGCGCAGCAGCCTCCTTTTAGTTAGGGAATCGCAGGTCAATTCTTTCATAATTAGGTATTTATCTTAGCCCGCCAGGTCTGTTGCATGTCCACGCTGCCACTGTCAACCTGAACACCCAGGATTGTAGTTGATCCTTCAGGCTTGACGGCAATGATATCCAGCTTCTTGCCCCAGTCACTCAGCATGTGATATGGTCTCTCTCTTTCAACATCCCAAGTACTGGATGACAAAGCGCCTGCTATCTGCTTGGCAACCGCATCATGACGTAGAATGCAGCCACCGTGAGTCTAAGGACACTGCTGAACCATATAGTACAGGTCACGCTCAGCAGGCACGGCAAAGGCGTAACCACTAGGACCGCGTGAAAATGGCGATGGTCGCGGGCTCCAATGCCCTCCGAAGCCCATTCCACCCTTGGGAAGAAAATGGGCATTCGGAGCACTTTTGGAGTCCTTTACCATCTACTGACTCTTGCAAAGCAGCCCCGAACTCAGTAGATGAGCTGGGTTTGGGAGCACTTGGTGTTCGCACCACAACAACTGCTGCCTTAACACACAAATGCACGCAAACAAACACAAACAACACACGTACAAACACGTAGGTATAGAATTCGTTTTAGAATGCCTCAAAACGGATTTCAATGAAGATATTTTTCGAAAATTTTGATTAAAAAATTTGCATTGCAACAGCTTTATTTTCTACAAAAATTCACTAGCATGTTCAAAACTCAATTAAGCTGGGGGAAAAAATGAAATAAAGTAAAAAATCTGCCATCTGGGTTAGGCAAACAGCTTTTTAGTTTCCGCACACGTTATGAATTTATTAATTTTGGTATTTATCTCTTCATAAACTGTTATTCTAATGCAAGGCTTGAAGAAAACGCGAACAAGTTGTTAATATTATTAACGCAGTGTGCATATAGAAAAGATATAATATATCCATTGGATGCAAATTTTTGTTAGAGGTCAAAAACTGATCATGAAATTAAGCACTGTCATTCTGGTCTTGGACGTCTTCACATTGTCTGTATGAATTATTTAAATAAATTAGTTTTGGCAACTGGAGCCTAAAAAGACAGAGAATAAGGTTTTATAGGTACCTTATCCTGTTATCTATATTAATAAAAACGTTAGTATGTCTGTCTGGACATTGATTAGAATAATGGAATTTAGCGTTTCTTTTCCGTTTCATCCTATTTTTAGACGATTGGTTCCATTTTCTCAATTTCTTCCGAGTCTAGCCTAAACGTAGCGGAAGCATTGTTTTCACTTTCGGGAGCAAAAAATTTGTGGTCTCCAATATCAAAATTTTCACTCGCATTTTACGTTTTAGATGATTTTGAACAACTTTGGTTCCGTGCCTGTGTGTGTGTGTGTGTCTGTCTGTCTGTCTGTCTGTCGTGTGTCCGCAAATCCTTGTAACAAGCCTACTTTCCACAGTTTTCATCCGATTTGGATGACATTTTCAGGGGAAGTGCTGGCCTAGGGAGTAGACGGTCCCCTGTCAGTTTCATCGTTCTTGACTCAATACCCCACTCTGCGCATGCGCAAACGTAAATTGTACCAAGCATAATTTTCTCACGCCCTAGTCGTTCGGTCTCGCTCAAATTTGGATGATAGTTGGGAATGACAATTTGATCATCTTATATCAGTTTCAACATGATTGTATCAATAATAACTACTGCGCATGCTTCAATATAAAATCCTTGTAACAAGCCTATTTTCTACATTTTTCATCCGATCTGGATGAAATTTTCAGAGAAAATGCGGGCTAGAGGGTGTACGCTCTTCTATCAGTTTCATTGTTGCCAAATCAATACTTCATTCTGCGCATGCGCAAACGTAAATTTCATTATGCTCCATTTTTTTACTTTTTAGTCGTCCGATCTCGCTCAAATTTAGATGATAGTTTGGCGATGACGATTTGATCATCCCATATCAATTTCAACATGCTTATATAATTAATAGCTACTGGGCGTGCGCCTATGTGAAATCCTTGTTACGACCTTAATTTCCACTGTTAGCGAATTTTTGAAGGAAATTAAGCTATTGCTGTCGCCTCAAAATTTGTAGAATGTGAATTTTTGAACAAATTTTATGCAGAAATCCGTTTCAGGCTATTCTGAATCATATTCTGAAGTTTAACGCATTTTTTTATGTACGTTTGTATGTATGTATTTATGTATGTATGTATATATGTACGTATGTGTCATTCTAGACGATAACTGTCCGTAGAATTGTGCTAGAAACTTCAAACAAATTTTAAAATGTTAAGGACACAAAACGAAAGTTCAAGTTCGTTGGCCAGCATGATCGGATTACATCTTCGGGTTGAAATTTTCAAAAATGTAGTCAACAATTTCAAAATAGCCTGTTTTTTGCGATTTGTTGCGCGAAATAATTTTTTCAGCATATTAACATGTGGTATATTCGGAATCAGCGTAAAATTTCCTATAAGAATATGTAGGTATCAAGTTTTCAAAAATTTCAAAGTTGAAAAATCAGTCAAAATCGAAATAATGCCGTTCGCTAGTTGTGAAAATCGGTAATATTTGCACAAAACATCGTCCAAATTCAGATTGAACTACTCTTATGGAAATATCCCTGTATAACCAATCCTAGTACCATGCTGTTAAAAACTGGTAAAACAATAATTATTTTTAATAATTTGATTCCATGTTTGTCTATCAAAATCATAAACTAAAATTTCTCTACACGATCAATAGCGACTGAAATCTCGAAGATTTCTTCAAAAGTTCGCTCATGGGATCATGCTGCATGACTGGACTTTTTTCAAACGGGTTGAAATGTCGAATAGGCACAATTACATGAAATATCGATATATTTCACGAAAGGCATTTTGAATAATTTCCTATCGACATTTTTTAAGTTTATCATTATTTTTTGTTTAATTTATTATTATTCTTATTATTTATTTTATTTATTTGTTTATTTTATTACTATTATTATTATTATTTAGGTATTCATTTATTTATTTATTTATTTATTTTTTTTTTTTTGCTGAAGTGCTTTGCTTGCGAAATTCCTTATATCCTAACTTATAAGGTAGAAACTTCAAGGTTTTTCCCATGTGTACATGAAGAACTGGAGGAGAATACTCAATAACCCCATTTTCTCAAAATTTTGAGATGAGTGGATCCCCATTGGGGGACAGTAGGTGGGAACAACGCTTAAGAGGTACCTACTCGATTCTCTTTTAAAATAAAAAAGCGGGCATTCCTCAATGCTCATCGCGTTAGCATAGCAGCTGTTCATTGTCTTGAAGGATTCACACCAGTTAGATTGCTATTCATAGTTCGATCAATCGAGCCCTGCTCTGCTGCCTCCACGCACCGCCTATACGTGATCCGCACTCCGAGCCGTCTGATGTCCTGAAATTGAAAAAAAAGGGTATCTCTTTATTCAGTTCTGTTTGAATGTTTAATTAGCTAATGGGAAACCCCTATTCACACTTTGCTAATATACCTAATAATATCCTATGCCTATGAGATCGAATGAATAAAAAATTTCAAGATGTCCGTCGGTAATCTCAACACTACATCTCCTTTCACATGGTAGTAGGGCAATCACTACCGATTAATAACTACCCACCTAATTAAACATTTATGAAGCAATGCCGAATTTTAATTAACTATAGTTTTCGCTTCCTCATTACCAAATTACGAGCGTGAATATTTCGAGCGGATTTTCATAATTGCTGTAACCTTTTATCCTATGTATTTTAATCCATAGGGATATTTTTCTTCCTCATTAGCGTAGGTGAGAAAGCTTTGTGTTCGTGCGAGGAGTCGAAAATGTTTGTCTTCCAAAATCAAAATTTCACTAGCTTTTTGCATTTCAGAGTTTGCTGATCGAATTTGGTTCCGTGTCTGTCTGTCTGATCTGCCTGTCTGTCTGTATGGCGTCAATCCTTGTCACGCCCAAAACTATGCTAAGTTTTAGTCCGATTCGTATGAAATTTTCAGCGAACCCGCACATCGCTCCTAGACGGTATATCTTCCACTAAAGTGATTGTAGCCTGTATGGAAGGGCAAATGAGCATTTCTTGTAACATCTATTTCTCATAATTTATTGGACCGATTTCGTTCAAAGTTGAGGGTTAGTTGGGTATACCTTGTTCCAGGAATATGTCGAATGAATTATACAGAGATCAGTTGAGTAATAACTGGTGCGCATGCGCAAAACTAAAGTTGATCGACACAGACAAAACTCCGACATTAATCGACCGATTTTTATAAACTTATCGGGGATTATGTGGGTTAGCGCCTAGACGATGTCCTATAGATTCCATTGCCGCTGGACTGATAGTCTGTACTCATGCGCAAACGTGAATTTCTTAAAACTTCAATTTCTCGTGGCCTGTCTGTTAGATTTCGTCCAAACTCGGTATTTGAACTTTTGTATTTCGACGATTTATGCATTTTATGGCGATTGGTTGTGTACATCGTGCCTACTGCACATACGCAAAACTAATACAAGTTGAGACTCTGAGACTAATGGATCGATTTTCATGAATTTTTCATCTTATAGTTATGTACATTAGATGGTAAATGCCTTTGGAATGGGAGTACAGTATGCGCAAAAATTAATTATAGCCCTATTTCGTGTGTTAGCATGTCTACACATGCTATACCGTTCTATTTTCATGCAATAAGTTTGACTCTTAAACTAATTATATACTTCCATGTTACAATATTTGAGGACACTATACTGCCCACCCAACTCGGCAGACGTTTTAATTCAATTCAGACCTCATTCGTATAATCATTCACACATATTACATAATCAACATAATACACATGTCAACATAATACACATATTACATTCATACATAATCCAATCAACCTTCTGAAGAATATATTATCAGCACACTTCCGATGAAATCTGATAAATTTAATCAAATTTGGATGAAAACTGTAGAAGTAATGTTCTAAACATTCTGCAGTAGGCAAGCAGTAAATTACTATTGTACATTCTTAAGGGTTACAATATTGATCCTGCGGTGATGAAATTCATAGGGGGCCATCTCGGACCCCGCACACTCAAGTTGAGAATTTTATCAAAATCCGACAAAACGAGTAGAAGTTTATTGTTACAAGGATTTTTAGTTTTCCTGTGCGCAGAGACTACCAATGTTCCAGTGAGAAATTCCTAGGGGACCATAAAGGCCCTACCCGCACTTCCTCAGATTATTTCATTGTAATAGTACTGTAAATCCCGTTGTTCCTATCCGTTAGAAATATAGTGGACTCACTGACTGACATAAAGACTCGAAACTTAAAGTCGTTCGGACGTTGAGTCATAATATCATCATCATTGAGATAATATGGTATATTTATGTTATTGCATGAAATTTCAGTCGTGATCATAAGTTGATGGAGCTGTGAAAATATAATTCATCAGAATGTGCAAGAAACGTTCTGTGAATTGTAAAAGCCACCTCGACCTCTATGCTTAACCACATAACAATCGCTGAAAACTCCATCGAAATCGAAATATTCCATGTTAGTACATGCGCTGTGGCTAACAAATGGCCAACTTATTGCAATCTTATTTAGACACCAACCAGTAGAAGGACTATAAAACTTTAGAAATTTGTAGAAGCAATGGTTGAAACCATTTTACGTTTGTCCATGAATAGAAACTAAAACACTGATTCAGTGACGAAATTCATGGGGGACCATCCACGGGGCGTGCACATAGCTTCCTCGTATCCGTTACATGAATGTATAGATCATTGAACGGTTCTAATTGATCTTAAAAAATTCCATAGCGGGAAATGGTAAATCAAGGTGAGGCGTTTATAGTCAAAATTGGTTTATTAGGAAACGAGGAAATTTTGCTTGATATTATTAACGTTTGTGCATGCGCCGAGTGGAGAAATGATTTGGGAATATTAAAATTGGTAGGGGACCATCCACATCCTAATCTGCACATTCCCTGAAACGTTCATTAAATTCGGATGAAAACGGTTGAATTTAAGCTTGATGTAAAGCTATTAGGTACATTCGCGTATGCGTAGCAGCTACTAATGGTACAGTTATGTTGAAATCGATATGGGATGATCAAATTGGATTCTATCAGCTATCCTCGGCATTTGAGCTGGATCGGATAACTAGGGCGTGAGAAAGTGATGCTTGATGGAATTTACGTTAGCCCAGAGAAAAATATGGATTTGGGAACAATGAAACTGATAAGGGATTACTGTCCCCCAAATCACCACATTCCCTGACAATTTCATCAGAATGTGATGAAAACTGTGGAAATTAAGCTTGTTACAAGGATTTGCGGACGTACTACAATAACACAGGCAGACATTCAGACAGACACGAAACGAAAGTTGTTCAGAATGGCATAAAACATAACTATGATTGGTTATACAGGGATACTTCAATCTGAATTTGGACATTGTTTCAAGCAAATATTACCGATTTTTACAACTAGCGAACGGCATTATTTCGATTTTTGATTGATTTTTCAACTTTGAAATTTTTGAAAACTTGATACATATTCTTATAGGAAATTTTACGCTGATTCCGAATATACCACATGTTAGTATGCTGAAAAAATTATTTCGCACATCAAATCGAAAAAAACAGGCAATTTTGAAATTTTTGACTACATTTTGGAAAATTTCAACCCGAAGATGTAATCCAATCATGCTGGCCAACGAACTTGAACTTTCGTTTTGTGTCCTTAACATTTTAAAATTTGTTTGAAGTTTCTAGCACAATTCTACGGACAGTTATCGTCTGGAATGACACATACATACATACATATATATACATACATACATTTAAAAAAATGCATTAAACTTCAGAATATGATTCAGAATAGCCTGAAACGGATTTCTGCATAAAATTAATGCGAGTGAAATTTTGTTATTGGAGACAAAAAATTTTCATCTTCCGAAAGTGAAACTGATGTTTCTGCTATCTACAGGGTAGACTTGGGAGCAATCCATATCTCGAAAGTGAAAACAATGTTTCCACTGCCTTGACAGATTCGGAAGCAAAAGAGCTAAAGTATACCTACCATCTTCTTTAACGGTTCGAATATCAAAACAAGGAGCAAGAGACGATAAGCTATTCATCGCCCTGGACTGACCTTGAGACGGAAACAGCTTTTTCAGCAGGTCCAGAAAGAACTTGTAGCCAAACGGTTGGTATAGGTGTCAACAATGGGGTTGCATAATTGTGCAAACATTGACCCCCCTCGCTCGCAGCTGTGTCGCCAGGCGAACTGTGTCATTGAGTCGAAACTCTTACGTACACAGTGTTGTCGAGGTGCCAGCAACTTTGCCTCCACCTGCGGGGACTTCGGTGATTCAAGTTCCTTGTGAAAACGTCCGAAACCATTGCCGTGAAAAAACGTGAGTCGACGAAAAATTAGTTTTCCAGATTCATAAATTTCTTTGTAGTGCCAAGTGTCTTGTTTATGGTAACCGATTGAGGGATTGAATGGTATGGAATCTAATTATGATTGCCCATGCTGAGAACAACGAGTAGGTCTATATCTTTTTGCCGAAGAGACTGTTGAAAATTATCAAAACCATCCCTACAAACATATAAATTTGTTGTTTCGGCTCAAGAAATATCGGGACAGGCACATTATTTCTGATCTTCTTAGGATAATTGCGCGCATTCTTCACCTTTCAATTCTGAATCATTGCTTCATGCTTCTGACCTTTTGCCCATACGAGACCTATAAGTTGTGATCACTTCAGGTGGAAAAAATCCGAAATTGAAATTTTTCGGGGTTTATGCCGTTTGTCTAGGTGGTTGATTCTAATTTCTGCCGTATTAATGGTAGTTTCTGCCCATGAGCAAATGTTATATTCTAATAACACGGGTAACTTCCGCAGTTTCCATGTAGGAGCGCAGCGCAACAGTAATTTTGACCTTCCTTCAAGCTTACACTAAATCGAATAATAAAATCTAGAGAAACTGGCGTTTCAGGAGAGTTACATTAACGCATGACCACTTGTTAGCATGTAATTAATGGCGATGTAATTGAATAGTGAATCGTCTAGGGGTCTAGCCCGCATGATCCCGAAAATTCCCTCAAAATTGTTTCATCTTTAGAGTTTTTGCCAGTCCAAATGAATTGCAAGTTCATGCTTAGCCAGTTTTCTTTACTGTTGTACAAATCTCCATAGTCCATCTACATGGCCGTTCACATTTTAGGCGAAATCGTTTAGGTGACAATGATTTCGTGAGAAATGAGCCTTTCAGGTAACTCACATTCATATGGGTATATACACATACGATATATACACATGATGTAGATATGAACATAAATCGATAAAAGAAATGTTGATAAAAAAAAAAAAAAAAAAAGTGCAAGCGATGCACGCAGCCAGAGCATTCACTAACGACTAATGATTGATGTAGCCACACAACCTCTCAAAGGAAACTTTTCAACAAGCTTGTTAATAAGTTCTGGAGAAGTTAGTTCCAAATTAAAGAGCCGTCATTAAAATCAAGTCGTGTCGCACGGAAAATTTGGCGAAATGTAAATCATTAGTTAGTTAGCCTCCCGCTAAAAATAAAAAGCTTAATGGGGAGAGAACGGGGTGAGATAACTTTTTTGAAGGCTTTCATGTCACTAATCTCCGAGTTAAGGTCTGCTGTCAGAATCGGTGTTTTCACAATATCCGTGTTTTAAGTTTACTTCCGTAACTACAGCTGAGTGTGCTTAAAAATTCACTGAAACCTGCTCATTAAGTTTATTGTTTCAAATTTGGGGCAGTTTCCGACTTGGAGATCTATCATTATCAAATCCGAGTAATTTAGAAATTACGTGAAATTACCTATAAACATGTGGAAATATATCAGTTCGTACTCCTGAATCAATTATTAAAATAATTGATATTACATTTTTTAATCTTATGACACATCTGCAGGAATCCAGTAGGGTTCATTGTTCAAGGTTTTACTGAACAAGTTGAAATTCATACATCCTCAAGTTTAAGGGCGATGGAATACTCCATAACATAGTTGCTAGCGAATTAAAAAAAAATAATAATAAATAAATAAATAAAAATAAATAAATAAATAAATAACATTAAAAAAAAAGTGAAAACAATGATTCCGCAACGTATAGGAAGATTCGGAAATAAATGTACTCTTAAAAGTACCTACGCGTTTTTCTGAAACTTTTTAGAAAGAACATTTTGTGGAAATTACCAGAAAAATCTATCCCTTTTATTAGGATCATCATTTATGGATGAACGTCATCATCATGAATCAATGGGTTACAAGATACTTGTGATTCATGCGTATGCAGCTTATAATTTTACATTGCAGGCTCCTGTTAGACGAAAGAACGAGGGCCAACGCTTTTGGCAGTAATTGAGATAGAGAAGTTATCTGCCCAAATCATTACCATGACATATAGAAACCTTCCGTTACTGTTGGTAAATCGTCTTTTAATCACCGAATCATCCAGCTCACCAGAAAAAATCCATTTTCGGTAAACCGTTAGATTTTCCAGGGAAACCCATCTTCCAATGAATGTCCCTTGTGTGTATTGTTTTCCCGTTCAACAACTCGTTTCCTCGGATTGTGATAACGATTTGGTGATTAGAAAGCCTGAAATTACCGCCAACGCGGTTGATGACGAAATATCAGATAATTTTGAATTAGTTCTTCCATACATCTATAGAACGGTACTTTTCAGAAAAGAATACTAAACTATAATAATAAAATATATTTATAGGATGAACTATCTTAGATAATCTGAAGTATCTCCAATGTTTTTAGCGAATTTTCGTAGGAAATGAAGCTATTGCAATGGCTCCAAAAATTTTAAAATCAAAATTTTCGAAAAATGTCTTAATTGAAATCCGTTTTGGGACATCCTGAAACGAATTCTAAAGTTTAATATATATATATATATATATATATATATATATATATATATATATATATATATATATAATTCCAGACGATAACTCTCCTTAGGATTGAAATGAAAATTCCGTTCTTGCGCCAAAAAATCAAGCTTTCCACACGATAGGATGAGTTCGTTGAAAAACACTTTTTTAGCACATTAAATTGGTTAAATTTCAAAAATGTACTGAAAAATCACAAAAAATGGTTGAAATTTGTCAAATTTATGTTTTTTAGCAGAATTTTAGCCAAAAAAGTTGATCAACAACGAAATTGAACAATATAAAATTTACGCGCAAAATTACGCAGTAAATTGTACTAAAATTTTATTGATATTTGCTGAAAAATCTATTTAAAAAATCTCCCAAAAATAGCTGAAATTTCCTAATCTTCTTTGAATTGCATAATATTATTTTAAAGAGTTTTGCTGCCATAAAAATAGTAGTTAACTATATTATACTGTTACTATGTCATATGCACTCAAAATGCTCGAATTTCAAAACGGTTTAACAAATTTCAAAACAAGGTATTCTAAAACAATATGTTTTATCACATAATATAATACGATTATTTACCAAAATTCGCTCATAAGATCATGCTGCATGACTGGAACTTTTTGGTACAATGTTTCACTGTAAAAATGGTAGTTGGTTCAAGCTAATCTCGTAAACTATTACCTAAACTATTATTTTAAACTATTATTCTCGTAGTATTGGGCGGTTTGGGAATTATAAATGGTAATATACAAAGGAGATGGCAACAGGCTACTTCAAACAGGCAACAGGCAAGTGATCAGAATCCTCTTTCATTTTATATAACAAATAATAATTCCCCAACTCCCCTATGATTCACCACTAATCTTTACAAATTTTCACCTTTTAAATTAATGACGAAAATTCCCATTTCAACAAGGAAAACACTTTATATGACTCTTATGATGTACAGAAGATAAAAGATAAAATCTAATCCACCAAAGGGAGACGTCTTCATTGCTCAATTTTCTATAGAAGTTGTGTGACTAGTTTTTGATATTTACTTAATGCTTTGTTCATCAAATAAATGTCCAATAGACCATTGAGAAAGAATTGTTTCCAGTTGAGAAGGTATTGTTTCCAGTTTGAGAAGGTATTGTTTCCTTATCTTCAGTTACTCCGGGTTGCTCGCCGAGCGTTGACCATCAGTGTCCAGTTAGTGCTTCAAGGTTTAACAATACCTTCTCACACTGGAAACAATACCTTCTCAACTGGACTATTGGACATTTATTTTATGTACAAATAAATATTTAACAAAAACTAGTCGCACAACGTCTATAAAAAATTGTTCGAGCTAACCGTTTTTAATAGTGTATTTCTTTCTTTTTTTCCAAACCAAACCTTTTATTTCATGGATGATTTCATCAATTGAGGCAAGTAAAACAAAGTACTTTAATATCGCGTTCCGTGTCTATAGAAAATTGTTTTACGGTTGTATAATAGAAAAGGCTGTATGCGGTCGTACAGGGTGACTTACGGGAAACTGACGTTTTTCAAATGAGCCAAACTCAGTTGATTTTCAAGACACAAAACTTTTATTTTTACAAAATGAAAGGTTAATATCTACCATTTAATGTGCATATTCAGGAATGAGAAATTATGTCCATCAGGTGGTGGCCATCCTCTTGAATACAGGTTTCAAGTCCCCGCCGGAAATCTTCCATCACCCAGGCCAGTAGCTCTCCATCAATGGCATTCACCTCTTCTGTAATGGCATCCTTCAATTCTATCAAAGTGCGAGGTTTGCGTACATGAACGCGTTCCTTCAAGTATCCCCACAGAAAGAAATCACAAGAAGACAAGTCTGGGGACCTGGGGGGGCCACGGCCCATCACCAAAACGGGAAATCACATACCCAGGCAATGGTGGTCTTCTTGTGATTTCTTTCTGTGGGGATACTTGAAGGAACGCGTTCATGTACGCAAACCTCGCACTTTGATAGAATTGAAGGATGCCATTACAGAAGAGGTGAATGCCATTGATGGAGAGCTACTGGCCCGGGTGATGGAAGATTTCCGGCGGGGACTTGAAACCTGTATTCAAGAGGCCACCACCTGATGGACATAATTTCTCATTCCTGAATATGCACATTAAATGGTAGATATTAACCTTTCATTTTGTAAAAATAAAAGTTTTGTGTCTTGAAAATCAACTGAGTTTGGCTCATTTGAAAAACGTCAGTTTCCCTAAGTCACCCTGTATAATAGAAAAGACCCCTCCCTCCTCCACAACCTCACTGATTAAATTTTGAGGGAACTACATTTTTCTTGGTTAATGGTTTATTATTGAAAACAATGAACCAAGAATGTTTGTGTTATTCTTACTGTCTGAAATTTCACACAAAATCTGATGGTAGAGTTCACGGCATAGATACATCGTGGAGCGCGGTTCATCATTGGATTCTTCCAAGCATTTTATTTATAGCCAATTCTCACGAATGATCATTCCGATTTCAGAATGAACTCGGAATCGCAGATGATGGTCGGAGAATGGACCTTTGTGCAAATGTGAACCACTACCTGCCAAAGAGGCCCATAAGGCGATTCAAGGTGATCATACCAAGTGTCTCGGGATATTTTGTACGCTCGCCTGATGCCGGGGCGGGCTTTGGTATTCAGTTAGTCAGTCCGCGCATCCCTCGCTCATTCTCATTAGTATCACTTGCGTAAGCGACATCCCATCGATTGACAAACTACTCTTACAAAATTTATACCGAATACTTAGCCCTTTCGGTGCCGGAAGGGAATCAAAAATACCTAAAGGGAAAAGTCTAGTTCGTTCCACTTTTAGATGCCATCCAGCTTTCACATATTCATAGGTTACAACTTTATTTATTGAAATAAAGACAAGCCCCATCACATGTCCAGAACTAAAAAGAATATAGAAAAAATACAGAATACAGAAAACAAAGATATAAATATAAATAAAAACAAAAATAAACAGAATTTAAAAAACAGAAAATTAAATTAAAAAAAAAAGAAATAAAATAAAAAAAACAGAAGAAAAAAAGAAAAAATAGAATACAGAATAATAAAAAATAATTAAAAAAACAGAATAAATACAGAAAAAATCGTTTTTTTTTGCTGTGTTATAAATACAGAATAGTTATAATGCTTAAATTTCAGAAATGGTAACATAGAATAGTAGCCTTTCCCCACTATTTATGATCCCAGAAAAGTTGGGAGAACTTAGGTGATGGAAAAATTGAAAAACGAGGGCGAAACGAAATTGTAATATTAGGAACCCATAAAGGAAAGAATGATCCCAAGTTTTTAGCGAATTCTCGTAAAAAAATGAAGCTATTGCACTGGTTCCGAAAATGTTTAAATAAAAATTTTTGAAAGTTTTCTCTCATTGAAATCCGTTTTGAGACATTCTGAAATGAATCCTAGATTTTAACATTTTTTCATATATATATATATATATATATATATATATATATATATATATATATATATATATATATATATATATATATATATATATATATATGTATATATATTTGAAAGCTGTAGAAGTTATGCTTGTTACAAGGATTTACGGACACCCCGAGAGACAGATAGACAGACAGACGGACAAACACACACACACACACAGAGTGGTGGGGTAGAGTGAGAGAGAGAGGGAGCGAGTGAGAGAGAGAGAGAAAACTACGGTTTCCAGAATGATCTAAAACGTAAAATGCAGGTTAAAATTTTTATTTTGAGGAAGAAAAAACATTGACATCTTTCGAAAATTAAAACAATTCTTCCGCTCTTTATAGGTAGACTCGAATGCAATGACATGCTCATACAACATTCGTCATTAGAAGGCGAGAAGTGTGACTCCGCTATGAGCCGTTAAGAGCACTAAAGAAAGAAAAGTCCATGAATCGGAATCGCCCGTAAATAATTTCAACAGACCAATCATCGCACTTCCTGCACGCGTCCGCTAATGTCCAGCCATAAAAACGCGAGCTGACTCGGAGAGAGGACGATCCAGAGTCACGGAGTGACACTTCAGTTGCGATTAGCTCCCATTTGTACCCTCGCTTGCAGGAAGTTCAAGTTGAATGACAAGCTTTATGCGAATAGTGATCTCAGATTATTATAATAATCTGGCAAATCGACAAGTCACGTTCGTGATTAGTACATTGTAATTTGAGATCATATCTGTCAGTGAATTAAGGATGAAGGGTTGAGTCAATTACACCGCGTGAGGCTGAACGACACTGTCTCCTAAAAAAACAGTCATTCCATGTTTACATTAATGTGCCTCAAACGGCGAAGCTGTCTGAATTATTGCATTATAATCTATTTATGATGATTATTATGTGCTTATAAGGCTATAATTATAATATTGCTTATTGGAACTCATTATAATATAATATTTCATTTAATTGACATCGACAGTCAAGCTTAGACGTAACAACGTAAAAAACCTCTCATTCGTGCAGCATGGGGTTGTTAGTGAATTTTCTTGATTTTATTCATTTATTTTATTTATTTGTTTTTTATTGTTATTTTTACTATGTTGGTAAGTTTATTGTTTCTGATAATCCTCTGTGTACCTCCAACGAAATAAAGTTTAAACCCCCCCTCAAATTCCTAGACAATAATATGATGGCAAAATCATAATGTATTTGAATTGATACACCATATTGCACAACAAATCACTCACTCGATCACATCCCCAGAACATCACATCGATCACATCCCCCCTTTAAAATGTTTTAAGAGGTTTACGTTTCAAGATGCTTAGAATCCAAAAATCAAAAGTCGATAAAACTACAGAAAAGCTAAAATTAAAAAATTACGTCGTTTGCGTGACGTATTACTCAGTGCAAGGGGGCTGAGGGTTCCCCTGGCGGACGGAGGCCGTGACTTCGTCGTGCAAAAGAATTTTAAGAGCCGAATTACTGGTACGATACGCATAACACCTTTCTGGAAAGCTATCGCTCAGATCTATTGGACACATAAAAATAATCACAAAATTCCCCATTGGTTTCCCACGAATTTTATAGGTTAGGTTTCTATACCCTAAAATTGGGGCGATACAATTCGAAATATGTAAAATCGTGGTTCCTTATTAGCGAATTTTTGAAGAAAAAATTGCTCTCGCCTCAAAATTTTTAAAATGTGAATTTTTGAAAAAATTTTATGCAGAAATCCGTTTCAGACTATTCTGAATCATATTCTGAAGTTTAACGCATTTTTTTATGTATGAATGTATGTAGGTATATGTATATATGTATGTATGTATGTGTCATTCCAGACGATAACTGTCCGTAGAATTGTGCTAGAAACTTCAAACAAATTTTAAAATGTTAAGGACACCAAACGAAAGTTCAAGTTCGTTGGCCAGCATGATCGGATTACATCTTCGGGTTGAAATTTTCAAAAATGTAGTCAAAAATTTCAAAATAGCCTGTTTTTTGCGATTTGTTGTGCGAAATAATTTTTTCAGCATACTAACATGTGAAATATTCGGAATCAGCGTAAAATTTCCTATAAGAATATGTATCAAGTTTTCAAGAATTTCAAAGTTGAAAAATCAGTCAAAAATCGAAATAATGCCGTTCGCTAGTTGTAAAAATCGGTAATATTTGCATGAAACATTTGCATGAAACATCTTCAAAAATTCGCTCATGGGGTCATGCTGCATGACTGGACTTTTTTCTTTCCATTCTTTCACTTGTCTGGTTTTTATAAAAAATGCATGAATCTTCATGTAGGTAAGTGATACTAAATACATCCTGCTGCATGTCTTATTTTGAAGTGATACCCTAAAATATTGTTAAAAACAGCTATTTCTCTGGTGTTCTGCGAATTGCAGATTATAGTGAAGCCTACCACCTTTTGTTTTTAACCATATTGCTCAATTAATGAATTAAGACTTGATTTTGCTTCCACCTGGGAATTCACGTTCTTGATAGTAGACACGCTTAAATCTAACCTTGATAACTTCCTTGAGAAAAATTCATCACGGAAATTAAATTTGAATGACGCGCAGTGGGTTTCATTCGATGTCAGTCATTCCGCTGATGTAGCGGAAATGGGTCTTCCAGGTCGATTGATGGTCAGTCTGATGCCTCGGATATGCTCAATAATAGTTGGTGGTGATCTCCGGAGGACTTCTTCGAGGACAAACCAAATTGTTTTTCATCTGTAATAATGATGAAATCGACCAAGAAAAAGACGTTTTAAATTCCACTCTGAATTCGGTGATTTTACGTTTCAAGATATTGCATTCCGAAACACGAATAAAAAATCCGTCATTCCTCCGTTTTTTTTCCACACGTATCCTCAAGATGTACCCACTTGGTGCAATTAGGGTTGTTGGCCCACCGATAAAATCCTGATTCATAGGGATAGAATTTTTTATCCTTTATTCGATACTCATAATTTTTTCAAAGACCTCAAAATCACACTTTGTTTCTTTTTCAAACAGAGAGACCGCTATTACCAATATGTTTAATTTAAATTTCGTAACTGAGAAAAATGATTTTTTAATAAGTTCTTGAATCTTCGTTCATGGAAAAGTCAAATCTTTGGCAACAGCAGTGCGAAAGTCTAGAACGTTCTAGTCGAACTTGAACCGTAACGCGATTTCCCATAAGGTTGCAAGAAACCTATTCATCAGAGTAACATAATGTAATAGTTGGGTGACGGCTAGTTTAATTATAACAATCGCAGATGGTCCCTCATGAATATCTTTGCATTATCAACAATGGTCATCCTTGGCACGTGTGGAATAGTGGAATGCTTAGAACACATTTTGATTTATTATTTTCAATATCAAACCTTTGAAAAAAAAAAAATATATATATATATATAAGTATATATAGGTAATGATAATTTCACTATACGATCCCAACTGGCATTATTCTTAAAGTAATTATCCGCTACAAAGCTTAAATTTTGGAGGAAGTTAAGAATTATTCGATGGAGATCCTAAATTGCATTCCATCCGGTTGAATTGTAGTTTTTGTGCATACACGATTGTAATATTATAGACTTTCAAGTACCAGTTCCTCTAATCTTGAAATTACAACACCCTACCACGTATAACATTCCTCCGAATCTAAATCGATTCCTCCATGCACATCTGTTACAGATATCATACAGCATAATATAATCTGTTACAGTTATGTGAGCAAACATGTTAAAAATACGAGAAGCCTGTTGTGTCACACCCAATTGGCATACATGGTTTACAACTAAAGCTAGTTATTTTTGTAGGCACCTACCTAACTGCATCAATGATAGTGTAGGGATGTACAATTTTTTTTTTTTTTTTTCCATTATGTAATACACAGTTTGGTATTCTGTAATTACACTGTTGAAGATCATTGCACAAGATTACCAGAGGGAGGACGTTTCTTTAGAGTCATCAGATTTCTATTTTGACGGGTTTAGAAAACGATGTTTACTCGTTAACACGTTCGCTCGGGGGAGCCACGTTCCGGGAACACATCACTGACCACATTTTTCGCAGTTCATTATTTTGTAACAACACCGTGAAATAAGCTGTTGATTTATTCCATACCCTAACTTGAGTAAGCTGGTTCTATGTTGGACGTTTATTTGACTGATTATGCTGAGGAACTATTCTGGTTAGGAATGTTGAAATTGTAGTTGAAGTGAGGACCCAATTTCCTGTTTTCAACTTTAGGTCGTCGAATCAAAAATGCATTGGCTTTTACAAAAATTTGATGATAAGCTTCACCGATTCAAAACGTTTGAACATGGGCACAAGCGTTCTGTAGCATTCTGGTCATTTTCGAGGTCGAAATTCGGTAAAAATACCTGAAATTGGCGTTTGAAAAACATCTAGTGCTCATTCAGATTTCAATTGAATTGAAAAATTTTTTTTAACAAGATATTTGTATAGTCATGTAAATACTTATTTAGCAGATACTAGAACAAATATTGGATACCCCTTCTACGCAGAACACTTGTCTGTATTTATTGAACGAAGTCTATCATACATTAGGTATCTAAATATACTGCATGGGTCTAGACGCCTACCGAAGAGAAATCAATTAAATTAAATAACACACCTGCACGTTTCTAGTATTTAACACGCGCTGACCCACCAACTGAAAATTAATTAAATTAGATAAATCAACTACCTTTGCTTCAGAGGTTCATCTGCACCTGATAAAAGTTATAATAAACCCGGTTTCATGAATTTAAAATTCCATTGGAAATATATCAGCTGATACGAGTGTCGTATGTAGCTGCTGCAAGGCTATTTTTGCTATATTCCACTTGTTACGATTTGCTCCCATGTTGACTTTTTTCCTGCCAAGGTTCTAGCCCTTAGGGAGAGCAAACGACCCGGGTGGTTTCATCCAATCCTTTGGGATGATGTCAATAAATAAGACCCCAAAAACATTATTGTTACCTTTTAGTATTAGTAAAAAAGTAAAAATTTTTAGTTGTTTTAGTTTTAGTATTTTTAGTTATAAAGATCTCGATTTTTCAATATTTCAGCCCTTAATTACTACCCTTTAGGGTCAATCAAAATTTATTGCTGTCGATATTGCTGCTGGCACGTCCCCATACGATGTATTATATTTGAGCCAAATTTCAAAAAGATTGGTCCAGTAGTTTTGGAGGAGAATTTCGAGCGGCAGACGGCATACGGCGGACGGATGGACTTCGTAAAATTTAATTGTTATTTAATTTAATTTTTTTTTAATTCGCTTCTTGGAACGTACGAATCTACGAAACGCAAACTAACAATTTAGAGGAGGAGGAGTTTAAAAAAGTTTTTTTTTAACATGGAACATGTTTTTGCCATTATAACCCGGCTAAAAATGAGACAAAATTACCGTTACGTGACATTTAGTAAGTAACGCTCCTATTTTCTGATGATTATAGCTACAGAACTGTGTCTTAAGTATTTATCATCGTAAAAAAAATCGTAGGGAAGCTCTCGATTTGTAAAACATTTTAATGAAATAAGAAAGGGACTTAACTGAACCTCCTCTTGTGACCCTCAATAGACCGGAGTGCGAGCCTAGGAATTTACGACTTTGGAGTAATGGAATCAATTAGCGGTTTTACCACGGAAGTCAGAATAGATGGTGTGAACAACGAGCCCGGTAAACTTAATTAAGGACAATGCCGGTGAAGAGCGGATCTTCTGAAATCTGCATAATATTCGGCGAATCTCCTTAAAAATAAAGAATAATAAAATTGGGGGAAACGAAATCTGCAGTCAAGATTGTCTTTGTTTTCTTAGGATTTCTCATGTTCAGCGAATCCGTTTCCGTTGAGGCCGAACCGTTCTTAATGTTTGGCATCCTTCATTATTTACATAGTTAGGAAGCGGGCAACATTCATTTTATCGGGAGATAGCGTGCATTTATATTTCAAACCACACTATAAGCCATGTGTACATCGATCGCTGTGCTCGCAAGCGACAGCTGAGCGAAACTGAGGGGTTACCATTTGCTGTATAGTGTATGTGATCCTTAATTATGGTAGTGCCAAAATCCCTGATTCCTCATGTACGTAATTCAAAATTCTATTCATTAGGAATTGCGAGCATGAATGTGATTTTAATACAAACCAAATGTGTGAAGATCCAGCAACTTTAGCAACAATGAAACAAATGAATTTTATGTTCCTACAAACACACTTTTAACTTGCTCAAACCTCAAATCTGAAAACAACTTGAAATCAAAAATCATTCTTTGAAAAGCAGTATATTAACAAGCCTTCTTTCTCAACAATAAATAAGAATAAAAGAAAAGAAGTTGGGTGTTGCACATAGCTTCCTCGTTTACGCAACATGAATGTATAGATCACCAAAAAGTTATCTTGAAAAAATCCATAGCGGAAAAGAGTAAATCAAGAGTAAATCAAGTATCGTGAAATGTCATAATTGGCCAATTAAGAAACGAAAAAATAATACTCAATGTAATTTACGTTTGCGCATGCGCAGCATGAACTGATGAGCTTAGAACAATAAAATAGATACGGGACCATCTTCAACTTGACCCGCGCATTTACTAACAATTTCATCAAAATCGGATGAAAACTGTGGAAATTAAGGTCATTACAAGTATTTAACATTGATGCACGCGCAGTAGCTATTAAGGATAGAATCCTGTTGAAATTGATATGGGATGACAAAACCGTCGTCTCCCAAACATCATTCAAATTTGAGAGAGATCGAACGACTTGAATGTGAAAAAATTGGAGCATAATGGAATTTACGTTTGCTCATGTGCAGAGTGAAGTATTGATTTGGCAACAATGAAACTGATAGGGGACCATCCAAAACCTTACCCGCGCATTCCCTGACAATTTCATCAAAATCGAATGAACACTGTGGAAATTAAGGTCGTTACTAGGATTTCACATTGGCGCATGGGCAGTAGCCTTTAGCAGTGATGGTACAATCATGTTGAAATTGATATGAGATGACAAAATCGTCATCTTCCAACTATTATCCAAATTTGAGCGAGTTCGGACGACTATGGCGTGAGGAAACAATGCTTGGTATATTTTACGTTAGCGCATGCGCAGAGTGATTGAGTTAGGAACGATGAAAATGATAGGGGACCGTTTACACACTAGTCCGCACATTCCCTGGAAATTTCATCCAAATCGGATGAAAACTCTGAAAAATAAGCTTGTTACAAGGATTTGCGGACACACCACACACACATCCGGCGACAGTGGCTGATGCGGATGTACAGCTGGGAGAGGATGCAAATCAGGCCTTTGTCATTTATACGGACGGCAGTCATATGGGTGATGGCAGGGTCGGCTGTGCTTTTGTTGTGTATGGCAGGCATGGTGGCCCTATTTCCCGGCGCTTTTCAGACTCGCCGAATTCTGCTCTAACAGCCATGCTGAGGCACTGGCGATTTTGAGTGCCCTAGAGTGGCTGAAATGGCAGGTGGTGAGGGTATCGAACCGGGAGGCCGTAGTCTACACAGACAGCCGGGTTTCCTTGGACATGCTGGCCGATCATGGGAATCCGTTAATCGAGAAAATAATGGAGCTCATATCCCAGCTCAGGGAGGGAGGAGGATGGAAGGTCGAGGTGAAGTACACTCGAGCGCACGTTGGAACTGCAGTGAACGAATGGCGGACTCCAGTGCAAAGGATACAGCTATTAGTAGAGACCTTCCGATTGCCTATTCCCTTGTACCCAAATTTAGAGTGAAGCGAGACTGCAGTGACACTAGTATCCAGCTATGGGATCAGATGTGGAGAGGAACAGCAGATGGCAGAAGAACCAGGGCCTTATTTCCAACGATTGGAGATCGCCTGCGCTTCGACCTTCCCATATTATGGAGGCTGACTCTTTTATTAACAGGGCATGGAAGAGTTCGGGAGTACCTGCATCGATTCAACCTGGCTGATGATGCTTCATGCACGTACACGTGTTCGGATGACATGCAGGATTGGGAGCACATCCCGCTTTGTTGTGGACATTTTGAGCAGCAGCGGTCTCGTTTGGAGCGTAGGTGTGTGTTAGGAAGTGGAATGTGGCCAATGTTAATGAGAGATTTAATTTCAGAATACCTGCAGGACATTATTATATTTTTGAACTCCATGGATATGGAGTTGTTGTAAGTGTGATTAGGTTTTGTATTTTCGAAGTGAAGACCTCGTCAGGACCAGAATGATGGAATTGTGAATATAAACTCACATCAGTGATAATACTGCAGTACCAACTGTTCAAGTAATATCTTGATTGTAATGTTGTGTTATATTATCCATAGGCCTGTAATCTATTGAGGATTAGGCCCAAATAAATTCCCTCGTGCTAGGGTTACTAGTGCGAGGAAAACTTTAAACAAAAAAACAGACAGACAGACACGGGAACAAAGTTTTTCAATATGGTCGTATAAATACAATTAGAAAATACAATTAGAAATTTTGAATTTTGGAGACCAAAAATTTTTTTTCTCTCGAAAGTGAAAACAACCTACAGGTAGAATCGGAAGCAAAATGTCATTAAATTCATATTTCATTTTTTTCTTGGCGCTCAGGCTCACATTTTAAAGCAATTTTACACAGACATAATACAATGATTTAACAATATTCGCTCATACGATCGTGTTGCATGAGTGGAATTTTTTCTAGAGGGCTCTAGAGAAAATTAGTGGAAAATAAAAGTACTACTACATCCGCTCAATAGACCCAATACCTGTCCCATTCGATCATACACTCAATTCCGTTGCAATCATATCAATACTTTTTTATCACTCAGTATCTGTAGTTGTAAAACGTGCATACTCCTGCTGACACGACACAAATTAAACTTAATTTATGAAATAATTATCTTTTTCAGGATGGAGATGGGGATGGGGATACCGGAATTCTTCCGGGGGCGCTCGGTGTTCATCACAGGAGGCTCTGGGTTTATGGGGAAAGTTCTGGTTGAAAAGCTGCTTCGTTCCTGCCCAGACTTGGACAACATTTACGTTCTCATGAGGCCCAAACGAGGGCAACAAGTTGCAGGCCGTTATTCGGATTTGCTAGATTGCAAAGTAAGATTCATTTCTTTATCATGGGCATACATACGTAATAAATAATACATGTAGTACATACAATACAATTATTTATTTCTGTAAATCTAGTCATCCCTTTATTTAACTAAGATGTATAGTATTTATCATTATACTCGTATGTTTATCTGTTGTTTCTTTGTGATTGAAAGCATCATCTAGTGTAGTTTAGTTTTTTACGGGGTATTTTTATCCGCCCTAGGAATTACTCATTTATTTTATTTATTTATTTATTTATTATGAATATGGTACAAGCCCAATTACAAAATATAATATACAAATCCAGTTATTTAACTATATATAGAAGGAGCAGCAATAAACAAAATATAAATTGATTTAGAATTAACAGCAAAAAGGTCATAATACAAAACCAACTAATGTAAACAAAAATTTCATATAAACTGGGAGGTTCCTTAAGACCTTCTTAAACGAAGGCAATGATTGGTGGGATACGTCGGCGGAAGGTGCATTTTGGAGAACCATATTCCGTATGGATTAGCGTGTTAGTGGGCTATTCCGGGAGTAATTTGTAGCCGCAAATGGTACATGGAGAAGAGCTTGGTTGCGGCTATTGTACTGATGTACTAGTATGCTGAATTTCTCGAGAATGACCGGGCGATCAATAGCACCGTTGACCAGCTCGTGAATGAGGCTCATATCAATGGTAAAAACTACGGGACAGAAGGTTGGCGAGACCAGTATGGCTTTCCATTTCATGATAAGCAGTCTGATCAGAAGGTAGACCCATTTTAAAACCAATATATCTCAGGAAGACATGTTGTACACTTTCGATCTGCTCCAGATAAACCACACAGTATGGGCTCTAAATAACCGATCCATACTCCAGCAGAGGCCCAACCAGGGATATGTAGAGAGTTACAAGGGCGAGAATACTCTTGAATTCACTTCAAGAATCCAAAAGTCCTCATTGCTCTGGATGTGATATAATCAATATGTCGACCGAAGTGCAACTGCGGGTCCAATATGATTCCCAAGTCACGAACTGTCTCCTCTCCCCTCAGGTCATAAACCCTACGTGGAATAGACATAATGGAGTGAACTTCGAGAGTGGGTGAATGACATCGAGCAGCATTTGGTGGGGTTGAGCGTAATAATTAGTGGAGGATTAAATTGGACATTGTGCGTTAAGAATTGCGGATTTAATACTCGATAATGGGCTTAGAAATAGGTCAATGTCGGGGTTATTTTGCAGCAGCACATTCGATTCTCTAGGAATCCGAGACAATATGGAAACGAGTTTGAGTCCTTGAGTACAACTGTGGAATTGTGAAGTTCCGTTTTGAGATAGAAGGACAGTCCAAACGTCCACGTACCTGTTTGAAGAATAAGGTGGCATCCGCCAGCCACCGCCGATTCTCCATCGCACAGTTCCTCGTAATCCACGATGTCACCTCGGATACCCATGTTAAAATCGACAGATCATTAAAATATGTGTTGCACCCTCTCAAGTTGAACAATATGCATCTTATAGAGCGGTGACCAAATCACAGATGCATACTCCAGCAAAGGAATCTAGGGGCTTACAGATGAACTTTATTGATTGTTAACGCTAACATAATCTATACTGTCATGCCCGAATTCGGTAAGACAGGGAAATTATGAAGCGATTGAAATGATGGGTATCTTTCCTGATCAGCTGATTGAGCCTAATTATCTTCAGTTCACCCTAAAATGTTGAAATTTGATAGGGAGAAACTCTCTTAGATATTAAAACACGATTAAAATTACGGGCGCGTTCCTGATCAATCGAGTGAGCTAATTCTCTCCTGTTCACCATAAGAAATTTAAATTTGACCGGAAGCCTCTCTCTGACAACAAGAGTTGAATGAAATGACAGACTTCATCCTGATCAGCTTCATGCTCAATTATCTCCTTGATTTCCCATATCAAAAGTCAATTACGATTCATAATCAAACTGGCTGAATCTAAACAGTATTTAGGCCTGATCAAAAGTCACGGTTCTTCTCGATATTTATTCTGAATTTTTTAATATCGGAACGTCTTTGGGTCATTTAGATACGATTGGAATTATGGGCTCTTTCCTGATCAACTGAGTGTGCTTAATTTCTCCAGTTCATCCCAGGAAGTTGATATTTGATAGGTTGGCTCTCTGGGACATTAAGAGAAAATTGAAATGATGGGATTTCCTGATCAGCTGATTGAGCCTAATTATCTTAAGTTCACGCTAAGATGTTGAAATTTGATAGGGAGACATTAAAACACGATTCAAATTCTGGGCGCTTCCCTGATCAATTGAGTGTGCTAATTATTTCCTGTTCACCCTAGGAAATTTAAATTTGGCAGGAAGCCTCCCTCTGGCAACAAGAGTTGAATGAAATGACAGAGTCCATCGTGATCAGCTTCAAGTTCAATTATCTCCTTGATTATCCATATTGAAAGTCAATTACGATTCATAATCAAACTGGCTGTATCTGAACAATATTTATACCGATCAAAAGTCACGGTTCTTCTCGATATTCCTTCTTAATATGTACTTAACTCAGTAGGTAGGTAAAACCTCCTTATGTATCCTTCATATATTTAATCTTTTATCTTGTAATAAAGTATTGAGTAGTGTTTGTTGTCGAGTATTGTATGTGGATTATGTGAACAAAGTCAAACGGCTGAACCAACTCGAAAGCGGGTTTTCACAAAACGATCAGCAAGTTCTTGAGATGGTTTTTTTCCGTATTAAAATCGTATCAACTGGGAATGCTCTGAATCGGAAAAAGCCTAACGTCTTTGGCGTAAACAAATCCGCTATTAGGGAAGTTGTTTACTTTGCCTCAGGTTACTGGTTCTCCACCATACACATGTGAAACGAGTGAAACTAACGCTGGAGAATATTACACAACTGTTTATTATTCCGTATTAGATAGCCCATCTACGCAGATCAATTATGTATCAATATTAAACTCTATAATACATTATCTAAACTCGATGCATCACGCCTCGCAAATAGTTTCGATCCTTCCGAGCGTCAGGACCCCCTAATTTTAGGTTTTATAGTAGATGATAACTAAAAAATGCTCCAAATTATATGAAGATGATGGGCTTGGATGTTGGAGGGGATTATGGGCAACCGACCCATTTTCTTCATAAATTTGTCAAAACTACAATTTCTTGTCATAACTTATATACATAACGTAAATTAATGGCACTAGCATGTAACCTGATTAAATTTTCTTCCAGATTTTCGAATGGTTGAAAGAGAATAGGAAGCATCAACTGAACAAAATCGTTGCTGTCGCAGGAGATATCACAAAACCTGGGCTCGGTCTGAGTCCAGAAGATCAAGAAATGCTAGTGCGAGAGGTGTCTGTTGTTTTCCACGCCGCTGCGACAGTGAAGTTCGATGAGGTGATCAGACTGTCAGTCGCACTCAATTTGTTAGGAACCAAATCCCTTCTCCAGCTGTGTGAAAAAATGGACAAGCTAGTGGTAGGTACCTAACACTACAATTATATTATATTTCTCATTATCTTTCACGTATATTATTCTCTTGAAAGAAACACAAATTAGGAAAGGTCTTCAGGTAAGTGCATAGTCCTGTTACCAATTCATCTACAGATGTGCACTGTGGTAAGCAAGATTGTCGGTTTTATTTTTTTTAAAGCCATATTTTCTTGCATACGCATACAATCTGGTGAAGCTGGGGGGAAATTGAAAAAAAGGTTAAAACACCCCAATTTCTTAAAACTCGTATCTAATACACTAATCGTCCTCATTCCGCTAACAATGGAATTAATTCCATTGAAACCCCTAACTAATTCCTTTGAATCTGTCAAATCCACGTGATACTATTGTTTGATCTTGATCCAGATGGAACGGCCAGACACTCGAGTGCTTATCTGCGCTTTACGCAGATGAATTGTATTTTATGGTTCAATCGCACATAGGTAATTCAAATCTATGTTGGGATGGTTGAATATGGTGTTAAATTTTGGGAATAACGCTCTGCCAATGGTCAGTGAAATAGAAGTGAGGAAGAACTAATTGATACTAGATTAAGAATAATTCAAGGTATATAATATAGTTAGGTACATAATTTTAAGATCAAATAAAAATTAACATAATCACATTCCTGGGTGACTCTGTTTATTCCATACTAATTAATTTAATGCATCTACGAGAGCGTGAAGTTCATGAAGAGTAGAAGAAATAGTTACACATCGGTGTGGGACACAGTAACAACCGTGATACCTACGGTACTAAATAAATATAAAAAACCTGTTCTTACGTATACAGTATTATTAACAATATCGTGTTGTTCCATTGCTTTTGATCTGGTAAAATTTGTGTAATATTCTACATGGGGCAATAAAGAAAAGAGTTTATGCTAGAAAAATGCATTCGTTGAATAGAAGAAAATGCTGCAAATGATCATTCAAGTGTTTATGAATTCTGTACTAATAAGTAGTTTAGTATCTTCGGCACAGATCACTGGTTAATGTTCGGATCGCAGCATAGGCTGGGTACCTACGCTTCACTAGTCCGTAAAAGATAGTCTGGCCGAGGATGGCCCAGTAATCTTGGCTTGCTTTTCGTACATCTTCAAAAGCGTAAAACCAAAATCGGTATGAAATCACAAAGTTGACCATGCCGTTCGAAATCTTGTTATGTGACAAGTTTTGTGAGATTTGACAACCTCCGGGATATTTTTAAAAGAAGGAGTTGTTTCTACGATTTTCAGAAGTAGGTATTCATTTTTCATAATTTAGATGTTTCAGCAGGTGGTATGATCTTTGAAGATATTTTTCGGGGCTCAATGAGTAGTACTTTCTTTTAGGAAATTTATAGCTGATTTTGAAATTGTGGTCAAACGTTGGAAATTATTGAGAAATACGAGAAATTTCAGATTTTCGCGAGAAAATTCAGGTCGGTAAATCGAATGGTACCATTTACATAATATCGACTCGAAATTCTGCAGGTAACCACCTAAAGACTAAGATGCCCAAAATTGGATGTATAGGTTTTGGTGGCACCACTGCATATTCAAACTTCGTGAGGAATCTGGTCATCGGACCAACCAGTTTTGGATTACAGCTAAAATTTCTCTTCTAAACCGAAACCTAATTGCAAAGTTGACCATACTGTTCGGAAGCTCATACATGATAAAGTTTTTGTGGGATTTGAATCCAAGTTTTGAAGATTTTAAGAAATTTAAAGTTTAAAATTAATTGGTTCACGGAACAGAAATGTGGCCGGGTAAAATAGGAAACACTGATCCTCTTTCAGGGCCACTTTTAAAACTAGTTACCTAGTAGAAATCTGCAATGTTTCATCGTATAATTTGTGAAAAATCTCACACAAAATTTGGCCATAACCATCTCACAAGGAGAATTTAAGTCGTATATTGTACCTAGTTAGTCCAGTAATTGCTTCCGAGATTGAAGGACTCAATGCCATCAGTTTCACACCTAATTTAATTTCACTACAAAGTTGTTTTTGAAGTAACATTATTTCATATTGTTGTGATTAATTTGATTTTTCTCATTGCAGTCAGTCGTTCACGTCTCCACCGCATACTGTAACTGCAATTTGAATGACGACATTTATGAAAAACTGTACCCCGCACCAGCGGATCCTGAGCAGGTGATTCAAATGGTGCAACTCCTGGATGACCACGTTCTCGACTGCATCACACCTCTGTAAGTATGACATACTTCAGCAATGGTGAAATATGGGGAATATGCAATGTTACGGCGAAATAGAATGAGCGTACGGTATTTTTTTGAAAGCTCGTTTGGAAAAAACATTCACTGTTAGAAAATGTATTGCACGATAGAAAAGAATATTGCACGGCGTACAAAACATTAAACGTTGGATAAAAATATGTTTAACGTCTAATAAATAACCAATTTATTTATTAGGGTGCAGCACTAATGGGAAAATCGGGCTAATGAGGAGTTTCCAGCTTCCTAGACCAACTAAAAGAAACATAATGTGTAGGAAGAAATCCATATCTTCAGTTGAGGGGCATCAAGGCCCCATATTTAAGCCCCGGGCAGCGGACTTTTCTCCTTGAGCTTCGAATACGCAGTGAAACCGCCCGGATCACAGCCATCTGGGTCTTCACCCGCACCCACTAATAAATACTTTCTACAGTCAAAAAATAGTTTCTACGGTAATTAAAAACGTTGGCCCGGATAACGATGCGTGTCAAAATGGGTGGTCGCCACTGTAAAATTACTGAAACAAGGGGCTTTTTAAGCCTTAGATCGGACATGAACACTTTGAATACGCCAAACAGGTTTCTTCGATATCAATGATCCAGTCGCTGTAATTGTGTTTCTTGAAGACATAGAACTTTCGAATGTATTCAAGTCGACAAAAAATGACCATTCTAATATTACCATGACTACGTTTGCTCGTCTCGCGGTCCTGCGAAACCTTGAATGAGTGGTTCAGCCGAGATAAGTGGTTCAACCTGGTAAATGGCTCGACCTGGATAAGTGGTTTTGACCTCTAAACATTCAAATCACGGGCCATCTTAAAGACATGAAACATAGAAAAGTCTTGTCGTCTCAAAGGATGCCATCACAACAACTGAACTGACTGCAGAGGTAACAGCTGGGGCCAACCGTGATGTTGATAAAAATTTAGTGTTCCGAGATATCAATCAGCCTGACAAGTACCACAGTTATCTTGAATTATCTAGCTGTTTATACAACACGAAAACACCGTCCTGAACGCTCGTTTAGCACCACACAGTTTACTTGTGTCACCTTCCTTCTTCACCGGTACATAGTTCTGAATGACGCGATAAATGACTACCGTGCGTTCATTCTACTTTGCCGTATAAAAAAATGTAACCCGTAAAATACCAACATTTTTGGGGCGGAAAACTGGAAGGAAATTTGAGTGATGCATGGTTCACTTCGTATAGGTACACTTACACTTATAATCATAGGTTATGAGTGTAGTAACTGATTGGCAAGCGGAATTATAAACTTGTTAAACTGTAACCAACTTTAGCAGTGACTATGGATTGGTTTGGACTAAATCATTCGCGACGAAGTTGTGGAAACCCATTTCAATGATTGGTTTCCGATAAGAAAGTGTAAAATTACCTTCTGAAGACCCTAGGTTATCTATGTAATATGTAGGTAGGTATAGATGAGCGCAAAGACAATTAATTCTACATTGAAAAGAAATATATATTATACGTGATTTCCTTTTTTAGGTAATCCGAATAATATCTACTTATAGGTAAAAATATTAATGCAAGAAGTCAAAATAATCCACGTTTTCCAAATCAAAACGTACACTTGTTTATTTCGTTTCATAGCTTTTCAAACAATTAAGTTCTTGCGTCTGTCTGTTTGCGACCAGCTCCTTGTCACGTACAAAACTAAAAGTTTCAGTTCCACTTTGACGACATTTTCAAGGATTTTGTGGTTCAACTTCATGGCCTTTCGGATCTGCGTGCAATATTTCTAAAACTAAGATTTTTCACGATATTACGGCACAATTTATTTAAATTTTCAGGGGAAGTTAGGAGAAGCCCGAATATCTTAGCTTATGGAGTATCACCTGCTAAAGTTTCACCTACTGCATACTTTTAATTCTTTGTCATAGGTAAACTTCCATACAGTACAAAAAGCTCCCATGGATGATACCAACCATTCCAGCAATACCAACTTAATTGATACCTACCAACTATAGATGGTATTTACAAAGATTGTGCGAGTTAGTCCATGGATGATCTCCTAAAAATATCAGCTTAGTTGGACTGATTGCAGTATGCGATCGTGCGCTAATGTAGGAGACGAAGACACATTTTACAACTGCTACCCCATACCGGACTTTTCATTCATCCATTGCTGATCACCAGCGTAATTACCCAACCATATGCCAAATACTAAAATACATCGTGGTAATAGTTTAAATCGTTAAATAGTAGGTCTAAATCCATTTCGATGATAGAAAGCACGTGCATTCAAGAATTCTTGGTAGAGCGGTGTCTCCACTGTCAAATCACTATCGTGCTTTATTCTGAGCACACTTCAACCTGTGACAGTGACCGACTGACGACGAAATATTGAAGCCGAGCACGTAGCTTTGATGGTCGTAGAAAGCAAGCCTCGTAGTCTCATGGTTGTTTTAATCGTATATTTAAATCATTTGTTCTGTGCAACTTCGAATCTGCCCATCTAGCGGCGCCCTTTACGGTTTATTAGATGCTTTTTGGAGTTGATAATAATAACAGGCTGCATGTGAAGGATGTCCCACAGTAATTAAAATCGGTTTTTATTCGCTTCATGATGACATTACTATAATACTGTGAGAATACACATGTTATTTACAAATACGTACAGAACATCTTAAAACCGGCGTAATTACCCAATATGATCTTTGAAAAACTACGTTTCAACTATTGAGTTAGGAGTGACTTTTTTATAGTGACCATTTTTAAACTCATACGAAGCCTAATAAATTAATACATCGTTATACCACATTATTCATATGTTACCATATTTATTTAAATGTTTTGTCTAATTCATCCAAACTAAACAATTTTATAAAATAATGTAAAATAATGAAACTAAATCCTGAATCCTTCACTAGTTATTTTAGCCTACGTGTAGTTTGTACTTTATTCACATAAATGAGTGTCTTTCTCTCAAGTTCATTGCATGGCGTTACTCTTCCTTCCTCATCATAGAAAGGGTTGGTCCATGATGTAGGGAAAGATCCCGTATGTAGGGAAAGATTGACAATTCCAATCTGGTAAGGATCTGTATCAGTGATTTCTTCACATTGATTAATAAAACTTTTAAGAAATGAACAATCTGCCAAGTTGGGTGGGTAGTATAGATTCCTCACGTACTATAACATGGGCGTATAGAATTAGTTGTAAGAATAAAATCGACGTGATCAAAAGATCGTGAATGCGCACGCGCTGCTATGAATTATACGGCAATGAAATTTGTAGTTGAGCATCTAGAAGCAAACTCTCAAAATTCCATCAAAATCGGTTCATTATTATCGGAGTTTTATGTGTATCAACCAGTTTTGTTTTGCGCATGCGCAATAGTTATTAATCAACCAATTGCGATAATACTTATATTAGGGCACCTTCCTGGAAGTCATTCCGAACTACCCTTCGAGTTTGAACGAAATCGGACCAATAGATCATAAAAACTAATGTTATAAACAAATACGTTTGCTCATGCGCACACGCTATTTTTGATCCAATCGCAATGGAAATCATGGAAAACCATGAAGGAGGTAACCCACGTATTTCTGCATATTTCATCAAAATCGGTCCATTAGTTTCGGAATTTCACTTGAGTAAATGAACTTTTGTTTTGCGCATGCGTAATAGTCATTACTCAACCAATCACGATGAAACTCTTAGAGCACTCTCTGAAACCTAAATTCAATTACTCGTAACCTCCGAGGTTGAAAGAAATTGGAAAGGTAGATCGTGAGAAATCGACGCTGTGGGAAATTCACGTTTGCACTCGCGCACCCGCCATTATTGATCCGACGGCAATCAAATATATAGGGGTTCTATCTAGGATTCCCCACACAAGTTTCATTAAAATCGGACTAAAAATTAGTTATGGGCGTGACAAGGAATCGGCACAGACAGACAGACACGGAACCAAAATTGATCAGCAAACTCTGAAACGCGAGAAGTAAGTGGAAATTTTGAATTCAGAGGAACAAATTTCGGTAGTGAAGGAGCAATATATTTATCACTGGGGAGAACTGTTTAAAATGGGCAGCAAATAAAGTAAAAAGCAAAAAATGTACACTTCTGAGCGAGGTTCGAACCCGCGAGTAGGTTCGCCTCAGGAGCCGTATAACAAAACTAAACATATCATGACGATGATTTCTTAATTCAGCACTCATTAAGCATAAACTGATGGTAGTACAGTAGCCCAAATGGTATTATTCGATTTATTGAAATGTAACTTAGATGTGCATATAAAATCAAACGAAAAACCAAAACTTTCAGTAAAGATTTGATATAACTTACATATTTTTGATAATTACAACCGAAGGGATGAAAGTTACATTATGTACACCAAAGAAGTTTAGAATTCATCCTGAATGAAGTTAACAGCTAAATGGTTCGACAATCTGTACGGCACCGAATTCGTGTCCACCAAGATTTTAAGTGGAATAACAACCACCAAACTTAGTTTATATACACATACTTAACAGTTGAATATTTTTCAGAAAAGAAGCTACCAGACCAGCTACAAGTTTTTTCTGGAAAGATCTTCTGATTTTATTTGTTGATCTGTTGTAGATTGCTCAAAGATCGTCCCAACACCTACACTTTCACCAAAGCCCTGGCGGAACACGTCGTGTACGAAAAGAGCGGAAGACTACCGATCGCCATCTTCAGGCCATCCATAGGTACTGAACTATACTAGTAGCCAACATTAGTCAAAATCTTTTTAAAAAAAATCGATTTTTTTCGTTTTTATTTTTACAGAATTCTGCAGATTTTTCCAAACGATTTGGTATATAACATCATTAAATATGAGCAGTGGAAAACGGAGATATGATTTTTCGAATATTGACGGATTGAAATCTGCTTCCATAAGCCAGTTCCTCGCTATTGGTGTTTTGCTGCTCATGGTTTGTAACTTCCCAAAACTAGGTACTTATCGTTCTTTGGGTCCTTCAATATTACTTCTGACAGATACCTACTACAGAATCCCTACACCATGATACCATTGTCAGTTACTTATAGCAGCAGAAAAGCGTGCCTAGCATACGTTCAAATTAATAGGTAGATATCTTTAAAAAACAAAAAGAAAGCTAGGTACCTATGTGACAATTTGAAATACTTTTGTTTGATACCTTCGCCAATCCGTTATCTTAGTAAGACTCATGTGGTCTATTCTACTTAGTATTAGTATAGTATAGTTGACTGGACACAATTCAGTGGAAGTTCCGAACAAAGCAAACCGGGAGACGGGACTGGCAGTACTTTT
Source organism: Adelphocoris suturalis (assembly GCA_030762985.1). Classification (NCBI taxonomy): domain Eukaryota; kingdom Metazoa; phylum Arthropoda; class Insecta; order Hemiptera; family Miridae; genus Adelphocoris; species Adelphocoris suturalis. The sequence goes on along the minus strand of CM061046.1, from coordinate 74,758,529 downwards.
TGAATACGAGGACTCAAGCATAAGTACATCAGTTACCAACTCGGGAGGAGGTCTAGTTTCCTGAAAAGTATAATATTGTCTCACGATCTTATGATCGAAATTCGCTATAAATCTAAGGGTAGTTTAGGGAAAACTCAAAGGTTATTCCTGTAAATTTCACAACAAAACTATAAATTGTAATTGGGTCAATTATGGCTACTGCACATGAACACACTTGATGTTCGTTGTCAGCGACCGAAATTAGGCGGCCGAATGAGTTGTTTAATACTGTTTCAATCCAAGTTGAATTAACGCAATTTATGTACTTTTGGGCCATTTCGTTGACATTATCTGGATTTGAGCGGAATAGTCCCCTTAAAGCTCCATATAAATTTCAGTGCCACTGGACGTTTTCTTCCATTTCCGGAAACCTAGAGAATAAGTGGGAAAGGGGTGTACTCATTCTTTATATCGCTGAACAGAATCTCGAATTGATAATTTATCGATTAATCTAGAAAAAGAACCGCTGGCAAGTGTGTGGTCTTAGAGCACACTAGTATGAAATAATCTGTGTTTAGTTGGCTGGTGGATATATCTTTCAAGGCCTACACAAGCTCACCACGTGTCTCAAGCCATCATCATAAACTTCTACTGAGTCATGAGAGAGTGACCGAAAAACCACTACCACCTTTTGAAGGTATTGTATACTTGCGACACATAACCTCAAACAAACGCGTTTCAGAAGGTCTATCATCACTGTAACGGTATAGGTACTTTTTCCAAATATTACCAAACTCCGTGGTATGCGGTTCGTAAACATGCAGTGAGTTCGTAGATATTTATAGTGAAAATACACTTACAGTTATATTCATATTAGGTCGGTAATTTACCTATTGTTAGGTAGGTACATAACTACCAATATTTTTCAAATGTAGTTCACACGGAAAATTCTTGTTGTGTTGGGTAGAGGAATAGTAGTAGAAAACAAATATGAAATGATTTAAAAGACCATTTCGGACCTTTGAGAAATTCACTCTGAAAGTTGACGAACGATTAAGAATTTAGCGAATTTCCCGTACTCAAGTTCTTCTACATAAATAATCTTTGAATATTTAATCTCAAAAAATGATGGTACATTATGAGGTACTCACTTAACAGTACCAGAACACACCATGAAGAATTAGAGTAAGACTTTCCGGGATGACAACTGAACTCGAACTGAACAAGTGACCTGTCACTCGCGAAATAGGTAGGAAGAGTTGTCTACCGAGAATGATCTTTGTGTCGCCTAAATTATGACACGAAAACCGCATGCTGAGTCAGGAAACCTTTCAAACCCTACTCGAGGGGTACGTGGAGACTCGTGAATGCCCTCATTGCATGGATATCGAACGAATGGATTTTCGATTTTTTTACCTATACTCAAAGTACAAGCATCGTCCCCCAACTATACAACAAGTTTTAGTGAGATTGGTTAGGATAGATAGATTTGGATGGATAGATTTGGAGTGGACTGGCTAGGGATGTCCGCTCAGAACCTTTGGTCCAATTCAGAATCCTATTGTACTTTTGCTTTGTGCTCTGTACCTCACGGTGGAGCTCTGGGTTTTCTCTTTGTTTGGTGAGGATTTTCTTCGTACTTCTAAGATTTAGCCATAACCAAAGACAAAGGTTTATATGAACACCAAAATGTATAATCCCACAAAATTGAATCATTATAATGTTCCAGTAACAAGTGCTATCGAAGAACCCTTGCCTGGATGGGTAGACAACCTCAACGGGCCAACCGGAGTGCTGGCCGGCGTGGGAAAAGGCGTCCTTCGGTCTGTGATGTGCCATAGAGACGCGATCGCTGACTTCATCCCAGTCGACCGAGCCATTAACTGCATGATAGCAATAGCATGGGCCACCGCCGTAACCAGGTAAAAGAAACACATAAAAGAGAAGGAAATTATGATTATTTACACGGATTTTTGATTTACTTCCACAGATACTATACCTATTCAATAATAAATCATGATAATGGCCTCAAAATTGGTTGATTTAGTTTCAAGTTTTGTAGAAACTTTATTACAAGATAATAGCACTATTAAATTAGGATTGTACAGCCAAAACGTAAATGCACACCATTTACTATATAGATAGGTATATTGTATAGTCACAAGAATGGCGATCTACATCGAATGGAATCATACGAACTTTACCTACGCGTCGATATGAGCAGTCGTGTTTCTCTTTCCTCGTCCTGCCAATAGTTGACAACGTGATCGGGGAACAGACCCCATTGACCTGTGTTAATTTTAACTTAAAAACCCTCTGACTTTCGAGTTAATCGATTTCAATTACTTTGGCATTGTATATTGACAATACAAATAAGGATGAAGAATAATATAAAAAGAGTCCAACCACAAAGTAGGAAATAAAACTTCGCACTACTTCATGGTTCATCAGCTCTAGTCCGATAACTGAATAAATTATGGTTTCACCATCGTGTTCAACAGTAGGTAGGTACCAAGTCCAAAAACGTTTGGATTTTTAAAATGACTTTCATGTATCAGACACCCCGAAAATTCTCTCCAAGTTCCACTTCGATATTTCAAAAAGTTCCAGTCATGCAGCATGATTGTATGAGCGAATTTCGGTAAATTATCGTACTATATTATGTTTATTTATTCTCAGAATTCAGGAATGAGTGAAACGAAATTGTTAACTACTAATTTTAAGGCCAAAAAACTCGTTCTAAATAGTATTCCGCACTTCAAAAACATTTTGGATTTTAGCTTTTTTGCAGTTTTCATCTATTTTTTTGCATATATTAATGAAATTTAACAACCTTTTTCAGCATAAATTTTCGCAGACATTTTTTAATGTTTTAAGTTCATTGTCAAATAAACTTTTTTCTGTTTTTGTTTCTGTTCCAGGCCGAATAACATTGTCATTTACAATTGCACAACTGGAGCTTCTAGTCCACTCTACTGGAGGGACATGGAACAATTTGGGCTCGAATTTATCCTGAAATATCCCAGCAGAGAAATATTGTGGTACGTTTACAACTTCTATTTGCAGTATTAAATTTGCTATTGTTAACAATTTATCGTAAGTTAATGAGCTCAATCTTGGTAGGTAACTATAATTTGCTGTGCTTCTCCGAATCTATCCATTTCTATAAATTGTTCATTTTGCTGGATAAAAGTGAAAATTATAATAATTGCCCCACAGGTATCCGGGAGGAAGCTTCAAATCCAGTCCTACATTAAATGATCTTCACACGCTGGCAGTTCAGACTCTCCCTGCATATCTACATGATGGATTATCTCGATTGACAGGGAGAAAGCCTATGTAAGTAACCTCATCAACGTATGTGTAACTAAGTAGATACGTGCCAACCTAATTATTACCTACCCCTTAAGGTATACTTTTTTAATGTGAAATGGCGCAAACCTAACGAGAACCTTCCACTCTTCCTTTTCATTTCTTCCGAACTACAAAAGGTAAACTACTTCAACCATTTAAAAATTTTAGTTTCGTGCCTACTTATTGGTTTGCAGTCGACCCAGTCCCGACCAAAACCAAAGTCTGGAAGTCGTTGCAATTCGCAGGACTGTTTAAAATAATATAATATAGAGTTAAGAGCTAAGGAGCCCCACCGATCAGCTACATGACAATGTAAACGCTCCAATTTATTACACAAGGGTTCATTATTTCTGTATTAAATAGCCCATCCACGCAGAACATATCTCATTGAATGTTAAGTTCTGTCGATGGGTGTCAAAAGGTACCTTGACTGTTTTTAAATTAAAACAGATTCCATCCTGTTATTTGAAACCGGTCCAGACTCCTAAAGAGCGAGTACAACGAATTTTGAGCTTAGTAGGTGACTCGGTGGGTCTGCTCCTCCTTAAGCATAAAACTTCAATCAAAATTATATATATTGTTTTGATTCAGATTGCTAATCGTGGCTAATAATAAATTAATTTTTCATTTTGGCAATCAAAGACGTAGGTAATGGTTTTAATTATTTCAAGTCAACTAAACTCAGAGTCCACGCTGTTTCGTTTGTTGCAGTATGGTCAGAATACAAGAAAAGCTTCAAAAAGCGCTGGAGACAACGCAGTTTTTTACCACGAAAGACTTCAAGTTCCGCAACGACAATGTAGTGGAACTGTACAAGACTCTGAGCCCCGAAGACCAGAAAACGTTCTGTTTTGATCTCAGCAACATTGATTGGAGAAAATACATCGAAACGTACGTTCTGGGAACGAGGAAATTCATACTCAAGGAAGACCCTGCCACGATACCTGAAAGCAGAGTCAACCTAAAGAAGTAAGTAAAAGTAAAGAAGGGATGAAGTTGATTAGTAGGTACCTATACGCGTAAGATTTTCTTCTTAGTCCAGGTTATTCCACCTTTCTCATTGTTATTCCCACACTGCGAAGAGTCACACAGCCAATCTAAAATTTGAGAAAAATGGCCAGGGTTCCTCAAAATAGGTATATGCTTTTGAAGAAAGGAGTTTCCTTTTTAAACTCAAAACAATCTAATATTTCCCTTACTAAAACAAAACAAGTGACAGTGCCATACAGGAAGTCAAAATTCGCTCACAAAACCTGCAGAAAGATTAGATAGTGATAACGATTCAGGTCTTCTGATTAGCGTACAAAAGCCAATATTCACTAGAAAGGATACTCCACTCTCATTTGGCATAATGGGTAGAAAACATTACCCTCCAGACACAAAAATCGTGTGAGGACTCGTATTGCCAAGCCATAAAAAAACCGACTAGCCGCCACTGCAATGACGATGTACGCGCCGACATATAAGTAACAAAGTAGAACTTCGGCCCAACATTGGCCCTCTCCCGACCTAACCTTGTCGGCTCAAACTTAATTTTTTTTGCGAATTCTAGAAGTGGCATGCCCTCTGAGTCGCCAGATGGTAAATATTAAATGGTAGATGGATTCTATGTAAGCTAAGACAAGGCGTCAAAATGTGTTTTCGGGCTTTTTTTCACGTCTCACCCAACTACTTCTACCAGTTCTCCTCAGCAAATTTTAATGAAATTTGAAACGTATTCTGGAGCGTAACGGGTTTCTGGAGCCGCTATGATCACGTTGTAGGGGGGGGGGGGGGGGGTATAAGGGAGGGGGTAAATATGGGATAGCAATCTCATTCAGCCTAGACCACCAAAAATGTGTTAATCTTTTCTGCAATGAAAATAATACCTCAGGTCACGTGAACTCTTAATATTGTGCCGATATTGAGAAAAAATGCACACCTTGAAAAAAAAGGACGGACCAAGAGCAAAAACATAGGTAGAATGCAGGTTGGTTCGTATTACGAAGGCAGCCTTACAAGCACCAGCCATTTTAGGATATCTCGAGTAGCACACACTATTAGAGATGAGACTTGTTGCATTGCTACCACATTGCTACCAATCATAACTGAAATTATTATTTGTTGATTTGCAGGATGTACGTTCTTCACAGAGGCACTCAGCTTCTCATGTTCATCTTCATATTTTGGGGCTTTCTGATGAGATCCAGCACTGCGCGGTTCACCTTCTATCAAATGCTTTCCGCCGTTTCCAAGATGATGACAGCCCTGTCCAAGACCTTCGCATCAGTGGAGCGCTAAGTACATTCCTTTGGTGTGGCATGTGCATACATAACTTCGCAGTAATTGTATATAAACCAAGCGTTGCTTCAACGGCATCTTCACATGATTTTGCCCACACTCTGATTACTCTCGATACAGGTGAAATATAAACTTGAAAATGTCAGATCGGACCTGTGCGAAATGCTCAACGAAACCAAATTGTAACTTCCTACCGATAATCGTGCCCATTTGGGTGCCTACCTTAGGAGTTAAACCTTAGCAAGCACCAACCACGTGGATGTCAATTTCAAATAAGCAAATAAATCCGTCCATGAGTAAATTAGTTTTAACAAACGGTTGAATATGGTTCGGAAAATCTAGTTTCTTGCTAATACCTAATCATAAGAACTATGTTCACTGCTTCTGACTTTATATAACTGCATTTAGTTTACCTACATATTTTATAAACGGAACAACGATTGTCTTTTAATGATTATTAAGAGAATAACAATTAATTCATGACAAATATATTAACATCAACGAATCTTATTTCCTAGGTTAGAAATAAGAGAGATGCAATCCTGGACAAAGGACGAGACAAGTTGTACAATATTGGTAGAAACAATACGTACAAATTAAAAAATATAACAAATTGAACAGTCAAGACATACGAGTACTTATAGGTGTATAATTAGCGTGACATTGTATTTTATTACGTTACTTTAACTCCATTACGTACCCAATATTTTTTTATTTCAAAGTTTAATTGTGCAATTTGTACAAAACAACTAGATTTATCGTCTATCACATACTTTTATAAGACTACACGCAAACACTTAACTACACGAGTTGATTCTAAATATTTAATAAAATAATTCATTAATTGATCCAAGAATAATAATTTTTGACTTTGAAATAATGTAAGAGTTTATGGTTAATTGTTTTGTTCGACATTTCATTTGTTGGTTTTCTGGTGAGCAGTTTGTTGAAAATCATAAACATATTTTATACTATAAGAATACCTAAGAACATGCATTTATCTATGTATCCCTCAGTAGACTATCAATCAACATAATATTTTCGAATTGTGGACATTTGTTATAAAAAGTTGGAGAACGCCAACTAGTGCCAAGTATTATCCCAGATCTACGGAATTGTTATCAAAATATATGTACCTATTTTTTTAAGATTGAGAATACTGTGGTAAGCAGCCCGATGGAATAATAGTAGTCAACGCATAGTTTTATGTAAGAATGGAATTTTAGGACATCCCATATTATGTTCTGTATTTATACTTATGATGTGATTTTCTTATTCTCAGATATTTTAAATAAAAAATTAACAAAATAAATTAGCAAGAGTATTTTACCTTGATATCTACGTAGATTATGTTTACAGGTGGATTTTAAAGTGAGGGAAAGGTCAACGAAAATTCTTGATCCACACCTACCCACGCGTTATATGAGTGAATACTGTAAAGCTTTTTATAAGGATAGCAAATGAAATATTTTTTCTCTTCAACAATGCCATAGTGCTCCGAACTACATACCATGCATGCTGCTCGGAGCGCTAGGGAGTGATGTTTTGTAGAAACATGGCTGTTGACATGTTCTTAATGGGGCTTCGAACTTACAAGGACCGCCGCTAGAAGCGCTAGGGGGCGAAGGACCTAAGGAACATGGTGGTTGGTTTCCCCTTGTTGATACCTTGTGTCACCCTTTTCGCTCCACAATTCATACCCCACACCATCAACCTTTTCAATACTCGTAAAACATGAGAATTATATCATTTATTAATTAATTATTATAATAAAGAAACACACACAAACAAAAATAACCAGCAAAAAAACATAAACAACTTGTGACTGCCACAACTGCCCTTATAGGCAAGAAAAGATAAGCGAATCGATAAGATCCTTGTTTATGTGCTGCGCTCTACCTCGAGCTTCTAATCAAAGCCCATTGTAATAATTGATACTTAGCGTCACCCTATTCCCTCTACAATTCGTTCGCCACTCACCACCATCGTCAACACTGGTAACAAATAAATTACTATAAAAAAAAAAAAAAAATAAATAAATAAATAGATAATAATAATTAAACAATAGGTAGGTACTACTGCGTGTGAAAATTGTGGTCGCACATTTTTCCCAAGGGATGAGACCTTGAGAAAGTAGTGGACTGCAGCGATCCACCGAAAAAAAGGGGTTATTCATTAAAAACTACAAGAGTGTGCTGAAATCACTTCTGCCCTAATGGTAGCATGCAAAAAAGTTATAGTATAGATAAGAAACGGAACATTCAGTAATGTCCATCAAGACTGCGGCCATAGGCAACTAAAGAAGAGGAAATTGGTAAGGAGCTCTGCTCTATCTCGAGCTTCTGATGTCCGAAGAAACTTTTAAGATCAATGTGGACGCCAGTTGTGCGAGAGAGAGGGGGACCTACTCGGCCTACCACGGCGTCGGGGAACGAGCGGCAGGAGGAGGCGGCTGGGGTGGGAGCCGGCAGTGAGCCCTCTCCTCACTACGTCACTGGTCCCCTCCACGGTGGTTCCATATAGAAGCGCCATGCGGCCTTCCCCTCACCCCAGTCTACAGTTGACAGTTGTTCAAACCCCTTTTTTTCACCCAGTTGTGGTAAAGTAATGCGTTCGTGACGAACCATATCAGTGCCGATCATTGTACTAAAACCAGTCGTCGGGATATCGATACACTAACGGAACATCACGCAAATCGTGACAACAGCCGTGACGGTACCGAACCCCTTGGACATTCCAGTGAACCCAGTCAGCAGTTCCGATACGGTATTGTGTCCACCATAATTCATACCATATCACAAATATCCTATTAACCAGGGTCTTCAACCCTTTCTGTTGATTGATTTTCTCATGTCCTTCAGGCACGAATTTTAAGTGTTACTGATCCGTACTCTGAATTTTACTTGCCTACAGCCATATGTTGAACTACCTTTACATTTCCTTGTTTTGTTGTATTAACTCTTTTATGCTTCCATTATATTGAATCTATGTTAGCAAATGGTGTTGTGCTTTATTATACCTGCATCCACAGTTCTGAGGTTTCACTTCTGGCCTATTAGCCATTGATAAATCATTAGTATTTCTTTTGAGCCCCGAAGAGTAGTCATTTTTGATTATTTGAAGAGTAAACTAGTCTTTTGGTTGGATCATTCAGTTATCTATCCCAGTAGATGCTTACACTATATTTTTCAGTTTGTATCAACGAGTAAATTTTCTTTATCATGGGACTTTTCGAGAAAAAAATTTAAATTTTGTTTTCAAATGCTCTTTACAAATCAATTTTTTTATTATTAAAACAATAGTGAACAGCCCATATTTGGAAACTATTCAGGAACATGAAGCGACAATCAGAAAAAAGATTCCTTGATAATTATAAGATAAGACCTTTATTGGCAATCATTTTACAAATAGGCCTCATGGGCCCTTAGGCATGTAAAAATAAAAAATAATAAAGATTTTCTGGCCTAGAATAATCACAAAATGTAAAATTCACATAATTTTATAAATAAAAAGATACACTTATTAACAAAAGAAAAAAGTGAAAATATAAAATTGAAAGTAAGAAATGAATGAAACGAAATGGCAGAATTTTTAGGGTCGACGAGTTAGGCATCATGAGGGAGGTTTGATGCAACACCAAAGTGCTGCTCAATAAGGCCACGGAAGATGGACAGTTCAGAAACCGAACGACAACCAAGAGGCAATGAATTCCACGCCCTCGCTACCCTCAAGGAATGACCCATCGAAAGAGTACGGTGGGGCGCCACATTTAAGGCATGGAGCCTGGTGGAGCGCCCGAAAGCAAACATGCTCTCAAGGTACTCCAGGCAAGGGTTCACACCATGTATTAATCTAAAAATGAAAAAACATACACGCATGGTAAAATAGTCGGTCATGGAGCATCCTACTAAAGATCATGAATATGGAGTGATATGAACGTACCTTCTGATACAAAACACACACCGAGCTATGGAACTCCAACACTCTTGAAAGCGATGAAGCTGCTCAGGAATGAGGTTGGTGGAGAAAATCTCGCAGCAGTAATCAAAGTGAGGTATTAGTAATGTTTTAGAAAGCATTCGTTTTAGATTGGAGGGTGTGAAATTTCTTAATTTTGTCAGTGCATATAAGGATCCATAAACCTTTTTAACAATATGGGAAACATGTGAAGTCCATGCCAATTGGGGATCAAGAAATAAACCCAAATTTCTGACAGTAGAACTAGGAGTAACTAAGCGATTTTTAACTATTAAAGAAGGTGTGTTAGAAGTTAATGGAATAGGTTTCCTGGAAAATGTTATGAATTGCGATTTCTTATGATTAATTACTAAAGCATTATTTTTTGCCCACACCTCAACACGATCCATATCTGAGTTTAAAAGTGCCACCGCCTCTTGAAGATCGTTAAGGGGAGCTTGAATAAAAAACTGAACATCATCAGCAAAAATATGACACCTAGATTCATGGAAGCAACTAGGAATGTCATTAATATATGCAGCAAATAGTATTGGTCCCAGGATTGCTCCTTGAGGGACACCAGAAACCTGAGCAAGTGTGGTGGAAACGTCAGAATTTTGTCGATTCAGGTTAGACTGTGAAGAGGTAAGTACAGGGAAATAAAGGACAAGGAACGGGAAAGAAAGGACATAAAGGGATATTTCTTATGATATTCGGGGCCTTGCCCCAAGACAGTGTTTCCACTTTTCTAAAGACCGTAGAATGAAATTTACGTCATGAGTGGTTTTCACTAGAGGAGTTTCGGTTTATTCCATTAGCAAAACTGATTCTCTTCATGTGAGGGGAACCACTTCTAGTTGCATGCCTTCTTTTACTTTGTGATATCTTTCCTACCATCCATGTTAAGAGTTCTCTTTGCTCCATGGCAGTGGAAAACTAAAGTGTAAGAAGTAAGAACATGGTTCAGCTCATAGGTTACATGTTACATCCTTACTTTTCTATTCTATAACCTAGAATCCTATTATTTATTCTGTTTTTTTTTTTTAAATGTAAAAATGTGTTCATATATCTCTAATACATTCCCAGTTCCTATACTATGCACGTCTTACCTTTGAATAAGGATAGGTAGATTGTATGTTCAACAACAGCACCTGGCGCCTGATCCTGATGGACTAAGGACGATTTGGGACTTAAGATAAGTTTCCTTCACATTTTATTCCACATTGTCGTTTGTAGATATATATTAACTTTGTTTTTACTTACATTATTGGAACTTGGTAGCAATGTTTCAACCCGAGTCAAACACTGTGGCGAATCGGCAATCGAAATCCTCTACAGATCGTAATTATGAAGAGAGGGTGTTCATTAAAAGTTTGGGGAGAGACACCCCTCACTTGAAATTAACACAAGTTGCCAAAAACGGGAAGGGAACTCGTAAATTCAACCCTGAAATTTATAGCAAACACGAATGGATCACTGGGTGCCCTAGAAAGAATGCTCTGTTTTGTTTTCCTTGCTTAATATTAGGTGGAGATGGGTTATGGACTCAAAATGGTGTGACTGATATAAAACATCTGACAGATCGGATTAAATCTCATGAATCTAATAAAAAACATCTCAATAACATCACAGAATTAGCTTTGATTGGCCGAGCTAACATAGCTACACAGTTAGATTCAGCTCATCAACTTGCTATCAAGAAACACAATGAGCAAGTTGACAGAAATCGATATTTACTTTCTGAAATTATAGATAGCATCAAGTTTTGTGGTCTTCATAAAGTTGAAGAGAGAGATAAGTACAATGAACCGAGGAATTTTTCTGGGCTTAGTAACAAAATCAGCCAAAACTGACGACATTCTGAGGTCACATTTGGAAAAAGCTACAGTGTTCACAGGCACCTCCAAAACCATACAGAATGAGTAACGAAAACATCTCAAATCAATATTTTCAGTAGAATATTGATCATTCTGGATATGTTGCATTAAAGAAAAAGGTTATACATAAGTGAGTGGTGGTTGTGTGGTCATACAACATTTCTATAGCCTTTTGAAATATCCGATTTTTAATTAACGTCTGACGTCACACTTCTATCATTTCATCATAATTTAATTTGAGTTCTTCAATATTTCTTCAGAATTATTTCTCCTAAGTAGTTCACTAGTGCAAGACAATCGAAGTTGTCCACACCTGCAACATGTTGCTCAACGTGTCTTCTGTTGCACTATTTCGATTGGGAGACAGCCGACCAGCGACCTTTGGTCTGGCAATTGACTTGCAGACCACAATTGGTCTATAGACATGTCTACAAAGACAACGCGAGACAAATCTCAAGGCCACTCCATACTGTAGATAAGTTGGGCGATTTTGGTCCCATTTGGGTGTCCAGTGTTTTATACCATACCATCTGGCATACCATCGAGGTTGAATTTGTCATAATCCCACCCAATACAGAAACAATAGTATTGGTTCCCTCACTGTTGTGGGGCGTCCTAAATATTATAAAATTATTCAGGCGTGAGGTTTCACATCAAAGTACTCAATTTCCCTACATGGACGCTACTGAAATTCACCAGGTTCATAATGATTCATAATCACCCAGCAGGAGCGATAGGCGACAATGGAATGAACAATACCATAAAACATCTAGTCGTTTATTATAAACAGCGAAAAGTATACAACTAAAAGATTAATAAAGCTATTCATAGAATGTAAAAAGTCTTGAAAATTGACAAGCAAAACAACAATTTATTTTTCCTTCTTTTTCTAATAAATATCAAAATATTATCAAAATATTTCATCATTAAAAATGTTTGGCGAAATACTGAACTCCGTCCTATTTACACATACTCCACAATTCACGAATTGAAGCCAAGCTGACACCTCCCAAGATTAAACATCAAACTACGGGAAGTAAACATTGATGGACGAAAAATGCTCAACTATAATATACATAAGTTTTAGAAAGGTTGAAAAATAAAATATGTTACGGCTAACGACTATTAAAAATAAATTTACAATGACCCAAATTATTTTGTTAATTACTTATTAAATTTACAACAACAACAAAAATAAATAAAATCAGAATAGAAAAGAACAATAAAAAAGAAAACTCAATCATCAATATTTTTTACTGGGATAGAAAAAAGATAAATTTCACCTTTTGAGCTCAGGAAAACGGGAGATTTTATGAGAACTATTGCAGGAGGGCTTTGATTTCGGGTTTGTCGGCTGCATCTACGTAGCTGGTACCGTCAGGTGCTGTTCCATTTCTTTCTGCACCCTGAAACGTAAGAAGAAGCATTTCAATTTCTCTACATCATTAATGGAAGCAGAAATGATTGAATCAACTTCTGCTGAGTTGGGTGAGGGACGTTGTACCCGCTAAGACTATGTACCTCATGCATATCGATTCTAGCGTTGGTGGTGGCAGCTGGTGTATTTGGTCGTCTCTATGTACAAGAGCACCGGGGGGCAAGGAAAGGTACTGAACTCTTCAGTGTAAAACGTCTTCCAGAAATAATAAAATAATATTTGTCCTTGCTAAGAAACAGCACGGATACTGTTATCACAAAGGAACCTTGTGTCAACCAATAAACTTTGGGTAGGTAAAATATTTAAGAAGAACCTCCTTACCATCATGAAATACCTATCTTCATTAGAGAAAAATTTAATGGAAAAATGTGCAGTTATTGGGTTGTAATGGTCGATCAAATTACCCAACAAATCCGATTTTGTAGGTAGATACTACCTTCCACTCTGAAGCCCTATGAAATTTGTCAAAGGAGGCTTCTTGCTATTAATAGGAAAAAGACAGTCTAAAAAAAATAAAATCCTTGGTAAGTCAATTAAACCCAATGAAAAACGTCAATACATTCGTGGAATTAGAAAACGATCTTCTTCAACCTCCATTGCTCAAGGAAATGGGTTTCCACAACTTCGTTGCGAGTGATCTAAGCTTCCTTCTCAGTGTGCGTTCTGCGAGTTCGGAATGGTTCTGGGCAGTTTTGTCATTCGCAGTGCAAGAACGCCCAGTTCTGGAACGCCAAGAACGCCAAGTTCTGCGTTCGCAGTGTTTTGCGAACCCAGTTCCGAACGGTTCTGAAAGTCCCCCCTTTTTTTTTTGGAACTATCAAAACTCGAATGCAAGGACGTTGTTAACGCACGAGCATTTCACAAATTTTCGGATCTCGTGGAATAAACAACTCTCTTCTTTTTCATCGAAATCATATTTAATCATACTTTGGTCTCTATACGTTAGTATAAGTACCCATTCTATGATCAAAATGTCAACTAGCTCGTCAAGTTCGGAAAGCGATAGTTTCAATGATGTTGTTTGGTTTGTAAATGATGAGGACGAGATTAAAGTTATATTTGAATCACGTCTACATCCAGGAAACTCAAATTTTTTCGAGTATACTCCTCAATCATGGAATTTTTTTAAAATTATTATTGCCGTGGAGTAATAGCTAAGAAATATTCACGAGTATAATAAGTACATATTCACAGGAACTAAAAATATTCTGAAAAGGAGCACCAGAAGGTAACACAAGTTGAGTGAGGTTACAAAAAACAACACAGGTTATTCCACTTCCAAGTTCTGAAATCGTTCGCAGTGCAGAATGCGGTTCCACAAGTTTCAGAACGACCCGGGATTTCCCGTCCCAGTTCTGATGAGTTCGAGAACTATCAGAACGCGCACTGAGAACGAAGCTCTAGTTCGAATTGAACCCAACATAATAATATCTAACAAGAACAATTTTACATAACATTCTTGGTGGCAAAGTAGGTAAGTACCTTTTACATAGGATGGCATAAACAAGCATAGCTTTGATTTGTAGTCTCCATCTTTATGAAGAGAATTTCTTCAAAAATATTATTATAGTGGTTTCCTGTATAAATATGGTAATTCAGTATTATGTTAAGCTGGTCATCCACTGGGTCGGTAGAGCAGCGCGGCACGACGCGGATATCTTTCTCTAGAAATATAATGTAAATGAATGGCAGTCCGTCCACTAGGTCGGCGATGCGGCGCGGCACCGATCGGTCTTAAATTTTCTGCTCTCCTAAAGTTGGATTCAAATGGAGCCGAACGAGCGCGGAAAGGGTAAGAACGGAAGGACCGAGCGCACTCTGATTGGCTGTTGGGACAGCAATTGAGGAGGGTGGCCGACATGTTGTCGAAAGGGGCGGACAGCAGCCGGCGGTAGAAATTTTCATACCATTTCCGTGTTCCCTCGAGCTCTGTGCAAGCACAGTTGACAGGAATGTTGATAACCGCAAGTAGAGGTTTCAGATCAGAGAAGCTTTCAGTAGGAAGGTTATGATTCCGCCCACCGCAGAGACTGCTCCATGTGAACACTTCCCGACTCCACCACTGGTTTTTCCGCCCTTCCGCTTTCCACGCTCGTTCTGCTCCATGTGAATCCAGCTCAACTTCTGGAGCTCAGCACAGCGTGGTGCAGAAACACTCCGCACCGACCTAGTAGACGAGGGTCGGTGCAGAAAATTTCCGACCTCGGCCATTTTCATCAGTGCTTGTGCGACCTCGGTCTCTGTGATTCAAATAAAAACGGCCAAAAATCGTTTAATTCATTTTTTAAGCAGAATTTTAACCAAAAAAGTTTATCAACAACGAACTAGAACAATATAAAATTTAAGCACAAAATTGTGCAGAAAAATGTACTCAAATTTCATTAATATTTGCTGAAAAATCTATAAAAACTTCTTAAAAATGCTTAAAATTTTCAAATCTTCTTTGAATTCCAGAATACGGATAATTTACGAAAATTCGCTCCTACGCTCGATTCGCTCACTGGAACTTTTTCACATAGATGTGTAGGTATCGCTCAGCAAAATACGGGCATCTACCACGATGGGACCAAAAAAGCAGTAAGTACTGCACACATTTGAATGAAATTATTAGCATTATTCGTTCCTCACAACTTTGAACGTTTTGCATTTGATAGACCGCATACCAAATGTATACTGTTTGACGAATTGCTGTGAATTATGTTGCCTTCAAAGCAAGGTGAGGAATAATTGTTCACCAACAGTTATTTTAGGGCGTCCCTCTGAAGCTATGTCTTTAGGCAAGGATTCGTTAACAAAAGGGACGCTTGTTAGAATTGATCCAGGGGGGTGGGGGACAATCCAAGCGTGAGAAAAAAATAACCGCACACAAATCCATTTCAGACCATTCTAAGACCGAATCCGTGAAAAAAAACCATGGGTGTGTGACAAATTTGTCGACGCTGCCCAGGACACAATTCTCAACCGATTTTCGAGATTCTTTCTCGTTCGATCCCAATTTTAGTCTAGTTGTGCAGAAAATCCAGGAAAATTTGAAATTTGTGATAGAAGAGGGGGAATGGAGGGGGTACAGCTGGAAAAACGTTGTTTTTTTCCGACAAATTTTGTGGAAGAAGCTCAAGATTTTAGCGCCGTGTCACCCCATAGTTGACGAACTTCAAGATTTTACTGCCGCGCCACATCGCGCCGCTCCACAAACCCAGTGGACGACCAGCTTCAGGTACCTGTATGTAAGTACTGACGGCAATTCCTACACGAGGTAAATCACTCATGACGAAGTCGTGGAAGTTCCGCAATCAAGAAAACAGAGTAAAGTAAAGCGAATTTAGATACCTATAAAAATGTCCTGCGCATGGATACCTTCAGATAAACCCGAATGTGTGTGAGTGTGCCTCGAGGAACATAAATAATCGAGGTAAGTGCCTAGGCAAAGCAAGATGAGGGTGATGGCACCACAGAGTATCTACTCTTGCAGATATACTAGTTACACAATTTTTCAGCTCATATTCCAGATCATACACTACGCCTGGTTATAACTCTGATGTTATTGGCCACTCTGATATCCCCTTTCAAAGATCTTGCCTATCATACTTAGGTACATTTACATTATTTTCCCTCCAGGTCCATCCACTCTAGATCTGCAGTATTTACAATTTGAGGTAGAATTACAACACAACTTCCAGCAGCCACATGGAAAAGCACTTCCGACATGCATGACAACGGCTGTAAATCAAGAGACAAAGCCCCCATCTACCAGTCCTCAGACAAGCCTACGGCACATGTTCTGATTGCTCCATTTGCATCTACAGTGGATATCAATATCGTTACGATCCTGACTCCACACTTGGTTAAAAAAAATCTTTTCCGCTGATGTCATCCCTCATCCAATTTACCCATTGGGCTGGAAGGGCAACTTGGCACGGTACTGGAATACTGCTCCATCAACTGAGGCAAGCAGATTAGCCGAAAATTCAGCAGATAAGCTTCATTTGGGAGCAAATCACACATCTTACTAAGTAAGGCAATCTCAGAGCTCAAATTCTGAAGATATCAAAATCACAGGAATAGATGGAAGAGTACCACAAGACCTCTTGACCCAGAGGAGTATGGATGTAAGCATTTGTGCCACCACGTGAATAGCTGGAAAGCCAATGTTCAAGATATACGCACATATATGTATCAATGTCACTAATTGATAAATATCACATGTGCAATCTAGATGTAGATAACAAAAGTTCTCCATACTTCCTTAGTGGCAATGGGAAAGCAAAAAGAACAACGACTTTGGGAAGGAAGTCATTGAAAAGTTTCATATATAAGAAAGGTAGGTACATAAACATGTGGAGACCAAACAACTCAATAAACCACCTACAACTCAATCTTATGTTCAAAGTTTACAATAATAGATAGATCCATGCGGCTGGTGGTAGAAAAGATCTACCAGCCAAGAATTACTAGGTAGGCATCGAATACTTACACTTTCAAGCAACGCACGAACACAGCTAGTATGGCCTTCCCATATTGCAGCCAGAACAGCACTTATTCCGTGTTTGTCTTTGGCCTATAAACATAACATACATAATTATATTCAAGTTTATGGATAAGTTCACAAACATCAAGATAGATAGCTTCGTTTCTTCTTCAAGGAAATCTCACTTTTTCTTTGAAGAACAAGACCTTATTGATAATACGTATTTCTTAGGATTTAATGTTTTTTAAACGGATTAATCGTATCTGCATAGTTACGTTTTTCATAGTTCAACAAACTATTTTGTAATTATTTGCAACTTTTTGAGATAAAAAGAACAGCAGTTGGAGTTGGGACGATTTGGTCTTGATGTGGATTAGAATGGAAAATGATGAGATTATGAGGGTTGATTGTTGAGAATGAGATTAAATAGGTGTTGAAGTTTGGAGGGTATTGTTGTAGGAAGAAGTTGGCATTGAAGTCGTATAAGTTTGAATATGTAGGATTGAAGAGGGACATATTGAATATGTGAGGAATTAGTATTGACGTGATTAGTAAATGAGGTGGGATTGTGGGAGTTATCAATATCACACATCATAAATAATGCAAAAATTATTAAAAAATCAATACAGTATTTAAAAAAATCCTTAATATGAATGACGAACAATAGCATTTTTTCACATCTACTTCCTACCAATTTTGGTACTAGTACGTATACAAATACAGTTTTCATTGGACAATACGATTTTAGATTATATTTTACATTATGTATATCAATCTGCTTTACTACTCCTTTTTGTAAAGTCTATCCTTGCTGCAGATACTTCTAGTCTAGTGGTGGTGGTGTTGGTCTATATTGGACACGGATGATCTGGACTTTGTAGCATCCATACAGATAAAGTGAATTTCGAGAAAAAGTATCAACCTTGTTAAGCTAGAGCGCGCCAATGTCTCGACAATACATGCCAATCAGTTCCTCAACACCATACCATTGTAATCCTTTTATATATACATTGTGTTGTTCGAAAATTAATGCAAGTAAAGTTGAGAGTGAGCAATTCCGGTATAACAGCATCAACAAACCGAATATTGGAGTGCTATTCAAATAATATTATTTCAAGCCTAATGCATAGCTTCTCCACTTTCTTCTCCATATTTTAATTAGTTAGGACTAAGAAGAACATTTTCTTTTCATTTCCAAAATAGTAATGGGCCACCAGATTTTTGGGGTTTAAAGTATTTCTAAGCAGCCAGTCTACAAATGCTTGGAGGTTGAAGGGTGAGACCTACAAAACATGAATGACAGAGTTGAGGGCTAAGTAGCATATGTAAATGTGCGGAGAACAGCCACATACACAAATGTTATACATCCAAGACGTGGACATTTTTTTTTTTTTTAAATAAAGAAAATTTCCATTAATTAGTAAACCCCTCCATCATAAAACTGTGGTTTATTGAGCGGACCACTCTGTTTACCAACCTATGAGTTCTGGAACCAATCCCCCCTTCCGATAGTCTGAAGATTTCCCCTGTGAGTCGAGCGCTCCAAAGATTCTCAACTATCTAAATTAATGTGCTGGGCATTTGGTTGGCTGCTGAGAAGCGATTTCCCCTTCCTCTTCACAAAATCTGCACACTGTTCACCTATGTAAGGGACCGATCCTGTACAGATGTATTCTGAAGCTCCTATGCACAGTCTCTATCCCTAATAGGAGTTCCTTAGTTCAATAGGAGTTGTCCTTAGTGGAAGAATCCAGGATGGCTAAATTTCTGCAGTAAAAGGATCATTCATCACCATCTTCCTGTACTTTTGCTTTGGAGTTTTACCCTGAACTGCCAGTGTTACCTCCTTATACAATCCTACAGATGTGACAGAGTTCCCGTCAGAATCCCAGAGAAAGCGCTGCCGTCGCTCCGTTGCAAAACAATGGGCGTAGCACGCCTCTCCTCGTGTTCTTGAGAGGCTGAGTTTGGCGTTGGATGGGTGATACAGGTCCTGGAAATCCAATCTACTCCGAACATAGCTCATTAATGATATTAGTAGGAGTGGCCTCTGACGGGATACTGTGATCTTCCTCTACCTCTTTTTCGAGGATTTAGGACCCCATTGCACCTCTGGGGGACAACCTAAATCCTTGATATGGTAGCAGAGCGTGGTTAGGATTATGGACGGCTAACGCCTAGTAATCCAATCCACTATTTTTGGGGCGTTAATGTTTCAGAAGAAACATGGCCCAGGGTTCCAGAAGGAATTCCCATTATCACCCTTTGGTATATAAATAATTTCATTGGTCTTTGACTTATAATTTCTCTTTTATTCCCCTCTAATATTTTCAATTTCATACCTATGGTATACCTGGCCTTTGCCATTTTTATTATTCTTTATACCCGGGCATGGTTCCCAATTATTCAAGGGCATTGTTCCCAATTATTTAAGGGCATTGTTCCCAATTTCCAGGGCTTAGTTCCCAATTTAAGTCCCCAATGTGGGCATATTAATTTATATCTATTTTATTTTCCTTAAGGTATAAGTCTCCATAGTTGAGCCACCGTTTATTCCCGATTGTTCCAATCTTTGATTGGGGGTTAATTACCTAATGAATACTTCATACGAAGATTCATTGACAATCCATCCTGTTTCAATTTCTCTTTTCCCATCCTCAATCGCCAATGCAGCTATTTATTAATGAGCATCAGTTCTCAGCCAGTAAACTATTCCACCTGGTTAACATACTTGCTCTTCAATCAAGTATGTCTTTAAGTGGGGGAGTGTGACAGAGTTCCCGTCAGAATCCCAGAGAAAGCGCTGCCGTCGCTCCGTTGGAAAACAACGGGCGTCGCACGCCTCTTCTCGTGTTCTTGAGAGGCTGACTTTGGCGTTGGATGGGTGATCCAGGTCCTGGAAATCCAATCTACTCCGAACATAGCTCATTAATGCTATTAGTAGGAGTGGTATCTCTCTGACGGGATACTGTCATCCTCCTCTACCTCTTTTTCGAGGATTTAGGACCCCATTGCACCTCTGGGGGGCAACCTAAATCCTTGATACAGAGCAGTTTTAACCAAGCATAACACCGAGTTCGACCCAATGATATGCATTGTTTGCCCATTTCAAGCAGATCTGCGTTCAATAACTGTAACACACTAGTGCCTTGTCACGCAAACACTACGAAGTGACCTTGACGTTTTTACCCATGGCATTAATACTTCCCAGCATTTACCAAACAGTCTTGATCTAGTATGAGCAACTGCTAGTCCTTCAATCATTACATCACTGCTGCTGAGACCAACAAATGGTGAAAAATCGACGTTATGAGAAATTCACGTTTGCGCACGCGCACAGGCTAATTTTGAGTCAACGGCTTTGAAAATTATAGGGGACCGTCTAGGAGCTAATCCGCACAATCTCAGAAAATTTCATCGGAATGGGACTGAAACTTGGTATAGTTTTGGGCGTGACTAGGATTTACCACAGACAGACGGACACGGAACCAAAATTGATCAACAAGCTCTGAAACGCAAAAAGCAAGTGGAAATTTTGATTTTGGAGGACAACAATTTTTTCGACTTCAATCACGAACACAGTTTTCCTACCTTCGGTAGCGGGGAAGCAAAATCAATGACATGAGAGAAATTAGAACTTGTTTGAACATAAGAATGAACAAATCTACTTACGTTTATATCTGCCCCTTTTGTTACTAAGTATTCGATGACATCTCGTTGTCCATAATCAGCAGCGTAGTGCAGAGGAGGCCGTCCATCAATATCTTGATTGATATCAATCTCCTACAATCAATAAATCACAATCTTAAATACACATCACAAGTTACATAAAACGTGACTTGATCTGTATAGGTTGGAACAGTGGCGCAGCTAAGTCACTTGATATGGAGAGGCAATAGAAACTGAAAGATACTTACAGTCATAGTATACCCTTATAGTAATTTTTTTTGTATACATGGTGTTAACACTTTTGGCTACTAGCCTCCTAAGGGACGATTCTATAACTAATTTTCAACAAAAAGAGCCTGTTATCCTTTTTTTTAAAGGCATTATTTTCGAGTTATTCACGATTTAAGATTTTTTTCGTGTTTTCAACATTACATCACGAACCTTACATTCAGTAAATGCTCAATTTTTTCCGTTGGAAAGAGCGTTCAATTTTCTTTTGGATAGGCTACCCAACGTGTGAAAATATGTGGACTTAATAGTCACAAATTCACACCAAAGTGAAAAAATCGTCGAAATTTGGAAATCTTGTATTTTTTAAACCGCAGGACGGCAAACAATAAAATTCCCGCGTACGTTACGGGAAAAACGGCCCAAATCTCATCTTCCCAACGGTATAATCAATTTTTATTTTACATAGCAAATTAAAGGAGAAAAGTATGTTTGTAAGTTGAAAAACATGATTTTTTCTATGAAATCGAGGGTGTTCGTGAAAAATGACACTCTAAAAAAACTTTGTTTTGGGGCCTTAACGTATTTTTTCACACTGAATCGAATGACAACACTTGCAGATCTCCCCAATTCCGTTAAGTAGCAGTGTTTTACACTTCAACGCACGAATTTTTCAGCTCATTATTTATGCTCAATTTATGCTTATTTATGATCAATTTATGTTCAATTTGATGTGTTTTTGAGGGTAAAACTAGTTAGTTAAACTTATTTTCACACGTTGAGTAGCATACCTAAAAGGAGATTTAACGCTCTTTCCAACGGTATCCTCAAATTTGTATTTATTCAATATGGAAGGGAGTTATAGCCAATTTTTTCGTGATGTAAGGTTGAAAACACGAAAATAATCTTAAATGTGAAAAGCTCGAAAACAATGCCTCTAAAAAAAAAAAAAAAAAAAAAAAAAAAGTCTAGGAGGCACTTTTTGTTGCAAATTAGTTGTGAAATCGACCCCTAGGAGGTTAGTAACCAAAAAGCTTTGACACCCTGTATACAAATTTGAAAAATGTGTGTATAACACAAGGCTTTGAACGTAAGGAACTTGAATTTACTTAACTGACGGAAAATGTGCTAAAAAACCTAAAAAATCAAAAACTGGCATTCTCTGTAAACAAAATTTGCAGAAGTTCATCGAAATTCCTTTTTCTTAGGATAGTTTGGTGGTGAGGATATGTTATATGTCTGGAACTGTTTGAGTTTCATTAGGAAGATACTGTGAGTACACACGGATCAATACAGCTTGTCCTATTGCGTGACTAAATGCAAATCGCCATTTCGAAAGAAGGACGCTAATCTGACGGCAACCAAATGAAAAACTCGTCAACTGTCTGCCTCTGGAGAAACTTACCAACAACATCCAGTTTGTTTACTGCGACGTCCCTCCACGTATAATTTTGTATCATTACGTGATTTCCAACAAGTTTTTAACGAGTTTCGTGTGATTAAAACTAACGGAGCTATAGATGTTATTGAGACGGTCTAGATGTACCCATTGGTCTGAAAAATTTGTGTTTACTATATTTAACGAAATTAGTTTATCCGTCGTCCGATGTTTTTTCTTCCAAAACTACTGGACCAAACTTTATGACATTTGACTAAAATATCATACTTCAGCCGGAGATAAGCTGGTACCATTGGCATCAATTTTGATCAACCCTAAAGGGTGGTAATTAAGGGCTGATATATTTAAAGAACGAGATCTCGAAAACTTTAAGATAACAGCAATGCTTTCTGGGGGTCATTTATAGATTTCATCCCAAACAATCGGATGAAACACCCGGTGGTACGCTGTATCTACATCCGTGTGCTCTCCCTAATTAGGGGCTAGAACTTTGGCAGGAAAAAAAATTACAACAGGGGTGCAAATCTCAACTGGTGGAACATAGAAAAAGTCGCATTAACTACGACGCTCGTATCAGCTGATTTAATTCCAATGGAATTTCCACATCACCTATAGAAGGAATTTTGGAGCGTAGGTAGGTTACTTAATCATCAGTCGGTGAGTCAGCTCACGTTATACTAGAAAGTGTGATTTTGGTTTATTATTTCCAATAATAAGCCTATGTGATCGTGTAGCAAAAAAATTTTATAACCCCCCTCAAACTTTGTCACTTTACGTTTCAAGGTGCGTAGAATCCAAATTTGAAATGTCCGTCCGCCGTTCGGGCCATAAAAGGCCTAAGAATTGACTTAAAAAACCCGTTCTTTCGCACATAGACTCCATTTGGGGTCTAGTTGGTCCTAACGTTTAACCATCCCGATCGCTTTACTCGCATAGATGCTATGGGCCAAAAACGGGCGAAAAAGTGTCTTTTTCGAGGTTTTGAGTGTTGTTAGACGCACGCCTGGCACGCTTGGCAGGGGGTCACGGTGGGTGGTGAGGGGGGTGAGCGGGGGGTGGAGTGAGAGGAGGCGCCGCGGCACCTTGTGGTGGCTGGAGTGACCAGGGGCGTAGCAGAGGGGTGTAGGAGAATGGATATTTATTACTTTTACGTGTTATACCCATATAATACACCACAGCACCATGAGGTGGGTACAGCGTTCCTTCGAGGCATGAATATATGTTTTTTTCTAGGTCATATTTGTGTGTTAATACCAATGCTTTTCCTACGCATATTTAATAACATATCCTCTCGACTTTTTGTACGTACTTAGATAATGATATTATTAAGGCAATAACTATTTGAATAGATAGGAGCTCAAATCGAGAAATATAAACATGCGTATATAATTATAGAAGTATAGGTTGTGGCAACTCGATATAGGACACGCCGAGGAGTCTGGACGGGCCTTATGACGTACGCAAGCCAACTAAAACTACGATCAAACTCAATTGAAAAAATAATAAACCTTTGTGAAATAATTTGCAGCGTTTTTCTTTGGTAGGCTTCTACACCTATGCGGATATATTTAGATACCTAAATATAATTTCATTTTTTCAATAATTATAGACAGATGTTCTACATAGAAGGGTTAACCAATTCAGAAATAATAAACCCTTATGCAATAATTTGCAGCGTTTTCAATTTTTCATCAAAATGCAACGTCATACTATACAGAGGTATCCCCGTCCAGGTGGGAGGGGTGCGGTGACATCAGGGAAAGAAAATTACTCATCGCATATTATGATTAGTATTGATTGGACAGTGTAAATTTTATCTGCTTTCATTTGAAAATAAAAAAAAAAAAAAAAACATACCGTTACGCATCACAGGCACCTACACGAAAACCCATAGTTAACACACAATTTCGTAATGGTATCCATTTCGATCTGTATCCATAGTTACACACCTACATAACAACGTTAGAGTCATGAGTGTTACCCAAGTATTTATTTCATGTTTATAATTGAAAATGTGTTTCATGCTGGGAAATTTGTCAACATCCCCACTCTTCTACGATGACTAGTTTTTTTTTCTATGATTTTTTCAAAGTTTCATACACTGAGATGCTGTGATGCTCTCATTGCAGGAGTGCTCTCTTATGAACTCATTGTAAACTATAGGTTAATGCTCATTGTACTCCGTTAATATAATACCTATCTTCATGTACCTACTACACTGATTGTAAACCGAGCGCTACTCTGAAAGGTTATGCGAAACTCTGATCAAAAACAAGGTACATATGTACTTTTACTACCATCCCAATACTGGTTGTTGAATTTTCTTTAAAGTTTTCTTAGGCACTCATTGCTTTAACCTAGACCATTTCCGGAGGTATAATTGATGTAAAGTACGAAAGGCATGTAACGCATATTTATCGCGATCTAAAAGTAGTAACCATCAAACCCTGTTGCAGAAAAATAATGATAACAATAAATGTATACATCTTTCCATCTGAACCTCTTTGAAAATGTTGCAAGAGGAGATACGCTAATTGCAGAAGTTTGTGAGACATACTCGTATGTTGAATGATGAATGAATATATGGTGTTCTTCTTTACTGGAACAACGATATTTAAAATTGTCATTTTCACAGAAGAAAGTTATATCTAATGCTAAAATTCCAGTTTAAACCCAATAAAAACTATCAAATGTAAATGAATCCTGGCCATTTCATTACATGCCATCTTATATCAGGTGCTACTACAACAACGGAAATTAAAATCGCTCAACCCGTGGGGAGAGGGATAGAAAGACAGGAAACGCTTACGAAACAGGAAGAGCGCTCATATTTTACCAATGACTCAAATAAGATGAGTAACTATCACAATGCTAGATTTCCGAGAGTTGGTCAGTGATAAAATATTTCTTCTAATGCCAACGCTACGACACCGATTATTCGCAGGGCTGTACATCAAAAGAAGAACTCAGTAGTCTGAAAGCAATTGGACCAACGATAAATCGTGAGCAATTAAGTTTCCAGAAATTCAAATTTCCGCATGCGCACACCTACTATTGATCCGTCGGCGATGCAATCTATATAGGACCGTCTAGGAGCTAACCCGCACAATACCTGAATTGTTGGATTCATGAATCGAATTCATAGAAAAGTTATAGTTTTATGAGGCTTCCCTCGTCAAATCATTAAGAATCGAAATGCTAAGCAGCTCCCTAGCAAGAATTGGTGAAAGCCAAATCAGTGCAGGTTACCTCCAAACAAGGTTATAAATAATAAATGATAAAATTATTTGTAAAACAATAAACATAATATTTGACGAGTCTGTAGGCCTGAATAACTAGAATGACAATTGTATTCTATTGATAAGGATGTTTCGCTAATCAGCCGGTAGGGATGTAGCTACTTTTTGATGACTCGACGTCGAAACTCGACTTTCGAAGGCTTCTGCCCGCCTTAAGTCAAATTGTCGTAGATGACCCCGCGCACACGCGGAGCCCTGAGTGCCCCTATTGTCGAAATGTTCGGATCAGAAGGTAGGTACGGTTTGAAAATCGAAGTGGCAGCTTGATACAAGTGCGCACCCAGGCTAAGTATCACGGGTTTAGTTGCCCGATTCGCCGCCAAGCAGCGTCTTGAAATGAGCCGAGTTTACTAAATAAATATCTTGTGAACGGAGAGAGCGTTCTGTAAAAGCCATTCGGTTATTTTGAGCAATATAAAATGCAATAACCACATTTCAGATTTTTAATATTCAAATTAGGAGTACTTTCAAACTAAAATAAATATATTGAACTTTCAAAAAAAAAAAAAAAAAAAAAAACAGCGCTCGGCCGAACGCCTGCTCATTTCATTGTAGAAATACTAGACACCATAATATATTCTCTGGATACAGCAATTTACCTCAGGATTGAGATTTAAAAAAAAAAACCCCCGATCGTTCACCGAAAAATCAAGTATTTCAAAAGAAAGTATAAGTTTGTAGGACAGCACTTTTGGAGCACATTTGTTGAAATTATTACAAAAAGGCTGACTTTAAGAGACGAACCAAAAGCTACATTGAGTATATTAAAAACATATTTTACGCCACCGAGCAATACAGGTGTTTACAAATCGAAGTAGTGGCATTCTTGTCTACGAAGCGAGATAGTAGCATGAACAGAGAACAGCAAATAGGTAGGTAAACCAATGGAATAACAGCCACTGAATTTTAAGCAAATCCAACAACATTAAATTGGTCAATTTTCAAAAAATGTGCTAATATAATTACTAAAGATGGAAAAATCCGTTAAACTTATATTTTATAGCAGAATATTACTCAAATAACGTTTATCAACATCAAACTTGAACTTTCAAAAATTTATGCGCAAAATCGTGTTGAAAATATACTTAAATTACATTAAAATGTGATTTTAAAAAATCGGTAAAAACTTTAGAAACAGCTAAAAATTCGAAACGATTTTATGAAAGCAGACTATTGTTTAGAATAAGGTTTTTTGTATTTAGCGATTATTAACTATTTCTCTGAACTCAAATTGTTCAAAACATAAATTTAAAAACTATATATAATACGATAATTATCGAAAATTCGCTCATACGATCATGCTGCATGACTGGAACTTCTGTCGTGAACGAGTTGCCCCATATCCACTGGATCAATTTCAATAGGCCGTCCCTCTTAGAAACGAAGCCTTGCCTATGTATCTCCTAGATTCAGAGCGAAATCCTAAAAAGTAACTAAAAACTTATTGTGAACTACTGCTATAGCTTCACTTTGCACACAAATTCGCTCAATTCCCAAGACACCAGAATTTAATTTTTTTATGAATCGTAGTCACCGTGAAAATAACGGGTTTCGTTCTGGAAATCATTGATACCAGTAATACAAACAAGAAAAAGGAAGGTCCAAGGAAAGAACCGGTTCCGTTGTTCGAGATTCTCATGAAAGTGAGAGTTCGCTGAGAATGGAAAAGATTATACGGCAATCAAACAAAAACGGCAGATTGAACATATTAAAATGCTAGGTTCTCAGACTTTCCACTTTTTTTTACACAATTTTTAACATATCCAAGGACCAACGGCAATAATCAATTCGAAATAACGTTGAAAGCCTGAAGACTACCTAAGAATGATGTAACAGTTCGTTCATTTCGTAGATATATTTTACAGTTTGTACGAGGAACCAGAACAGGGTTGACCTGAATCAGCACAACCATGCATTTGAGAATGGCTTTAAGATCCACAGGTGTGTTGATAATATTATTTGCTTCCTTAGTACCTACCGAAGCTCATAATTACATTTTAGCATGAATATGCTTTAGCCGTGACCTAACTACCGAAAAATGTCCCACGAGAGTGCAACGAAAGTAGCGCCAATAATTGTGATGATTTCCGCTTACAACCGAGTCGTTGCTAGGGATATGATACTTCGTCGTTTTTCATCCCACAAAATTCGTTGACCATTCGTTCGAAAGCTCTCGATTTATCCAACCATACTATATTAACTACTGCGAAGTGCGTGGCCAACAAGCTGAGTTATGAGCATGGTTATATGAATAATTGTTTACACACAGGTGATCATTCTCAATTATTGATATTGTGAACATGATTGCAACCGCTTGTTAATTTCTGATGATTTCATTGAGCTGGTGTTTCGATTATGTGATTCATAGCAGGTGATCCGAATATTGCGAGAACGGTTAGATTTGTGAAGCGGTGGTTAAATTATTTTAATAGGTAATTTCTATACTTTACACTATAGGAAGCTGTAATTTCGTATGTAGCCTCTTTAGCCTCTTTCTATAATAAAGTGAATGTTTACTCGCGAGTTTCTATTAGGAGATCATCATCTCACAAGAGCTCAATCGTCGTGATCATTTCTATAATAAAGTGAATGTTTACTCGCGAGTTTCTATTAGGAGATCATCATCTCACAAGAGCTCAATGGTCGTGATCATTTCTATAATAAAGTGAGAGCGAGGAGCTAAAACATTTTTTTGTTTTGAATGATAAACAGAGTTCAGAGGCCGATGGGGGGTCGGGTTCAGAGAATCGACGAGGAGTGAGTCGTGTACGGCTAAAGCATATTCATGTTTTTTAATTTTAGCCGTCAGGCTCAAAGGAACTGTGGCTTTTTAGGAACTGTACGGGCTTAGCCCCTAGACAGTACTCTATAATTTTCATCAACAATAGTAGCATGGTGAAATATGTGACTTTCATTGAAATACCTGTTTCACAAGATCTGATGGTAATACCTATTTCAACATCAGAGAGTAGTTGGAGGATGGACTAAAAGTGCCCGAGAATTGAATTACAATTCGATCAACTGTGGCTACTGCGCATGCGTAAACGTCGAATTCGTTGTTAGAGACAAAATGCTAGAACGATTCGGTCAGTCTATGACAATAAAAACCAATTATAGGGATTCTAAAAATATTTGACCCTACTTCACGATTTATGAAATACATTTTGTGAAAATTTGATCATATTTTTGAGCACGGAAATTCCTGACGTGCTAATTTATGGTAGAAAAACTCCATCCAAGGACATAGAAATAGGATTGATTTTTTTTTCCTCCATAAAAAATCAATTATACAACTTTCAGGCATTTTTGCAGACATTATACATTTATTAAGGATATTTTTCGGAAGCAAGCACAGTATCGTACTCCAAAAGTGTTCTCGTTTAAACTCATCTTTCATTTTTTAATACTTCTATTAATTCATTTATATTTTTCAATAATCGTTCAAGAATGGATTTCAACGATGATAGCTTTCCAAACATTCATTTTCGAACCGTTCCAGGAGTTTCATTTTAGCAAATTTTCGTAAAAAATGAAGGAACTGCTCCAAAAATTTTAGAAAAATGTCTCTAAGGAAATCCGTTGTGAGGCATTCTGAAACGACTGAAGTTAGCGCTTTTATGTGTATTTATATTATCGCTTTTATTTATATTATAATTCTAGACGATAACTCTCCTTAGGCTTGAGATAAAAATTCCATTCTTGCCCAAAAAAAATCAAGCCCTTTAAAAGAAAAGATAAGTTGTTGGCCAGCAATTTTTGAGCACACATTAAATCGGTGAAACTTTAAAAAATGTGCAAAAAATCATTAAAAATGGCTGGAAAGGGCTAAAAATCGTTAAATTTATAATTATGTATAAGCAGAAATTTAGACAAAAAAAAGTTGTCAACGATGAACTAGAACATTAACAATTTTATGAATAAAACTGTATTGAAAAAAGTACTTGAATTTCATTAACATTTGCTGAAAAATCGATAAAAACTGCCAAAAAGCTAAACATTTAAAATCCTTTTTGAATCGCAGAATATTATTTAGAACGAGTTTTTTTCCATAAAATTGGTACCTAGTTAACAATTGCTTTACACACAAAGTGCTCTAATTTCAAAACAATGTGGAGTTATATGTACGATAATTATTTACAAAATGTCGCTCATATAATCATACTGCATGACTTGTTCAATTCTCTGCTAAATTCGTTGAAATTTCTTTTTTTTTTTTTGTATTTCAGTGAATTTGAATTTTGTACCCACCCATATTGCAAAACAATCAAAACCTCATATTTTAAGGGTGAATAACTCGCTATTCTTTAATATAAGAAATTCATCACAAATGACAGAGAAAAAGGGAGCTAAAAGTTGAAACCTCAAGTTCCAATTAACAATGAATAATTTTTAATTAAACGACTCATTTGCAGCCGACTTTGTGATTAGGAAGTGATTGTTAGAGACAAATAGGTACCAGTAACGTCGCGTAAATTCAAGGTCACTTTATTGTTTCCCGTTGGGTATCCGAACCGATTGCACCCATGTTTTGTATGAATCACATTTCAGAATAAGAAAAGTTGTGTACGCACTGACTATACACACAGTCCAACGCGGGCTCTTATAATCTCAGTCTCCCATTTAGTTTGGTTAGATAGATAAAACTCCCTGTTCAACTATTCGCTTTACGGCTCATTACTACAAAGATTTGTAGATAATGGCTGGTCGGACGCATTTAACCAGATGTAGAGTAATCTCGCCAGCAGAGTTGGATGGGGCACTTAGACACCTGATTGTATAGATTGTAGAATACATGATTGTATAAATCACTGAAATGTTATACAAGGGAGTGTTAAGAATAGATTAAGTTATCAATTGGTATGCAAGATCACAACGCAGAAATTATTAGATAGTTATTTTTATTATGTAATGCTTTGAGAATTACTTGTTTGTGCAAGAGCAGTTGTACGGCTACATTTAATGCAAGAAGTACGACATTTTTAATAATAATAATAAAATCTTTATTATCCATAGGAACATATTGTTCCCACCTCGCGGATAAAAGTTCCTTACTTTAGAAAAAACGAGGTTTAAAAAATGTATAGGTTTAAATGTATAAAAGATACAGCAAAAAATGAGAGGAATAAATGAAGAAAACAAATCGATGAAACAGAGTGAGAAAGAAGCAGAAGAAGAAAGAGAGAGAGAATAATTAGAGGTCAATGACAGTTTTTTATCTGAGCACTAATTAGCGCACCCTAACTAAACAGTTTTTTAACAGAAAGAGCTGGTCGCTTGGAGTTACTAGAGAGTTCCTAAAGAGATAGGGAGATAGAGATGAGGCACCTTATCGTGAACGGAAAACACTACTGCGCATGTGCGGGCAGATGAGGCGCCTCATCTCCAATAAGACAAATTTATTTCATCTAAACATAAGACGCTTTATCCCTAACCAACCTATCTCATCTCTTCCTCCCTATCGCAAAGTAACCTTACACACCGATAACAGTGATATTCATTTCTTGTAGGTATTCATGAAAGTTATGTTCATAAAATTTCAAAATCTGCCAGTAAAACCTTTTTGTGAATAAGGAAAGAACTAGGAAACTTAGAAATACTGGAAACTGAGCACAAGGGATAGACGGGAAAATCCCCCTGGTGGTTTAGCGTTACTTGAGGATTAGTAGCGTCACTTTAAGGTAAAACACTAATTCGACTCTCTTGACTTTATCAGGTTAGCATTCGATGTGGCTCGCCCCAGATGATAAAATCCCCAAGCACCTTATCCCAATTGACTTCGTCTAGGTTCAGAAATTGAGGATGTGCAACTACTGTATCAGGGAATGAGATGTTTATGACTGGATCCAAGAGAGAATGGGGTATTCATGGATTCCCGTTGAATCGTCAAAAATCTACATGCTACTCGTAAGTAGCGTCCCTTGCATGTGCTGCTGAAAATCAAATCAGTGCAGGTTACCAGCTAACCAAGTTATAAATAATAACACTATTTATAAAGCAATAAACAAGAAGCCGGAGTAGTAACATATATACTTAGAAATCGGAAATTTGAACAAGAACGACAATCGCGTCTTGTTGATAAGCATGACTCGATGGTAGCCGTACACTGGCCCATGGTTCCCTCCTCCGCCGCACAGCGGCGCTAGTCTCCTCTTTTATCAGTCTGGGCTTGTATAATCGCTCCAACCGGTAAATCTACGGATTTATCCATATGCCAAGAAAAAATAGATTTATTGGTGAGGAGATTGTGTACCAGTCAATCCCTTAGTAAAAATGAAGATTAGTTGGGCATGTAGATCAGAATGATGTGTATAGTTTGGTGGTCTGGATGCTCGCATCTCAAAAATACAAAACATCAAGTAGTCAATCCCTTAGTAAAAATGCAGATTTATTTAGTGGACATGTAGGTCAGAATAAAGTGTATTGTTTGGTGATATGGATGCTCGCAAGCTCGCATCTCAAAAAGACATAACATCAAGTAGTCAATCCCTAACTGAAAATTCAAATTAGTTGGACATGCAGGTCACAATGACGTTTTAAAAGTATATTTCGGGAGTTGTACGAGCAAACAAAAATTGGACCAGTCAACAGGATTTGAACCCTCAACCTTCGTCTCACGAGGCCGTTATCCTAACCTATGAGCTACGACTTATCTATCGTTAGAGGAGACAATCACCGTACTTCACCATTCAGTAGGAGGGAGATAAAAGGGGAGACGCGCATTTTTAGGGATTGACTACTTGATTTTATGTCTCTTTGAGATGCGAGCTTGCGAGCATCCAGACCATCAAACTATTCTGATCTGCATGCCCAACTAATCTTCATTTTTACAAAGGGATTGACCGGTACTCAATCTCCTCACCAATAAATCTATTTTTTCTTGGCATATGGATAAATCCGTAGATTTACCGGGGAGACTAGCGCCACTGCGCGGCGGAGGAGGTAACCACGGGCCGGTGTACGGCTGCCGTCAAGTATAAGCATGTTTCGTTAAGCAGCCGGTAGGATCGTTGCTACTTTTCGATACTTTGACGTAGAAACTTGAATTTTGAAGGCTTGATCAAACCGCCGAAAATCGAATCATCGAAATGCTGAACCATGAATACCCCTAGTTTTGAAATTCGAGAACTGTAGAATGCTCCATTGTAAACAGCTGTTCTGGTCATACAATAAATTCTAGATGATACCTCTTCAAGATGAACTCCTTGCAGCTCTACAAAAACTTGCTACTTATTAGTACTCTTCCCGTTTGTGCAGTCCTATCAACCAAACTGAAGATGATTTGTTTCCTAAAGAGCCGTACATGAGCGGAACATGTAAGATTTTCAACACCCCTTGATCCTAAAACA
The DNA here is from genome assembly GCA_030762985.1 of Adelphocoris suturalis. Taxonomy (NCBI): domain Eukaryota; kingdom Metazoa; phylum Arthropoda; class Insecta; order Hemiptera; family Miridae; genus Adelphocoris; species Adelphocoris suturalis. The sequence goes on along the minus strand of CM061046.1, from coordinate 74,725,235 downwards.
GCAAACCCCTTCCCCAACAACGAATAACTTTTTAAAATAATTGGGTACAATTTAAATCACATCCACTACAACATACACTGGCCCTCCCTTCCTGCAGTACATGCCTTTAACAGGGTTTGTAAACTAACACCCTCTCCCTCCTTTCAAGTCCCACTAAAGAGAAGGGGAATGTCTGCGTATCTACATCTTAACCCTTTCGCACGGTTACCATACATCCAAAGCAATTTTGGGAGACCTGAGACACTCACCCAGACGTACGTAACTCTCCACGGTATCAACACATCCCCTCATCACTAGAGCTCGGATTTTGCATATTACTTTTTTATTGCCCAAAGTGATTTTTGTCGACGAATTATGATGTTTGGGTGTTTGTAGGCTACTTTAAATTCAAATTTAAAAGGCATATTTTTGCATATTCTGGGCATTTGTACATATAAGTCCATATTTAGGGTGTAAGTGCGTATAACTGCATATTTTCGGCGTTTTGCAAACATATTCTAGTTTTTGAAAGAAATTTTCACGCTTTTGCAAACATATTCTAGTTTTTGAAAGAAATTTTCACGCTTCTCGTCACGTGTATCTTCAAGGAAGGTAGTACCTACCCAAAACCTTTTCAGAATACGAGGTAAATGACAGGCTAAAGGCATAGCAGGTACTGGTTGATTCCGTACGCAGGTTGTTTTTCGACTAAATCCAGATTAACACTGCAGACAACGACTGCTGCCATTATAAGCTAGGTAGACATTCACATTACAGCTGTCCTTATAATCGGATTATACGGGAGCACTTAGGAGAAGACTGTGACTGGATTGAATGCACACGTTACCTTTCACCAGAGTATTAAGATTGTTACGAATTTATGCAGGGGAATGTCCATGGCTGCTCTACTTCCATGTGTATGGATCTAGATCCATAGTCTTTCATAGTTGTGTCGTGTGATGTGGAAAGAACATTTTCATATTTAAAAATGGTCCTTTCAGACCGAAGGCGTAGTTTTAAAGTAGACAATTTGGAGAAGATATTGATTGTACAAACGAACTAATTTTTGTGATAGTACAACAGATTCATTTTTATTGAAATTATAAAAATTAAGTGATTCTACGTTTGGTGGTTATTCTTGCGTATTCTCCCGTCTTCCGTAGAAATAATCTCAATTTTTAGTGGTTTTAATCCGTCGCATTTTGATTTACATACCTAGCACTATTCGAAATATATATACGGCTTGATATGTTAGGGATAAGTGAATATTTCAATGTATGTATTTTTGATACGAGCATATTTAAGTGCATATTTCCAGGTTAAAAAAGTGCATATTACTTTATGCATATTTCGGAGGATTCGGTGCATATTTTGAGGTTTTAAAGTGCATATCGATCCGAGCTCTACTCATCACATCTGATATTGCGGAGACCATTCTGCTGCCAATTTGGCTACCCTGAACCACTCAGTTGTTTAGATGCGACCATAGCGAATGTCACGACTCGGATTGTTGTTGGGTGTTGGTCCCCAGACCCTCTCTCTCACTGCCTTTCCTAAGAGTACATATTCTTAACTAGAGAAACTAATCCTAACCAACCTGACCTCTATTTACACCTAAACTCTTTTTACAAATTTTACGCCAATATCTAGTCCTTAATACCTATGACAAATTACTTCAGCTTCTCTTATATTCATTTCTCCGGAGGATTAGACCAAGATCACAGACCCAATATGATTTTCACCACCTCGATTTCTCCAAACGCACTGAGATGGTTTTGGCGCAACACCATGACAGCGAGTAGCTCAAAATAGATACATATACAAGGAGGTAGGTAGTTTGTCTGTACCAGGTTGTTGTGGTCATATATTTATACGCAACGTAACAAACTTCATTTAAATAAGGGTCGCAAATTTAATCTCGAAATTTACGACTGGTAGGTGGAGAGTATGCTAAGTCAAATTAATAACTTGCCTGGAACAGAAACTGAATTGGGTAACAACTATCCACTTGCCAGGTTTCATGTTTCGACTAGGATGACTAACAATATTATTCATACGCAGTCCCAGAACTAAACATAAGTAGGCATACCAAGCAGTTCATGGATATGTATTGTATTTCAGTATAACTACTGGTCGATTTCAGTCTTATATCCTGGGTGTTGTCAGTGCTAAAGAATGAACCTAGAGACATAAATCATGCGAATACTGACCTTACTTTCCACAAAAGCCTTGACATAATCCAAGTCTCCGTTTTTTATTCCCCACACTAGCTCACTCATTTGGAATGTGGTTTTATACTGTTATGTGTAGTTGAGATCCGCAAAATTTCCACTTGAAAACAAAATGTAAAAATGTCAGATAACTTCACTCTTGATCTTGAATAAATTCTGAAAAACCATGAAAACTTTCGAACTCCTCAGTTTCGTCACGTTCGACTTCACTTTGCAGTTTGCAATCTCTTCTACTTCCTTTTTTATATGGATACTATACTGGTGTCCTTCATAGATAGATGAGATAAGGTTCTTGGATTTCAAGCAAGCATGCGCGCTACAGTGGCCTAAAATTAAACTACCTTCAAGCAGTCACTAGCCGACTAATTTATTGTTCGACAGGACGAGTTCATTAACTCCATTAGTTCCTATACTAGTAGTTACCTAGTGAATTAGCCTATATTATTTCTGTTGGATTTGCAAGCCTCCATGAGATCCATCCGAACATATAATCCGGAGAGGTGGCAGGACTGCGTCTGCCACAAAAGCCAAGCGGGGAATCTCGTCTGGCAGCCATTCTAGTTCCTGTGTTCGAATACAACGACCGTACGACGATTTTACCATCCAGCTAATCCTAGCTAAATATCAAGCCATCTATAACCATCTCTAATTACGAAGGTACTTAAATCTCTATATTACTAAATTCAGTAATGAGCCGATATGTATACATGGCGGAGCAATTGGGGTTTGCTCACTTGTTGGGCTGTGCATAGGTTAAATTCTCGTTTTTCGGAATCAGTAATTTGTGACTTATTACTGTGGGTAATCGAACAGTTATTTTCTCTGGATATGGAATTTCAGAAAGTTACGATGAAAAAGTCATAATCCGGAGAAGTCACATAAAACGGAAATACGATTTTAAACGAGGTTATGAAGTTATTGAACTTGACATAATCGAAATTTTTGGGTTGACTTTTTCGTGAATTACGGAATTCAGTAAGGCTCGAGCATGAAAATACGGCTGTGTAAAATCCCAAAGTACGGAATAACGGTTTTGAATAAATATTACGATGAGTACGGATGTTCGAAACGAGAAAAATTATTTTCGAAGGAAATTACGGAATTTTTCGATTTTTAATACGGCGCCATGTTGTTTATATCGTGACGAGGCGACAATTCGAAACTCAAGCCATATTGAATGTCAAACCAAAGCTGTCTCAAACCATTGACTCCCCAACTACATCATGGTGGAAATTCTCGAGTGTGGATAAGTTTATTTATAAGTTTATTTTAAGTTTAATTCTAAGCTTTTAAACTAATGTAGAACTATGACGGTGTTGTCCACACTCAAGAGTAAAATCACGAAAATATGGTGCCAGTTCGACGTTGGAGGTGTCAACGTTTGACAGTCAGTGGTGCCAACTATGTTGGTTGAAATACGGAGGACACACGAAGTTTTGTTGGTAGATTACCATGTCTACGGATTTTTGTTTTTCGTTAGAATTCGAACGTCAGTTTGGCTAAACTGCGGCATGAACGTTACCATGGCTTCTGTTTGCTCTGATTACGATTCGAAAATGTAGTCACTCAATATTACGATTTGATTTCGATATTTTATTTGATTGTTTGAACTGATACGAAAAGTTGAGTATGTAACTTGGAAACAAGAAACATGAAACGGACGAGGAATTGGAGATATCACTGTGATCGCTAACATGTCTAGTTTTTACTAGAGTTAACGTAATTTAAGCATAGTAGTAATCCTACTTATAATTAAGTTTATATTAATTCTGGTCGCAGTGGTGGACTGTTTCCTTTTTCTCCTTCGTTGTGTTGAATGTTTGTATTGATAATTCTTGCAAACGAACGTTAGAATAACTTGTAAAGTCAAAAGATCGATGAAAATTCAGTTGAGCTGAACGGAGCATGGATGTTTATTCAGCTGCAAAATAAATTCATTGTCGCTTGCGAATTGTACCTAATATGAATACGATTGTAAAATGTACGAAACATAAACAACATGAGCAAAACAGAACGGAGTTAAAATTGTTTTAATACGCTATGCACACCCCAACATGACAAGCCAAGGCTGAAATATAGTGGAAACACTCATAAGAATAAAGAAGTACGAAAGTTAGCTAGAACTTTGTGCGAATGAGCGAATTATTAATTTACGATTTACAGTTCGAGAATGAAATACGATTTAATAGTACGGCAGTGGTGAGCGGATTTGCAGCGGGATAGTCTTCTTGTAAGCGTGTCGCTGGGAGATTAGATGGTTGAAGGCTCTGTTACCTACGCACAGCGCGCATGTCTCGGAGAGACAGTACCTTCTCGAAGGAAGCGAAATCGACAGACAGGTAGCGGGGCATATGTGATAACCCCAAGACCGCACTCCAATTTATGCGTGGCAATCGAGGCGCATTCAAATCCTAACACCATGTTGATAGAACGTTATGAGTGATTCCACTAAGGCTTAAATAAATCCGGAAATGAGATGTGTTTATAGAACGGAGTACATAAATCCGGATGATACGAAGTTTAGAGATGTGTTTGTAGAACGGAGTACATAAATCCGGATGATACTAGGATTAGGGATGTGTTTATAAAACGAAGGTCGTGAATTCGGAGTAACCCTTCTCTTGTTCTAATTACAGAGAACAATGAACACGGAAGAGATCAAGAGATTTATAAACGAGGAAGTCGAGAGGAGGGAAGTTGCGATCAGGGCTCGGCTTGAGACTGAGTACGCTCAAAGGTATGAGATGATGCAAAATCAGATCAAACAGTTTGCGGAATAGTCTGTTCTGAAATTCGCGGCTCTGGCTTCGATGACCATGGGTCCACCTCCAACATCGAGGTCAGAGATGGTGGTGGAAGAGCAGGGCTCTGGTAGATCTGAGGATGCTCCTCGCACACTTGAGGTTCCCCTAGATAATCCGGTTGTAAACACAACGGCGAGTGGATCTGACTCGGTAGGCACTTGTGCCTGTAAGATCCACAAAGAACCCGGAGTGGCCGTAAGGCCAATTACCAATTTAAAATACGGAGGCAATCCACTGAAAGAAGGGTCGATCGCCGTGTGGAAACGAAGGGTAATGTTGGATTTGGCGAGTGGCGACTATCAATTTCTCGTCGATCCCAACATAAAACCGGCAGTAAACTACACGGAGAGAGAGCTTCATCAGTTGAAGTGTATCGTACTCTCGTACATAATTTCCAATATTGATCACGGTTTGCAATCGATGATCAAAGATGTGAACGAGCCATCAATTGCATTGAGCATGATTGAGAAGGCGGTCGATCCGCCTACTCAGGCGAAGGAACATGCAATGCAAATCGAATTTATGAATACTCGATTTAACCCGGCGCTGGAAACAGTATTAGAGTTTCAAAATCGATTTGAGGGTCTTGTGGAGGGTATTCGGAGGTTCCCTGAGGCTGAGCTGACAGATAGGTCAATCCGGAGGAATTTAATTAATGCTATCTCGGAAGCATGCCCCAGGATAGCTGAAGATGCACTCCAGGAGAACTCTAAAATGAGGGTTCGGGACATCTTTGATCGGATGTTCGCAATGTACGATATGATGTCGGAAAATAGTAGGAGAGAGCAGGCTGTAGGAAAAGCCTTCCTTAGCAGGGGGCCTTCCTTCAGCAAACGGCGGAAAAATTCGACCCAATCCGGAGGGGGAAGTGGGGTCAAAAAGGCGAAATTGGTCTGCTATCAGTGTGGCATATTAGGACACACAAAGGCAGAATGTCGAAACGATAGCAAGATGTGCTATAACTGTGGACGGTTTGGACATCTGTCCATTGAATGTCGGCGTCCACAGACTGCGAGTACGAAGATGGCCCGCAGAAATAGTCGAACGAGTGACCCCATCCCCGTAATAAAACGAAAAGAACGAGCTCTCTCAGCTACTAGGGATAGGTCGAAGCCGGGGGCTGGTCGTAGCAACCCTCAAAAACGGAGCCACACGCCAGCGCAAAACCGGTTGACGACGGCGCAAAACCGGTTGACAAAGGCTGTGGCTCGTAGTAAGAGAGGCGCAACTCCTCCCAGGGTGCAATTTGCGGATGTGGAGTCGGACAGTTCGGTGGCGGCGATAGCGACTCCAAGGGCTCAGGCAATCGAAAAGCCAGCTGCATTACACTCCTGGGGATCGGAGGTGTCTCTGGCGTCCCTAATAGACGGTAAAAACTTTAAGTTAAAATTCATTTTGGATACTGGTGCTACTGAGCATATTGTTAATGATATAAATGTATTTACGACGATAACGGACTTGATCACACCAACACGGATTTCATGTGCTAACAATGCTAGGGACGCAGACTTGATAATAAAACAATCCGGAGATATTATATATTACAACGAAGAAAAACGGAAATTCGGTGTTTTAAAAGGAGTATTGTACGCACAAGACTTAATAGAAAATTTATTTTCTATTAGAAAACAAATAGCGAAAGGTTTATCGGCCTTATTGACGGATAAGGGAGTGATAATAAGTGATCCAATTTCGAATGAAATACTTGAAACGGGTTCATTCGATGGACGGTTTTGGTGGCTCACTTTCTCTCTCCCCTTGTCAAAACTTAGTACGGGGGAAAAAAACGGAAATTGTTGAAATTAGGTCACGGTGGATCGTTAATGACTAATCCGGAGAAACAACTAAAGGGAATTAAACGTAAACAAGATACGAATTTTGACGAAATTACAGATACTTGTTTAAGGGGGAGAATCACTGATCAACCCGGTGAAAAATCCATCAAAATTTCGGATACTAGTTTAGAGGGGAGAACTGACACTGATCACGGAGAAAACCCGGCTGAAACTTTACAATTACGGAATGACATAGGATTGGCATGGCATTACAGGCTTAACCATGCCTCAAAAAAATATCTCGAAATAGCTGGTAAAGTTCTCCCTGAATTAAAAAATGTAAAATTCGGTGTAAACATTCTCGATTGTCCTGACTGTAAGATGGCGAAAGCAAAAAGAAAGCCATGTTCGGAAGTCAGACATAGGGCCGAAATACCATTTCAGAGACTGCACTCTGATTTAATGGGACCTTTAAAACCAGGAGCATTTAGGTCTCAGGCCAAATATATTGTCACATTTACGGATGACGCGAGTAGATATGCATTTGCTTACGAACTCGGAAGTAAAATGGGAGTCAATATGGCTTTGCTCTCTTGTCTAAAAGAAATTAGAAGATTGACGGGGGAAACCACTAAGGTGTCAGAAATACGGACGGACGGAGGTTTAGAATTTAGAACGGAAGAAATGAAATTTTTGTTACATAGGGAAAATATATCCTTGACGGTTTGTGAACCATATACTCCTCAATTGAATGGAACGGCTGAAAGATTCAATTTAGAATTAGAGGAGAAAATCCGGGTTAACTTGATTTCATCAGGAATTCCTACTCATTTTTGGGCATATGCCATGAGACATGTCGTGCATATACACAATAGGACGCCCAACAAATCGTTGGAATTCAAGACCCCGTTTGAACTGGCACTAAAACGGCTTCCGTCACTAAAATATATAAAACGGTTTGGCTGCGAATGTTATATTTTAGACACCCAAAGCACGTCAAAGTTCGCTCCTAGAGCTAATTTGGGTTTCTTATTAGAATGCGGTGAAACAGGTTACAATTTACTGCATTTCCAAAATAAAACGGTAGTGAGATCAAAACATGTAGATTTTGTAGAAAGTAGGACTTACGCGGATTATTTGAGAGACAGGTCAATTGTTAAATTGCCACTTGATCAAGTTGAATTTTCATTAGAGAATTCATTTAAATCCGGCTTTGAACAAGTGCAGGATGTCTCTGTTGAATCCGGACGAGAAACAGAAAAGACATCAAACCCGGTTTTAATTCACGAAAATGATGAATGCGAATTTTACGAAGAATTCGATAATGCAGAAAATCTGGCGTGTTTCCTACAAAATTCTGCAGACGAATTAGGGGAGGACCCAATTACCTATTCACAAGCACTGGCTTCGCCAGACGCAGATGCTTGGTTAGAAGCAATTGAAACGGAGTTTCAGTCTTTGGAAAATTGCAACACCTGGAAAATCATTCCTCGAAATACGGTACCGAAAGGTGTGAGGGTAATGAAAACTAGGTGGGTTCACAAAAAGAAAACGGAGGCAGACGGTTCAATAAGATATAGGAGCAGACTTGTAGTAAAAGGCTTTGCCGATAATAATAAGTATGATATATCTGAAATCTACGCTCCAGTAGCAAGATTACCAGATGTCAAATTTTTATTAATACTTGCAGCCAAATTCGATTTAGATCTTGCTCAGTACGATGTAAAAACGGCTTTTCTAAACGGTTCCTTAGACAAACTCGTATATATAGAAATTCCTGATGGGTATGCAGAATACTTACAAACCGGTGATGATATAAAGAGTCATAGTGTATGTGAAGTACACAGAGCTCTTTACGGTATTAAAGTGTCTCCAAGGAGATGGTTCATAAGATTCCAGGAGGCTGTGGAAAGAATGGATTTTAAACCCTATCCTTTCCAACCCTGCCTGTTTGTTTGGAAATCCGGAGATCAAATTGCTATAATGTTGCTATATGTCGATGATATTTTACTAGCAACAAATAGTAATCAAAAACGCAAACAAGTAAAATCTATATTAGAAAAGGAATTCTCGATAACTGATCTGGGAGAACCAAGAAAATTCCTAGGATTAGAAATCATACGAAACCGGAGGAACAAAACTATCGGTCTTACTCAGAGGTCTCACATAGAATCGATGTTAAAGAAATTTGACCCTCATTGTGATAGAACGGTGTCTACACCAATGATTGTTGATAGGAATGGAGTCAATGAAAAATTGAAACAACCCGGTGACTTGAATTCGATTCCTTACCGACAAGCTATTGGATCATTATTGTACATACAAGGGGGAGTCAGACCAGATATTTCATATGCTACTAATATTCTGAGTAGACGACAGTCAAATTTTACGATGGAGGACTGGCAAGCAGTAATAATGAGATATTTAAGAGGTACGAAATATTTTGGACTTATGTTCTCCGATAAGGGGGATGGAATAGATTGTTACGTGGATGCATCCCTAGGACTCTCGGCCGAAGGGGGTTTCTCCAGGACTGGTTACATAATCTACCTTTTCGGTAATCCGGTAGCTTGGAGAACTAAGCGTCAGAATCACATAGCTCTCTCCTCAGCAGAGAGCGAATTCGTTGCAATGAGTACGGCGTGCAGAGAATTAGCCTCAATACGTACAATGTGTTCAGAGTTAGCGGGGATCAAAATAATACCGACAATCCATGAGGATTCTAAACCGGCAATCCGCTTAGCGGAAGTAGATGATTCGTCTACTCTGAAACATTTGGTTAGGCTATCTTATCTTTACGTACGACAGGAACACCGTAAAGGAAATATCACAATCCGGTGGATATCTACTGATGACCAAATTGCAGACACACTGACGAAGTCACTGCACAAATCAAAATTTATTAAATTTAGAAATTTGATGTTATTCCAGCACTAATCGGAATGTGTGTATGTGAACTGTACTGTTGCAGATCGAATTGAATGAGAAGGTTTCTTCTCATTCATTCTCTCAATCCTTACGTAATCCGGCGAAATTAAATACGGAGCTGCCTGGATGGAAGCTTGGAGGGGAGTGTTGGATTTGCAAGCCTCCATGAGATCCATCCGAACATATAATCCGGAGAGGTGGCAGGACTGCGTCTGCCACAAAAGCCAAGCGGGGAATCTCGTCTGGCAGCCATTCTAGTTCCTGTGTTCGAATACAACGACCGTACGACGATTTTACCATCCAGCTAATCCTAGCTAAATATCAAGCCATCTATAACCATCTCTAATTACGAAGGTACTTAAATCTCTATATTACTAAATTCAGTAATGAGCCGATAATTTCATCTCAAACCCCTCAACTTTCAATCAAAGTGCATTTGTACCATCAGTCATGACGCATGAAAATTAGTAGGTACCTACCCCAAAATCCTGTATCATATTTAGTAGGTACCTATGTATTCTGTATTTTATTAATTTGTATCATTGAATGGGTAGATGCTCACCTCAAAATCTCAATATTTTTAATTTTGCGTACATTTTTCTCGTAATTGTTTTCTCAAAAATAATTTGCCATGAAATTTCATGAAGTTTGCGAATCTGCAACTGGTTATTTGAGACACCCGTAGGTAGGAGATTCAAATATCTGAATGGTGGATTCGGTAGCTGTGCAGATGTCTCAAAAATAGACAGGCACGTATCTACCCTATATTTATACATAAATATTTTTATAGGTCGGCATTTTTCCAAGTGTGCCTTTGTGTGCATTGGGTATTTAGTAGAGACCTACATTATTTCAGGATCCTTCTTCGCGTATAAACTATTTTTTGCAACCAAAGATCAACATGTGTAACTCAATCTATTAGAGAAGCAAACTAGTTTTTCCCAACAATTAAAATGTTGATTTTTATCATCAATCCTCTTTCAGCCACTTAATACGACTTTGGAGCGATCCGGTGAAACCAGATTGAAAGTAATGGAAACTCAATCGAAACATGATTACAAATGACAAATATTGGAAAAATATAAGGCCTTCATGTAGGTACCTACTTACCTAGGTAGGTACTTCACAACCTTCATTCTGGAAACGGAGGTAGGTATATGAAGCTTGTTTCGAGATTAAGGGACAGAAAAGAACACCGATTCAAGTTACAAAAAAATTAAATACCTACCTACATAAATCTTTGAGTAATAATCAGCAGCTTTTTTTTTTTTTTTTTTTTTTAAATCAAAAAGAACTTCTGCAAGTTCATTTAGGATACCGTAGAACGGGGTTACTTTACTTTAGCGGGGTATAAGTGGTACTTGACGTCATTTTTCATATTTTTCACATTTTTTCATTACCTACTGAATTTAGGAAAACAGCAAAGGGTGGCATTTGATACTTGATTATTGCCTAATGGATTTTAGTCATGACAGCAAAAACAAACACACTTCTTCTTCTTGTTTGATAAGGCTTATCAGTTCTGTATTTTGACAACAATTAGGAGGTGTGCTGCAAACTGTGTTTCTCACGGCTTTCCAGGCTTCTTGACTTCAATTTCTGGCGTAAGTATGGTTTTAGCATTGGATGACAGTGATATTCATGTATGAATTACCTAATTTGATCAGTTGTTATCAGGTTCCAGAGGGTAGGGTTATATATGAAAGTGGGAAGGTAAACGGGGCAACAGTGGTACACCTAAAAACCGGGGCTTTTGTCAATTTTCAGTCATGCAGGATTTTTTTCCTCTATTGTTTCAGTTTTCGATCATGAGAAAGTACAAATGAAAATTGGGATCACAGCCTTATGCCAATTTCACCGAAGAGAACGATAACGTGACCGCGATAACATGACCGCAATAACGAGACTGCAATATCATTCACTTCCAGTTTATAAAAAAGTTATTATTATTATTTTGTATCTATAAAAAGTTCCTTTGATGTGCCTTGTAGTCTATTGTCAGTTTCAAATTTTAACGAGTTTTCACTTGTGTTTATTGTAGTGGATTTATATATGTTTTACTTGGCGTCGGTAGACCAAGTGGGACATTTATATTCTGATTATGCGGGTTAGTCCCCGTGTTATTCCTGTAAGGAATGTTAGCGAATCCGTCAAGGTCAGCTTGCTTGGCGGGATGAACTGAGAGATAGTTCGTGTCGCAGCCGCGTGGAGCACTGGGCTCGCATAGTGGGTGCTGGGTTCGATCAGTTTGGTACTGAGCCGTTTTGTAATATTCCGGCCTAAGATTTATATCTGTAGGAGGAATATGTTGAGCTTGGTTGAGGTACTGAAAAGTATCCTTCGCTTTTTGTACATTTGGAGTGTATTTGACACTCGGATCGGCCGGGTAGGCTTGTGTCGAATATCGTGGGTATTCGGACAGCTTGGTCGAATCGTAATGATTGACTTCAGAGCGGGTCTGAAAGGTATCCTCGATCTTTTGTATAGGTGAGGCTTGATCTAACGTTTCCTTAGCGAATACGTTAGGTGAGAAGGCGATCTCGTCGTGAGGATCGAGCCTTGCGCCGTCGCTGGGACCGGCGGATTGGCCGGGTAGCCTGTAGGTAGCGCTACGGGGGCTAAGAGGCCCGGCTTCGCCGTCGTCTGCCTCCCCTTGCATGAGGAAATAAGACGGCCGACGTTCCATCGAAATAGCCGAGTTATTAGCTCGTTTCGATGCCTCTATGTACAGAAATAGAGGGTTTAGGAAGGTGGACTCGCTTGACAGAGCTTCTTTCCTTTGCTCGTATGTCAGGGTCCTACCTTGTAGTCTTGAAAAAGACTTCCTTGGACGGTAAATTAGAGCGGATGAGCTGAGTAATTTACCGGCGTGCCCCAGCGGTCGGTGACGAGCTTAGTGCTACGAAACCCGGGTGACACGACTAGGAACGTCCCAGCGGGCGTACGATCTAAAGAGAATATCGATAGATGTACCGGGTGGCGTCCTGACAGATGAACTACGTTGGGCAATGAGCAGGATGAATAATCACTGGACTCGTAGATGCCAATGCAAGATCTGTGTGGAGAGAAGGTAGGCCTTGTAGAAAGCAGTAGGAAGCCGTTCTTGAGATGAACCCGGGATGCAGAAGGTTCGTCAGCGTAGAGCGTGTAGAAATCTTCGTACTTCGAGGTGTCGTCGTCGAGAGCGGAGAGTAGAATGAATTTCGGAGGCTCCGAGCGGGGGGTCTTTATAGGGAGGTGGCCGCCTCCTGCCGCCTCCTGATTGGTCCGCTTAATTTCATTAATTCGACTGTGTAATCTCATTGGCTCGCACATTGTTTTCTCAGTATCTGCGAGTATGATAGCTGAGCTGGTCCTCCCGGGGTGCTTACGAGCGTCCGTCGCGGAGCCGACGACCTTGAGTTTAGCCGGGGACCTCGGGTGTTTTCTCTGCGTCAGTTGTTCAGACGGGGTCCCCGGGGTGGCTGCTGGACCAGAGGTGGTTGCTTGCCGCCTCTTGGTTGGTTCGCCTATTGTCTCTCGTGTAATCAGTGTTTCTGAT